>OY757910.1:34953435-35193435 GCA_963585895.1 Sepioteuthis lessoniana | reverse complement strand
AGAACACTCATGCACGCATATATAGATATATGCATACATACATTTTTTGAAAGAATACATAGGCACGTATTCTATTTTTAAGAGCACACACACACACACACACACACACACACACACACACACACACACACACACACACACACAGAGGCATTCTTTGGGAGGAACGCGAATAAATATATATATGTTTTAGAACTCTCTCTCTCGCGCGCACTCTCTCTCTCTCTCTCGCGTGCACTCTCTCTCTCGCGTGCACTCTTTTTCTCTCTCTCTCTCCCTTTCTCTCTTTCACAAACACCCATTCTTTGGAAAGAAAACTCACACGTATATATATAGAAATGGTGTACAGTGGCTCTTACCAAGTGACTTCCGGTATCGCGGAAGTATAAAAGACGCCGTGTCTCTTAAGGCAGACAAGCGGAAGCAGAAAGAGAAGCAGACAGATAGCTCTGAAAGGACGTCGGTCAGTAGTAAGATCAACTTCGGACGTAACACCAACAGCGCAAGACTTATAATATTAGTCGGACTGTAACACTTGAGTTAATAAACAATTAACTTTATTTCACTGTATATCTTTTCCTTACCACGATACAACAATAAAGAACACAAATGGATATCTTTTATATGTAAGAGTACACATACACGCACACGTACGTACATACACGCACATACACTCTCATATGTACACACACACACATATATATATTCTTTGTGAAGAACAGACCCTCTCTCTCTCATACACACATACATACATACATACATACATACATTCTTTGGGAAGAACACAAACGCCTTATTTTATTTGAAAGAGCACACACACACATATACAAACAGACACACACACACACAAACAGACACACACACACACACACACACACACACACACACACACACACACACACACACACACACACACACACAGAGAAGCACACACACATTCCTTGGTAACAAAACTCACAGTTAAATACATACACAATTTTTTTATGCGACCATATTTGATACAATCCATGTTCAATAAGTCCTATAATATATTATTTACTCTAAGAAAACATTTCCCCAAATCACATAGCGTCCCTTTTCATCCCAATCTAACGAGTTAACATCTTTCTTTTTTCTTCATTTTCATTTTATTTCATTGTTATATTTATCGTCTGTCTAATTACCATGATTAACTATTAAAAGGGACGGCAACGAAAACGCAACGCATTGGCCATATTTTCAAGTCTTCATTAATCAATTCGCTGTGCCTTGATGATTGTGACCCAGGAAATAACCGATGATTGATTTTACGTCAAATATTGGACCGCGTAAATATATCTTCCCGATTTGAAAATCAATGTTCTCTATTTGAGAATGAACATGCATATATATATATATATAAGAACGAACACACACACAAACACATATGTATATCTTTGTCTAAATACTTGTAACCGGTCTTGGTTTACAGAATTGGAACTGTCTACCCCTGTAGTTCAAATAAAAGGTTCAATTCGGGATTTCGAGATTCTGTATGGACTTCCAAATTCAACATGAAACACCTGAAGATATATCAGCCGAAACTTTGTAAGTGTAACGATAAAGACTAGGTTAATAGTCCGAATATTCGAAGTAATAACACACACACACACACATACACACACACACACACACACACACACACACACATATATACATATGTATATATATATATAAATACAGAAATGGTAGATTGTAGTGAATCTAACAAGATGATAAAAATAATTTGGAGGATGGATAAATCAAACACTTAGAATTGGTTTAGTTGTAATATTTAATTCTTTATTCAAAGAATTTCTTCAGAATGAAATATCACTACTAAGCCCTTTGTAAGTGTCTGATTTATCCATCTTTCGTCTTATTTTTATTATATATATATATATATATATATATATTCAGTAGGGCTTAGAATACCCTGATCGTATCCTCCGCTGAGGAGTAGGACCCTTTTCCTAAAAGGGGGTGCCTCCCTGAGCATGACACTCGACAGCATCGGACACTAAATAGTTCTGGACATCTGGGAAGTGTGGAGTACTCTTTATTGCATTAATTCCAAGGTTCACTCTAGCCCGGAGTGGTACAAATTGTTACTGTTCCATCTATGGGCCAAATAGAAGTGTTAAAATTGTTTATATTCAAAAGGACTGTATACTAAAAATACTCTCAAGAAACAACAATATAAAAAATGTAAATACGAACGTACAGTGATCAGATTCCGTAACCTCTTGATATAAAATAACCATAGATGGGTTTAAATACAATCATTGTCAGTAAATCCGTTGAAAAACTATAGTAATTGTTATCATTGTGGGAAACGAAATCGGGAACTGAGTTAAAATGCTAGACGAGGCTGTTGGCGGGAAACACATCAATTTATCGGTTCGTCTGACAGCTATGGGTAAATAGCAAAGCAGAGTGGGTTCTTTAGCCCTGGTAAGGTAAACGGTCAAGGAGAAGGAAAACTGAATTCAAAACAGCTGTACTCCGCTTAAAAATGACCTTGTGTCGCATTCTGGTCGTGGCAGAGGGGTTGGGGAGCATCTAAATATTGAGTACGTCAACAAACCACACAACTTACCGTACATATATATATATATATATATCCCACACACACACACACACACATACACACACACACACACACACACACATATATATATATATATTAATGAATTTAAAATGTGCACTCCGATTCTCTTTGAAGCACCAATACATTATGGTATTGATACTACTATATAGAATGGAGTGAAGGATTCCGATTAACATTTCGTACCTGACGACTTTCCATGATGATATTGATGTTTCTATTCAGAAAGGAATGAAGGATTCTGATTAGCATTTCTTAATTGTATGAGGATATGGATGAGAAAATGTGACGCTTAGGGTGCATCCAGTCTTGAAAATTGTCGCAAAGTGAGTTGGAACTTGATTTATCATCTAAATAAGAGCAATCGTTTTATTGCTCTTACAAAAATCTTGCTCCGATGTGTCGTTTTTGCTGGGTTACAGTTACATACACAAATACACATATAAGCACACTCATATCTATACAGTTTAGTTTTGTTTGGTTTCTTTGCGTTAATGTCATATCAACCTACTTGAGTTATTTAATGCCAAGGTTTGGTTCGGTTTTATGATATATCAACCATTGTAGGTCATTTAATGTCAAATTCTTTTTATACATGTAATAAATATATGATTTCTAAACACATTTTGTTGATAATATTTAAAAAAAAACCTTGGCTCATTTTTTGGCTCACATTTAAATAGCTTCACTTGATTTTAAACTATTTAGTTTAGCATAAGTACACAGTTTTTGTTTACACATATTTAATTGTAAAACAGTTCTATTTCAAACAACTCATTTGAGTATAATTACTGTTTAAATATCAACAGTTCTATTTCAAACAACTCAGTTTAGCATCTCAACAAAGTTAAATAGTTTTAAGTATTGCTATGTATCACTAACAATTCAATTAAACATCAATCATTTGTTTATACACGGTTAAATGTAAAACAGTTCTATTTCAAACAATTCAGTTTAGCGTAAGTACACAGTTTAAATATCAAACAGTTCTATTTGACCCATAGATAGGACCCTATAAGGTGCTACCACTCCGGGCCAGATTGGACGTGGGAGTGATAATAATAAAGGGATACTCCGCATTTTCCAAAGCTCCAGCATTACTGAAGCCTCACCATCAGATTACTTAACGTCATATCCAGGACACTTGTCGGGGATGTCTTACCACTCTTCAAAAATGCAGTCCCTGTATTCTGCGGCCTCAGCCGACGTGACTATATCTAATGCCAAAGCCATATTTGTAGGAGAACAGTAGTGGTACTATTTAACCCCTAGCTGGGTGGATTAATAGCTCTCCCAAAGGGCATCAGTCCAAAAGTGAACGTAATAGCATGACTGCAGTTCGAACTCACTTACTACAATGTCACAGTCCCACACGTTAACCACTACGTTACGAGAAGTCCTCTTCGCTTAGGTAGATTCATGGTTTCGGTTTGGTTTCTTTGTTTAATGGCATATCAACCATTTTAGGTTATTTAATGCCAAAGCCACTCTCCTAGAAGAACAGTAGTTGTACTATTTAACCCATAGCTGGGAGGATAAGGGGGTTCATACCCTAGGGTATTTGCCCGAAAGTGAACGTAATAGCGCGACTGGAATACGAACTCGCTTACTACGGTTCCGCAGTCCACGGCTTTAACCATTACGCCACGAGGACCCCCCCTCCACTAGGCAGATTCAGTAGTGGATAACCTTCTATGGCTAATTGGTATTATTAGATTCAGTTGTAAACAAAGGCACATATTTCGCCAGCAGTATCTGTCCAGGTTCCTTTAGAGAGGATTAATTTCCTAATAAACTGCAGTTGCAATTTTTTTATGGCAATGTCATCATCATTATGTCGTGCTGGTAGCACGGATATCTCTGACCCTCTCTCGCCACTTTTCCCTATCGTTCATCACCTCAGGCAGGTCTTCTGGACAATATCCCGTATCCTCACATAGTTGCTGAATGTATGTTCGTGCTGGTCGTCCTACTTTTGCCCGGCCATGTGTGGGGGTCCACAAGAGTACATCACTTATGAGTTCGTCCCTGCTTCTCCAGCAGTGTCCTGCATGTCTGGTTCGTCTAACTTGAATAGTTTTCGTGATAGGAGGCAGGTGGCCGTACAGTTGGTGTCTTGTGGGGTGTTGCCGCCAGGACTTGTTCAATATTGCTCGCAGCATTCTTGTGTAATTGCCGTCTCGCTTCTTCTCCAGTCGTTTTGTTAGAGTCCATGTAGTGCATCCATATAGTAGTATCGATGCGACCGCTGCCTCGAAGAAACTGCATTAATTATGGCAATGTACTAGTTGAAATAAATTATCGTTTTGAATAAGAATTTAATAAATCTCTTTTCATTGGCATTTCCTGACGTTGTCTTAAGTGTGATATGACATAAGAACTACGAAAGACATTTTCATAGCATTATATCAGATATGAGATTCAACAATCGTAAACGATACTCTCTATCTATATACATATATAATGTTTTAAAAAAGTTGTTATTTCTATGGGATTTCTTTTACGATATAATGATTTTAAAGTCTCCACGAGATTACCATCCCTGTCAACACACGATTGAAATCTTCCTCCAAGTGGTCTCCGTGATATCAGTTCTGCTTTTCTTATAAAGATACTCCCATAGAAATATCAACATTTTTTTAATCACCTGAGATTCTAGGAATGCGTTGACAGGGATGGTGATCATGTGGAGACTTTGAAATGATTTCATAAAGGTACTCCCAAAAGGGTATTAACATTTTTAAAAATCACTATATATATATATATATATATACACAGAATCATTCGTAAGTAAATACATCCACAACCAATTTTTATTTTTCAAAATGTTAATTTTCTTATTAACCAAAGATTTTATATATAAGTTACTCAGTTATATACATATCTTTACTTGAATTGTAAATCCACTGGTTCTTACATCTTGTTAATTAAACCTACTCCTAGTCTGGGCTGGATAATCAGTATTATTCCTGTATACTTAAATAGTACGGCATACCCAATGAGAATCGAACCCACTAACAAAGGGTCTGTCAAATTGATTTGCAAACAATCATAATTCGCAAAGACCTTTAAAAGTAATCACATCTTAGGTTTGGCTGCTAGTGTAGCTCGAACTCACAACAACAGATCGGTGAAACTAACTTGCTAACTGTTACACAATGACAAGGAGTCCAAAGATTGATCTGGAAGTTTGGTAGATCATTCAACTTATTCGTGCTTTTAATTCCGGGAAACTTAACATAATATACCAGAAGGCAGACATCTCTGATGCTTTAGAATTTAGAAAAAAAAAACTCATATCATGCCCAAAACTTCTAAATTCAGCTTATAGAAAGTACCTGAGGGCAATCTTTCACCGCACCAGTAAACTGTGAATCTCATATTTACTTTACCGTAAAATTCTGACTAATAACAGCCACATACCAATGGCAGAAAGCTCAATTATATATATATATATATATATATATATATATATATATATATATATATATATATATATATATATATATATATATATATTCTGACCTAAAATAAGTACATCCCAAATTTTATTATAAAATGTTAATTTTATTCTAACTCAAGTATACTAGGATTTTATTATCTATAATGAATAATTACATTAAGAAACAAATATCATTCGGTAGTATCTATTACAAAACTGGAATTTATTTCAAAACGGTAAAATGTTGCAATTTTATAACTAGAGATTTGAATATTTAGCATTAAAAATGCATATCTTATATATATATATATATATATATATATATATATATATATATATATATATATATATATATATGTAATTTTATTTCTGGTTATAAAGATGTTACAATTTTATTTTCGGTTTGGGATTTCAATACTTAGAGTTTGATTGTAAATAATTCGTAACAACGTCAGTTTTTATCTTACAATATTTCTATTGATATTTTATGATTTTTATTTTATAATATTATCATAGATATTATCTTATGATATTCCTATAGAAATTACAAAATCCTCGTATGTTTAGTTTAGGAGAAAATTTAGTTTTTATTTTACAAGAAATCGGTATGTGTGTACATATTTTGGGGAGTAAGAGTTGCCTGGGGAAGCTATATGGTACGCAGACTGCATCTCTGTCAAGGGGTAAAACCTCCTTCTAATGAGAGTCCAAGATATGACACTAAGCTATCTGATGGTGAGGCTTTAATCCTGGAACTTTGGGGAATGTGGAGTACCCTTTCATTGCCATTACTCCAAGGTTCACTCTGATCCAGAGTGGTAGTACCTGTTAGGGTTCTATTTATGAGTCATATAGAACTATTTTACCATTTTCTATACTTAAGACTATTTAACTGGGTATAAACAAATGATTAATAAAAAATAAAATTATTCCTGTTAGATAGAAATACTTAAACCATTTAACTACGTGCAAACAAATGATTAATATCAGACAGAATTTTTAGCGTTGATAGCAATAATTGAAACCTTTAGTATTCGAACAAATGAGCCCTGGTTCGTTTAAAAGTAATGTTACCTACAAAATATTCTCTCACAAATCACACACCCACACACATACACATAGACAGAAAGACACACACGTACACACACACACACACACACACACAGATATATATATATATATATATATATATATATATATATATATATATATATAAACAGGATTTGGGATTATAAACCCACAAGGACTGATATGCCATAAAACACAACTAACCCAAACCAAACCAAACCCAAACCAACCAAACTAAATGGTTTTCGTGGTAGAAAATGGAAATTTGGTGACCCGAGTTCTAACCCTAAATAAGACTGTTTGCATTTCCCATATCACCCTATGGAAAGACATAAATAATTATTCCTTTAGAAGCTCTTTAACCAAACGCTTATATCCGTTAAGCCATCTGTCACGCTGGACAATTCAGAGAGAATTTTGGGGACTGATAAACTAAATGTCGTTGCCAACCTATGAGATTCTACTAATTACTCTAATGTAAGATTTTTACTTTGGCCCATATTATAATTTTTTATGAAGCCAACCTTCATTGGACTGTACCTAAATTTCATGTCACACCATCCTTACTTATATCATACATCTTCATTGATGCATCGGGATGGGTCATCAGTGATGTTTCCTTTGGTTTCAGTGGGGTTTCGAGTCTTGCAACATCAGACCCCTTCTCCCAAATGACCCAGTTGGCATTGATCTCACTCCAACTCTCATCCCGGCAGCTAAACTGCGCATCCACACAAGACAAATGACCACAGAAATGGCCCTATCACTTTTAATTTTGCAACAGCCAATCAGAGCTAGGCTCCTCTGATGACTTCTGAATCTTTCCTTTAAAATCGGGAGGCCGCTTTGCTCTTGCTTTCCGGCCGCGATGACGTCGTTTTTCGGCTATTTGTTCAATCCGGTATGTAGTTTGTTTTTTCCATAGAATATAAAGAAAGGAATCTTTTTAATGACTACAACATCAAGAAAAAGGCATTAGAAGTTACTGTAAGGCATATCAAGAAGAAATGAATAGATTAAGAAACAACCTCCATCGCAACAACGGCCCAGAGAGCATAACATCGGCTCCAAGAAATCTTGATCGAACGATAGAAAACTCACTGCAGTCTGTCTGCCTTATGTCAAAGGCATAGCCGAAAAGATTCAAAAGATATGTTGTCCATATGATAACAGGACAATATTCAGGAATGGCTCGGCTCGGCTCTTCGAAAATATCTCTTCTAAATCATAACCAAGAATTGCATATGTTCCATCTCATGCAATTGTGGTAATGCATACAAAGGTGAAACATGCCACCCACTAAAAGTAAGGCTAGAGAAGCATCGAAAAGCAGTATGTCGAGTTGAAATCGAAAAAAGTCATGGAAAGAAAAGGGGAAGTTATCTACCTTTATGAGATAAAGTCGAAATAATCGATTGGGAAGAAATTGTGGAGAATAAAACGTCTTAAAGAAGTAGCACATAAGCTGGGCTACAGTGGTAATTTACTAAGCTTTTTGCTTAGATGTGGCACAAGGCCATATGAAAGGGACACCCAATGAGACTCGAACTCACTCGTGTAGGTTTGCTAGTCGAGCTTGCTAACCATTACTCCACTAGAGGCGCCTTATGCTGGGCTACAGTGACCTGTTGAGAAGACCAAGTTTAGTGGTGAATACGATAAGGGAATGCCAATAATAAAAAAAAAGATAGATAAAACAATTGCAAAATGAATTAAGGTAAAAATTATACATAATAGTTATAAGTAGAGCTTCCAAGTGAAGTCATTTAGAGGTTGCAGGTTCAATCCTGACTACAGGTAAATAGTAAGGGATGCCTACTATAGTTTAACACTCGTACTCGGTTATGGTTAATGGAATTTGAACAATCCACCCCCGAGGATTGAGTAATGAGTTCGGTTCGAAATTGCGTGTAGGCACCCGAACTCCTCAAGAAATACCTGAAGCAGGCCGAAGAATGCATCATCCGAAACGTTGTGAATATGAAGATGAAGGCAATAGTCCAAGTGCAACAAATGATTAAGAAAACACGTTGTAAAATACAGCAAACCTTTTGACTCCTTGTACCATTGTGTGCCATATGCTGAAAAATACTGTGAACATTCCCCTGGAGAAGTCAAAGATAGAGGGCAATGAAGACACATTTCTTTGGAACATTAATATTGATATTGACAAGACATATGAAAGCTAATAGATTCCGACCAAAAAATTTGCCTTCTCATAGATATAGAATGTGCCATTAGATAAATGTATATCCATTAAAGAAAATGATGATGATGATGATGATAATCATCAAGTCGTGTAGACAGCAAGAAGTTCCCTGATTCCCTTTCTCTTTCCTCATGCATTTCTTCTGGCTGGTCTTCTAGACTGCATCCTGTGTCCATACAAAGCTGATGTAACTAAGTCCTAGCTAGTCGGTTAACACTAGCACGTCCATGTACAGGAGTCCATATGAGATTTGGTTGGTTGTTTGGGTTTTATGGCATATCAACATTTCTAGGTTATTTAATACCAAATCCATTTTTATATAAATAAACAGTTCTATTTCAAACAATTCAGTTTAGCATAAGTACACTGTTCAATTGTCAAAAACATTTCTATTTAAAGCTGTTCAGTTCAGTCAAACAGTTCTTATTAAAGAAATTCAGTTTAGTATAAATATAGTTTTTGTTGACGCACAGTTAAATATCAAAACTGTTCTATTTCAAACAATTCCGTTTAGCATACAAAAACAGTTTCATTTCAAACAATTCAGTTTAGCATAAGTACACAGTTCAAATGTCAAAACTGTTCCATTTAAAACAGTTCGGTTTTGCATATAAAAACCCAGCATCACCGGAACTTTGCCATCAGACTGTTCAGTGTCACAACCAGGACACTCGTTGGGGGTGTGTCTTACCCCTCTGCAGAGGTGCAGTCAGTGTATTCTACAGCACCAGTGTATTCTACAGTGTATGCAGTCAGTGTATTCTACTGCCCCAGCCGACTAGGTAATCCCGGACACTCGTTGGTGGGGTCTTACCTCTCTTCAGAGATGCAGTCGGTGTATTCTACAGCCCTTGCCGACTGGGCCATCCAGGATACGTGATGGGGGGTCTCACCTCTCTATAGAGGTGCAGTCAGTGTATTCTAAAACTCAAGCCAACTGAGCAATCCATAAGAGAATATCGCTTATGAGTTTATCATTGCTTATCCAGCAGTGTCCCCCATCTCTTGTTCGTCTCGAATGGTTTGTGAGATTGAAGGCAGGTAACCGTACAGCCGTTGTTTTGAGGGTGTTGTTTCCAGGATTTGTTCAAGTCAGCACGCAGCATCCTTGTATAGTTCCCACCTGTTTGTTTTTTTCTCAGAGAGTTTTGTTAGTGTCCAGGTGGTGCATGATTAGTAAATATGAAGATCTTGAAATTGAAATTTAAAAAAAATGTGGCATCTTAAATGTATTTACTATTAAGCCTATGATAAATGTAATTCTAAGTTTAGTCATGAATGGTACGAATAATCAAATTAACAAATTACCTGTTTACCAGAGATTAAACAAATTACACTGTGTAGAACTACTGATGTATTCAAGTTTAGTTGTTTGGGTTTTATGGCATATCAACCTTTGTAGGTTATTTAACGCCAAATACATTTTTATGCAAAAAGTCAGTTTTATTTCAAACAATTCAGTTTAGCATGAGTATATAGTTTAATTGTCAAAAACATTTCTATTTTGAGCTATTCAGTTTACTCAAACAGTTCTAATTCAGCTAATTCAGTTTAGTATAAGCACAGATTTTGTTTACATACTGTTAAATGTCAAAACTATTCTATATTAAACAATTCAGTTCAGTGTAAGTAAAGTTTCAAGGTCAAAAAGAGTTCCATTTCAAACAATTCTATTTAGCGTAAGTACGCAGTTTAAATGTAAGTACACAGTTTCATTATGAAAAACATTTCTATTTCAAGCTATTCAGTTTAGTCAAACAGTTCTAATTCAAACAATTCTGTTTATCATAAGTGTGCAGTTAGTTCTATTTAACCCATAGATAGGGCCCTATCAGGTGTTACCATTCCGGGTCAGAGTGGATTTGGGAGCAATGGCAATGAAGGGCTGCTCAGCATTCCACAAAGCTCTGGTATCACTTGAACCTCACCATCAGATTGTTTAGTGTCATAATCCAGGATACTCATGGGGGGGGTCTTACCCCTGTGCAGAGGTGCAGTCGGTGTATTCTACAGCTCCAGTCGACTGGGTGATGTATTCAAGAGAGTGTTACCAATATAAAGACATTATAAAAAAGTACATGTTAAATACAATTTAATATCTGAATGTATGCAAACAGAATGCATGTATTTACAAACTTCCCTTATTTCAAGTGTCGGGTAATGACCCAGTAAGGGATTTTATCAAGCAGAAAGTAAAAGCCAATGATAATAATAATACCACACGATCAAACCTAGTGATAGTAAAAAAAAAGAAGCTGCTGAATAGTGGATTTTGCCGTCCCAGTGGACCACAGAGTAAAATTAAAAGAAAGCGAAAAGAAAGATAAGTACCTAGACTTTGCTAGAGAACTAAAACAAAAACTATGGAACATGAAGGTGCCAATTATAATAGGTGCGATCAAAACAATCCCTAAAAGCTTGGTAAAGAGCTTGAGAGACTTGGAAATCAAAGAACGAGGAAAGACCATCTAAACTACAGCATTATTAAGATTGCCCAGAATACTGAGAAGAGTCATGGAGTTTTGAAGAGACTTGGTGTCACTCAAACTCTAGTGAAAGAGCATCAGCTAATGCTAGTGTGAAAAACTTTGAAAGGAGTAATAATAATAATAATAATAATAGTATCTTCAAACACTGGCCGGAAGACCAGACTTAGTGGTTAAAAAAAAAAGAATGAAAATAAAAGAAAGTAAAAAGATAGACAAACATTTGAACCTTGCAAGATAACTGAAAAACTGTGGAACATGATGGTTAATGTAGCATCAGTTGTAGTTGGTGTATTCGGAAAAGTTCCCAGAAGCTGGAAGAAGAGACTGGACGTACTGGAAATCGTGGGAGAATCGAAACCATCTAGACTACAGCATTGCTGAGATCGGCCTGAATACTAAGAAGAGTCCCGGAGACCTGATGAGACTTCCTTTCACTCAGACTCCAGTGAAAACCCATCAGCTAATGCTGGTGTGAAAAACTTTCAAAGAGTGAAATAACAATAATAATAATAATAATAATGATGATGATGATAATGATAGTAAAAAGAAGCTGAATCTCTTTTAATAGCAAAGCTAAATATTGCCATAGGAACTAATTATGCCAAAGCAAAAATCAATAATACGCAGAGGAATAGCAACTTGAGGTTGTATAGTGACAGAGATGGAACGCTAAATCTAATAAGCGAATGCAACAAACTGGCAGATGGTGAATACAAGTGTAGGAATGATTGGGTGGGAAATGTGATCCATTTGGAATTGTGCAAGAAACTGAAATTTCCCTATAATCACAAATGGTATATGCACAAAGCAGAAAATAAGACATATAAGATTTTCTGGAACTTTGAGATAAAAACGAGTAAACCAGAAGAAAAGAACTTGTTATCTCGTGGATTCAGTCGTTCCACCGAGTGAAAATGGAAAAAGGCGAAATGATAGAAAAATACCTTGATCTTGCTAGAGAGCTGAAAACCGTAAAACAGGGAAGTTATCATGATATTAATTGTAGTTAGAGCCTTTGGAGCGGTTCTAAGGTACTTGGAAAAGAGACTGAGTAAACTGGAGATCAGGGTCATCCAGGCTACATCACTGTCAAAATCACTTAGAATACTTAGAGACTTGAGGAGACTTGCTGTCTTCATTAAAAAAACACCAGTTAAAACCAATGTAAAAAGAACAAAAAACAAAACACAAAAACAAACTAACAAACAAAAAACTTGTAAAATAATAAACTTTAAAAATTCTTTTATTAGATTTGAGTAAAGAAAAGCCGAAATTAATAAAATACAGCGATGTATTTTGGAAAAGGAAAATTAGACTGGGAATTGCCTCAATCTCTTAGCGCATTTTAAGTGTATTCGGTGTTTTATTAAGAGTCTCGCTATTATAAGCCGTTTATACTGAGTTACGGTCACTACCCCCCCACTACACGCTTACTCGCAGACACACTCACAAACAAGAATTTTTGTAATACTAGGGTGAGTCAAAAGTTTTGCAATATTTTGTTACGCGTTAGTCTTCGGCGCATATATCATATGACCGAAGTAGTAGCAGGATTGTGGTAGTTGATGTACTGACATGTTGAACGTAGCTTCATTCCGTGTGTGATTTGAAAGCCGTACAGATGAACGTTCTACGTAGTCCAGATCGGGAACTTATATTTTACGAGTTCGAATCGGACCATCACCACACGGAAGTAACGAAAAATATTTGTTTTCGGAAAAGTGAAGGCGAAGATGATCAGGGAACAGTAACTAGAAGGTTCAAGAAATTTCTCTCGAATAAAGATTTGTGAGGCCTAAAAACATTGATTCCGAGGCCGTTCTTCAAGTCGTAGAGGCAAACCCTAAGAAGAGTAGCAATCGGAGAATATCAGGCGGGCTCGGTATCTCATAGTCAAGTATGGTTTGTCACCTTCATGACCTTGTCACCTTCATGACCTTTGGATCTGCTAAATTGTGCCGCATGTTATCAAAATATTACAAAACTTTTGATTCACCTTAGTATAATGATTGACAAATCTTCATCTAAAAAAATAATGAATTAATAAAAAAAAAATAAAATGAATATTTTTGAAAAGAGATAGTAAATCACTGTTGAGAAGAATATTTTATAAGACTATACGTTTAGAATTTGGGTCAAGTGCCCATTGATCATCCCATGTAAGCAGTGATGGGTACACTCAGTTAATGTTACAATATGAAAAAAATAAAGTTTGGTAGCTGAAAACTTGCTCTATCTAACGATGTTATTTGCTATCCCAGAACATATTTTAGTTTCCGGGAGAATAGATAAGAAACATTACTTTAGAGCATGCTTTAGATATACTCCACAGACGGGACCAGGTAGAAAATTTGTGGTGCTTCACAGGAAAAAATTTTGCGGGGTCCCAGATTCAAAACTAAGGTCTGTAGAATCTTAGTCAAATTGAGTTAATCACTATAGTAGGATGGGAAAAAATCAATATGTTTTAAAAAGCGCATGTAAGTTAATGGACGTATAGATTCTAATTGGTGGGTTGGTTGTTTGGGTTTTATGGCATCATACATTCTAAGGACATGAATCATATGACTAAAATTGGTATAATGATCACATAGTATAACTGGTATAATGATCACATTGGCGTGAAACTAAGTGACGTTGATTTTGAGTCAGCCTGCGCTATCTAAACTTGGATCAATATACGCTCAACCATATTATTTTTATTCATTTATAATTCATTTATAAATATAGCAAACTGAACTAATTATATATATATATATATATATATATATACTTTTCTTTTTGTTGGTGCAATAAGAGAAAAGTAAATATTTTCAAATGAATAGGTCCGCAAGTGAATTTGATTCTTTTGATTTTTTTTTTTAAATAACTTTGCTCTACACGTATTTCTGACTTCATTGTCCTCTTCAGGAAGCTTATATTAGTTAGAGAAGTCTTTTTGGCTTGTATGGTGTATATTGTTTTGATGGGTTCCTGACTCTTTTTGGTTCCAGGATTTGTGTCTATGAATGCCATGTTGGAGTTAATTTGTCTGTGAAAACTTTTGACCTCTGCTGATTTTTTTTCTGTGTATATGTTTACAAGAGTCTACTCTGCGTGTCTGTGTATGTGAGTGTTCGTATCCATATATACACATATATTTTCAGGATTGTTGTGTTTTCTTTTCTCTCTCTTTCTCTGTGTAATGAAAGTGAGTCTGTGTATGTATATATGTTTGTGTTGGTGAGTTCGTGCATGAAGTGAGATTTTGTTAGCACGCGTGCGTGTATGAAGTTAGACTCTGTTCAATGTAAGTTTAAATTTATGATTTTTTTTCTTTTATTTAGAGTAATGCGTAGTCGTCAGTTTGGTATATCGGTAATATTTAAAAGATTCCATGACTGCATTCGTAAAGGTATTTTGAAACATAGTTTTTTTATTTCCTGGTAATTTGATATTACTTTTATGAAGTGATCAGAGCCTGAATTAATACTATGCATACTTTAACATTGCAACATTCAATTATGTAGACAACGTTTTTTGAGTTGTAACATTCGATTATGTAGACAGCGTTTTTTGAGTTGTAACATTTGATTATAAAGACGTTTTTTGAGGTTCAGCCTTTGATTATGAAGACAACGTTTTTTGAGCTGCAACATTCAATTGTGTAGACAACGTTTATTGAGTTGCGACATTCGATTATGAAGACAACATTTTATGAATTACAGTTGAGATTTTTATTTATTATCATATTTACCAAACCCCTCCGCTCGGGCAGGATATGACACAAGGTCAATTTTTAAGCGGAGTTTAACAGGTTTGAATTCAGAGTTTTCCTTCTCCTAGACTAGTTGCCTCACAAAGGCTGAAGAATCTAGTCTGTCCTACTATTTACCCATAGCTGGAGGGAGAATAATTGGATTCATACCTTTCCCAAGGGTATTAGTGCTATGTGAAATGCAAACAGTCCAGGATTTGAACTCGTGTCGCCGTGTCCAATTCCTGCGACAATAACCATTACACCATTTATTATGAATGTTGTTTTTGTGTTTTCTTAGGTATAGGATTTTCCTTCTTTGATTATATTACATACTCCGTATCTTTTATTCTTGTATTTTGAGACTTCATATGTTGTGTGTTCCCCATATGTAGACGAGATGAGTGTGCATTTTAAGTTTTTTAGTTGTTGCTTTGCTGGCCATTGGTAATGAGTAGAGTGTTCGCCAATAGTCTGGGAGACCGGGGTTCAATTCCAGGTCGAGTCATACCAAAGACTAAAACAATGGGACTTGATGCCGTCTTGCTTAACACTCAGCATTATAAGGTAAGGATCAAAGGTAAAGTGGAGCAGTCCAGGGAAAGGAGTAACACCATGCCCTACACCTCGTTGTAGTAGTTAATGAAAAATGAGCCTTCGAGTCACCCTCGACTAAGGACTAAGGTATGTTTTTAATTCTGTCATTGTTTTCAAGTTGTTCTAGAGTCTTTGTTATTTCTGTGAATAATTCTGGGTTATTTTTATTGTATATTGAGACTTATGGTGAGGGTTCTTTGTTGCCATATTTTTGAGGGTTCGTAATTCTTTTAATGGTATTTTTTCTGCTAATTCGTATTCCTTATTTATTAGTGGTGCTGGATATCCCCTCTGGCGAAAAGTTACGTGTTATTCTTCCAGGCGGCTTTGTCTGAAGTTTTTGTTAGTGACGATGGTACATATTCTACGTGGTAGGTGTAAGGGATGTATTCTATTCAGTTTTTGGGGCGATGACTATTAAATTGAAGGTATTGTTCGGTGTCAGTGATTTTGTGGTAAATGTTCACGATAATTTGGCCATTTTGGTTTTTAATGAGGATATCTAAAAATGGTAAGTTTCTAAAGCTGTGTTCCATGATGAATTTTATTTTAGAGTGTAGGTTTGGGAGTAACTTACAAAAATCATTAATGTTGCTCCACTGGCGTTTCCAGTCATCTTGGTATCTCTTCCATAAACAAATAAATTCTGTTTTTATATTGTTCTATTTTTTACCTGTTTTCATATAGACTTTCTGGCAATTATACTAAGGTGGCGTATGTTGGTGCTATTCCTGGCTGTTTCTAAGGTTTGGATGTAATTTATGTTGTCGAATTGGAAAGAGTTATTATTTAGAATTAGTTTTATACCATCAGTGAAAATTTTTTTGGTAAATCTTGGGTGTAATGTTTCTTGGTATTTTTCTATTCAAAATGACATGGCCAGCTTTTTTAATTCATGGGGGATATTACTGTATAAGTTTTATGACATCGAATGTGACCATGTGTGAGTTGGGGTGGTATGGAGTTTAAAAAGTGGATATTATCTCTTATGTAGCTCATCTTATTTAGAAATTGTGTCTATTTGTTCACGGAGTCAGTTTGTGGGGCATAATGGGCTTGCTACTCTAGGCCTAAATTTATATATATATATATATATATGTGTGTGTGTGTGTGTGCGTGTGTGTTTGTTGTTTAATGGCATATCAGCCTTCTTGGGTTATTTAATGCCAAATCCATCCTTCTAGGAGAACGGCAGTGGTACTATTTAACCCATAGCCATGAGGATAAGAGCGGGGGCGGGGTCATAGCTTTCCCCAAGGGTATTTGTCCGAAAATGAACGTAATTGCGTGACTAGAGTTCGAACTCGCTTACTACGATTCCGCAGTATATATATATATATATATATATATATATATATATCAGGGGCGGAGACGGGACTAGTGCTACTCGTGCCCGGCATGACCAATAACTCGGTCAATGTTATTCAAAATGGATTAAAAATCATCCACTAATTTCAAGCAAACATACTTAGTCTGATCTCAATTAAATTACGTATCTATTCAAGTTTCGATAACTAAGTAGCCAAAAGTTCATAAATATATCAGGGAATAATACAACGATGCTGTTTTGAACGGATGGCCTTTGTCCGGCCACCGTCAGATTCATTGAACATCACATAAAATCGGCTATAATGTTGAACACGCGCAAATCCGTGCTGAGCACTAGACCCTTATAATAACAGTAATGTTAGAGAAATCCGCTTTTGGCTGTAGCCAATAGCAAGAGCAACCCAAACATCGTGCTTAAAAATCTTAGCACATTCTGACTGCAGACTGATATATATATATATATATACATTGTTTTTTCTTAGTAGTAACTTACAATATTGGAAAAGTTCTCGATATCTAAGAGAGAGAGACAGAGAGCAAACTTATTAAAATCGAAATATAACCCAATTAAAAAACGTTTACTTTAAGAGCTACTTGGTGTTATTTAAATATCTAAACAAACGTTATAAGGTTTGAAGACTGTAACAGAGGTTAGGGAATTTCTGTGGCGTTGTGGCTAACGTTCTGGACTGTGACATCATAGTTATCAAGTTCGAACTCCAGTCGCACTATTACGTTCCATTTCGCACTGATACCCTTGTGAAAGGTATGAATTCCTCTTATTCTTCAGCTAAGGTTTAAACAGTACCACTACTTTTGGTTCTACAAGGTGAGCTTTGGCATTAGATAACCCACAAAGGTTGATATGCCATTAATCAACTAAACCAAACCAAGACCGAAACAGCTGTTGGATTGAACTTGATTTGATACCAAATTGTTCTTAAAGTTACTTCAAATTTGATACAAATGCTGTTACAGTCTTGGTTTGGTTGAGTTTCATTGTTTAATGATATATATATATATATATATATATATACGCACACACGCACACTCACACATACACACACACACAAAGAACACACACATGCACACACACACAGATATATATATATATAGCAGTGTTTAATCCCGTAAATCCGGAGTTAAGAACAATTCCAAGCAGGACAATTTAAATATTCAATTATAGAATATAAAATTCAGTTAATCCTGGTCGAGAGCTCAATGCAAATATAATTCACAAAGCAAATTATTTTTTCAAAATGAAAACCAACCATCGGTTACAAACAAATTGAGCACTCTGGTATCCGATAGTGCAAAATGTAAACAAATGAAAGCTAATAAATATGTGTTATAAATCCTGAGCTGATGTATGTCGTAGAAATGGCTGAGTGGTTAGATACCATGTCTAGCGTAAAGTTAGGTGGGTTTTGATCCCACCTTGAAGCGTCCTATGAGTCTAGCCACACTGACGAGTTCTGATAAAACGAAACAGTCTGTCTGTGGATGACAGTATATATATATATATTGTAAAATATATCGAGGATGCAGTGGAATGTATTGTCTGTGATGTCTTTATTTCATTGGGAGTTTTGCTTCTTTTCGGCATCATACCTCCTCGCTAAAATGATCTGGCCGACATTGATCATGTTTCAACCAGCATCGAGCATTAGTCTTTTTCAACACACATTTAATCGAAAATAGTTAACTTTTAAATGGCTTCAGGATATGTCCTTTATATGCGTCGCCAGAATGTTATTGACCAATGAGCAGTTGTTTCCGGTCTGCTGAAATTGTAAATTTTTCGGTTGTTAGAGTATTTTCTTCATTATATTGAGCATAGGCGAGTTATTACTCTGACACTGACGATGTCTTGTGATGGATCGATTTTACAGCCATTTTGGTATGTTTTTAATTTAATTTCTTTTTAAAACTTTCCTTTTGTCACATTTTTGCTGTCTCTCTTTCTTTAGCTATTCTGCGTATAGCATTTCTTTTTTCCCCTTTCCTGTTAGACAAAAGTTTTTTTTTTTTACTAAGTGAGCGGCCAACGAAACTCCTACAACTAATTTCTATTCCCTTACTGCGGACTTGCTAGCCCTTTTTCTGGATTCTGATTCTAAGTCACAGTATTTTGAGGATTTCCACTCGTATTTTTCTTCAATATTCTCTTCTCGAGGTATTGTTAACTCACACATTATTATCTGTTTGGTTGCGTTTTTCGAAGATAATCAAGTCTACTCGAAGAGACGTCTGTGTGTGCGTGTTTATTTATTTATTTATTTAAGAAACTTTCATTGTTTTACGATGTCTACTTAGAACTTCCAGCCTTTGGCAGTTGAAAGCCAGTTTGGTCACGTGTTTGATTTTGGCCGATGATTTTTTTTACCAGCTTTAAGAAATTTTATGTTTCTCGAGATGATATCTGCTTCTTTGTATTGCTTCCATTACCGCTTCTCTTATCGTACTTAGCACCTAGTCGTGGCACCTACGGTAACGTCTGAAGGGGGGGGGGTTCCTCGTGGGGGAATGGTTAAAGCGATGGACTGCGAGTTCGAACCCCTATCGAGCTATTAGGTTCTCTTTCGGACAAATACCCTTGGGAAAGTTATGAACCCCCTTATTCCTCCAGTAATGGGTTAAATAATGGGTTAAATAATAGCACTACTGTCCTGAAAAGAATGGATTTAGCATTAAATACCCAAAGAAGGTTGATATGCCATTAAACAACCAAACCAGAACTGGTAACGTTCATCACTCAATGGCTTATTACAGCTGCTAAGTAAGTGTTGTAGAAATCACTTCAGTTTACAGAGCCAGAATGATGGATTATCTACCTTGTCGGTTTACTGAGCTCGGCAATTTATGATAAAAAGCTTGGAACGGAACCATTGTCGAATCACCGTATATCTAACCATGTTATACTTCTATTGGATGTTCATCTTGCTGGCTTAGCTAAACCCTTTTACTGATCATGCCTCTTCTTCTTCTGCTTGTACTTCTTGGAGGAGATTTCACCGTTCTTTCTCTTTGATTTTGTCGACCTGCGAACTTGGATAGTATCCCTGTCGTGTTCGTCCTAGAGTGACTGTGCTGATTGTAACCTTTCGTCTCAGACTTTCCTCTACAACTTGAAACTCGAAATATTCTCGCTATTTTCTATCTGTACTTTTCCTACTGACGCAGTTTTAGGATTATGCGAATCTCTGCAATTCTCTTGTCTGTGGCACAACGAATTCTTCGGAGAGTCGTCTCATTGGAAGTTGTGATGTGTCTGACGTTCCATGTAGTGCTGCACTGGTTAGGCTTCTTTGCAGATAAATACCCCTTTGCAGATAGCAGCTGATTTTCTTTTTCGTTCTCATTACTGTTTTCAGTACTTTGTGAATTTATAGTGGCCATAACAAACTGGATAAAATGAAGTATTGATATATCCAAGCTTTAAATCACCCAAGCAAACCAAACGTCACGGTCACCAATAGTTTTCAATACAACTACGGTGTCTTTTATGCTACTATCAAATGTGTTTCCCAGGCTTTTTACTGGTTTCTCTTGGATTTTTCGTATTATTGTACTAAATAATGAGACTCAGAATTTATACATTACTTTTACTTTTTTTTTTATCACGAGAGATCTCAACTTTTCTGGTTTAAGTTCTATCTTTGATTATGGAACGATCTCTTCCAGTTTTGTAAATATCCATTTTCTTCAGGGAACTGAAGATGATATTACAGTCAAGTTGTCGATATTAGTCCTAATTGAGGGTTGCCATGCTTCGGTTTCTGTCATTGGTCCTCGGGACTCTTTTTCTGCTGATATGACAAACACGTTTATGGTTAAGACTAATAATGGGGTTGAAACTGTGCAGCCGGTGATGATTCCTCTTTCGAGTTTATGCCATGCCATTTTTTCGGTCCGTAAGCGACTCATTTTGAAATTACTATAGTAGTTCATGATTAGATAATGTATTTTACTCGGTATATTTTTTTCTTTCTTTAATTATTGTGTGCAAAATGGACTCGTGAGCATTTGTGATGTCTAACCACAGAAACTACTGAGTCGTTTTCTTCCACCCTTTGCTTCTCAGTATAATTGATCTTATGCGTTTTACAGCCTCGCATTCCAGCGATACCATCCTTCTCTACCAATATATCTATGTGTTTGTTCTTTATCAGGAAGGTGGATAATAGGCGGTTTTGGATACTGAAAAGAATTCTGATCTCTGTGTTTAGTAGTGTGATAATCCTAAATTGCTGGATTTATTTTGAATTCTCTTCGTTTGGAAGCCCTCTGATCACCACCATTGGTCAAATTACCCGTATGGCTTTCCATATAGGGCGGAGTAAATCTGGACAACCCTTATATATGCTGTACAGTACTCGAGTATGATCTGGGGCTAATGCTGATCTATCAGGTATTTTGGTAATCTTTTAGCGGAGTTTAACAGGTTTGAATTCAGAGTTTTCCTTCTCCTAGACCAGTTGCCAAACCAAGGTTACAGAAACCTTTCTGCCCTACTATTTACCCATAGCTAGAGGGACAATACTTGGATTCAAACCTTTCCCAAGGGTATTAGCGTTACGTGAATTGCTGTCTTGTCGATGAATTGAACACGTATCGCCGGGTAAATTTCCTACGACGGTAACAATTACACCACAAACATCTCATATATATATATATATATATATATATATATATATATATATAATGTCACGCTGATATCACTGATTTCCCTGACTCTCTCTCGCCATCGCTTCCGGCAGGTCTTCTAGACTACATCCCGTGTCTGTACAGATATGTTGTAGATAAGTTCTTGTCGGTTGGCCAACACTCCCACGTCAGTGTGTAGGGGTCTGTTGGAAAATGTCACTTATGAGTTCGTCCTTACTTTTCCAGCAGGGTCCCGCATGTCTTGTTCATCTTATTTGGATGGTTTTAGAGATGAGAGGAAGGTGGCCATACAGCTGCTGTTTTGTGAGATGTTGCTTCCAGGATTTGTTCAGTATAGCTCGTAGCAGTCTTGTGTAATCCCCGTCAAGCTTTTTCTCTTTAAGCTTAGTCAACATCTATGTGGTGCATCCATTTGGTAGAATTGACACGACTGTTGTTTGAAAGAAATTGCGTTTTATTTTATTGGACAAGTTTAACTTCTTTATGTTCGATAATCTATCGATAGCAATCTATTCCTTCGCTAGTCGCATATTGACATTATTTTCCGTAGATGAAACGCTGCTTCCGAAGTCGGTGGACTTGTCAACTAATTTCAGAGAACCATCATTAACCGTGGAGATGTCTCCATATTGAGTTAAACGCATGTACTCCGTTTTATCTGCATTCAAATGGAAGCCAATGCCACTTGTCGCCTGTTCCAGACTATGAAGCTGAGATACGAGTCGAGTTGGGGTATTTGCAAGAAGTGCTATGTCATCAGTATAGTCTGCGTCAGTAATAGTTTGTGAGGGGTATCGTGTGCTTCTTGTTTATATATATATATATATATATACCCGTAACTTAGCAGAAATGTCACATAATAAAGATATTTTCATGAGAGCAGTACACTTAAAATTCTCATAATCCAGTGAAAGCGCTTTCACTTAAGTTCCCATAGGTGTCAAGCAGATGGTGTTTCTTGTGATCCTAGCCGTGGTGCAAATGGTGATTGGGACGACGCGGCTGAAGGGATTAGATGTCGATAAGTATTTTTCTCATCATGATATGATCGGATTCTTCAAGTTTCAGCTTAGGGCGAAAATCAGATCTGATAGAAAAAGGTTGGATTGCATATTCGACAAAAGATGGGGACATGAATCAAAAGCCTGGTCAAAAGAAAGGAAGAATTTGGGGAATGCATTCTCCTCACATGCTCATGGGGGAACACAGTCTTGATTCTACTCCGTGATCCTATCCTTGGTAAAATGTTATACATCTTCTATAGATTATATTAGTTGAATGATTGTGTTATATTCGCATCATCTTAGAAGCTTTTCATTGAGTAATAGTATTTGTTTGTCTGGGTTTTATGGCATATCATCTTTTGTAGGTTATTTGATGCTAAATCCATTTTTATACAAATAAACAATTCTATTTCAAACAATTCGATTTAGCATAAGTACGCAGTTTACATGTCAAAACAATTCTATTTCAAGCAATTCAGTTTAGCATAAAAACGCATAGGGTCCTATCAGGTGCTACCGCTCCGGGCCAGCGATGGCATTACTTGAACCTCACCATCAAATTGTTTAGTGTCATAACAGGACACTCGTTGGAGGTGTCTTAACTCTCTGCTGAGGTGTAGTCCGTGTATACTACAGCCCTAACCGACTGGGCAATGAGTAATCGCGGTTTTTTGGTGGTTGAGATTTGGGTGGATAGCGTGCTTGTACTTTTATTATGTGAATGGGGCAGTGATTGCAGTTATCTAAGATTTTCCTAGAAAAGCACCAGTTGCTCATAAGACTACTCTTAGTTATCACATACAAATTTTCGGCCCTTGAACTCAATCGTAATTGTGAGAATCCATTTATGATAAATAAAGCTATGACGCGAGGCGTAGATTTATATATTAGAAATGAATGCAAATATAGTAGATATTCATTTTAGGTCCTTCAGGATTCCAACACCCAAATATTCTTATCTTGCATCCCAAGGTCTTTCAATATTATTTTTCTTATCTCGGAAGGAAATCACATTCACCATTCCATTAAGTCTCCCTTTCTTCATCTCATGATTTATTTTTGCTCTCACGTGTTTGGACCCAATCCAATACAGTGACCGACTGGCTTGTTTTCGGGTTCTCTTGGTCAGGAATACAGTCGGCGATCTATTTCAGAAACAGGAATGAAGTAAACACCAAATTATCCAGTTTCACTCCGCTTCTATTTTTCTTTTTATGATCTTATATTTATTTTTCCTAGTCTGCTTAGTATTATCTCTTAGCATTGAGAATATCAATCGTTGTTCATAGTTTTTATTGGGTTTTAAGTAGAGAAAACCATTGAAAGCGCAGTATTTTGGTGTATATAGGTTGCAAAGGATTGCGTAATTGTATTTATTAAGTACGAATAGATCAATGAATAAGATTAGCTAAGATTAACCACTCACCTCACTTTTTCCTCTTTGTTGGCGATATGCCCATATATATATATACCAACAAGAGGGAATTATCTCCCTTGTTCCAGAGAGTATGAATGCTGAGCCAGCCGCATTTTCGTGGAAATACGAATGAGACCGTTGAACGTCACTCGTACTTTACCAATATATTTTGATCATTGATATTCTACATGACGCTGCAGACAGGATCAAACCCAGGTGAGCGGGAAAGCATTTTTATTGAGGTGGGTATATCTGTCACCTCTGTTAAAATTTACGCATAGACAGTTGCAAGCGAGAGTCTAACGAAAGACGGCTAACCCAAGCTGGGCTGATCAATACATAAAGAGTTAGGCATCAAGACTTAGGGAGAAATGCTAGTAACGTTAAAGCTCGTCAAAGAAACGTCACACTCACCTCCATCGCTAGCCAACTGTACAAGAAAATAGGAAAATCAGGAGAACAGTGGATTATTGTTGGATATATTATAGGGTATAAGACATCATGAAAATCGTCCATCCTATTTAAAGACTTATCAGTCAGCAGCAGCAGAAGGAGATTGGCCAATCAGCGACGACTACAAGCATATATGACCGGCGGCAAATTATCCTCATTCATTACTGTCTGCAGTTTTCTACTGGCAAGATGTGTTTTTTTGTCTTAAGAATCTCATAACCGGAGGACAAATTGGCTACCCGAATTCTAACAATTATCAATACCTAAACTTCCAATACAAACGGGAAACACAACAGACTTGTTAGCCATTCTAGTTAGCGTTACTAGTACCACTTAATACAAAGTTAGCAATACAAGTACCACTTAATACAAAGTTAGCATTAAAAGTAGCACTTAACACAATGTTAGCATTAAAATTAAGACTTAATACAATGTTAGCATTAAAAGTAGCACTTAACACAAAGTTAGCATTAAAAGTAGCACTTAACACAATGTTAGCATTAAAAGTACCACTTAACACAATGTTAGCATTAAAAGTACCACTTAACACAATGTTAGCATTAAAAGTACCACTTAACACAATGTTAGCATTAAAAGTACCACTTAACACAAAGTTAGCATTAAAAGTACCACTTAACACAATGTTAGCATTAAAAGTACCACTTAACACAAAGTTAGCATTAAAAGTACCACTTAACACAAAGTTAGCATTAAAAGTACCACTTAACACAAAGTTAGCATTAAAAATACCACTTAACACAAAGTTAGCATTACAAATACCATCTAACACAAAGAAAACTGGTTGATGAATACCACTCGATCCTCCTAAAGAACCTCAACCACTTGTAACCTTCATCACGAAGTGGGGACATTTTATATATCCCAGGATACCCCAATGATAATTAGCTTCCGGTGATACCTACACACACAGGTTCGACGAGGTAATCAAAGACATTCCCCGCAAAGTATAAATTGTGGATGAAGTTCTACTTTTCGAACACAGCAAAGAGGATGCTTTTATTCACACATTTGATTACCTATGATGCTCCGCAAAAAATGGAATCGTCCTCAATTGGGATAAATTTAAATTCTGCCAGTTTGTAGTTCAGTTTTGAGGTCTTTAAATAACATCATGAAGAGTGATCCCTTCTGAAAGTATACTCAATTCAATTATAAACTTCCCAATTCAAACAACCTTACAACTTTTGATACTAACCTGCCTCACCCAATGTTGTATACCTAAATGAGGAGAGACAACAACACTTACTTAAAAAAGTACTGACACTCTTTTTATTTACGAAAGGTTGAAATAGTTGCTTGTGTGTGTGTGTGTGTGTGAGAGAGAGAGAGAGAGAGAGAGAGAGAGAGCGAGAAAGAGCGAGAGAGAGTCGGATAAACAGGGTATTGCTAAGATACGATATCTTCAGATTTACACCAGGTGGAGATACATCTCCAGAGAACTTTGCTTCTTCGTGCTTCTTTCACGGAAGACTAATACAGAGCTGGCTCTAAACCTGGAGCCACCGCCACCCGGACTAGCACCCAAAACGGTGTGACTACTCACTGCCACTGACTCTGCACTGACTACTATCTCCTCAGAGTTAAAAACTTCCGTCGTTATATATCTTTCGGACGCCTAAGCAATTCTTTCAACGCAATTTACGTGGCATTTCCGCCTCCCCTTGTTTACCTAAAAAATAACTGCACATCCTGTTTTAGACCTCATAAATTAACTAGCCTGTCAAAGGTCAATGTGTAATACACTGACTGGAGAAAAGAAGGCATAGGTTTTCCGCTATCGTCGAAGTATCGTACATGCCTGACCGGGAAAGCCCTAATCTAATGACTCGAGGGCTGGCGCATCGCATTTGCTGACAGTAGACTTTTCACTAATGCTGAACGCCAATATGCACCCACTGAGAGTAAAGCAGCAGCCAAAGCCTAGGCATTAGAAGAATACCGTATGTTTATTATGGTTTTCTCTGAATTAATAGTGGATCATCTACCACGAGTGACAGTTTTAATGAATCCTAAGTAAAATACACATCTACCTCATTAAGTTCAAGAAAAAATACCCAGATAGTTCTTTACTATCCCGCATTGCCCGGGTAAATTGTACAGAGGTTCTGACGCTATTTCTCGCAATCCTGTTGCTATGGTGGAAGCTCTTTTTTTTTGTCTATTTCCATACATACCTCTTCTCCAAAGATGTTCAACTGTAAGACAATGTCGATATCAAAGTTTAAACAGCAACCCTTAAAGCAATAACAGATTATGTTGACAATGACTGTCATGTCACCTGACTCATTTGTTCATTCGGCCAAAATGATCAAAATTATACAACCCTAATAAACTTTGTTGGACATGGATTCCCTAACAGATGTTCTTCGACAAAAGCCGAGATCCGTGCTTTTTGTGAAGTACGGCACCACCTCAGCATTGATAAGGGCTTAGTATAAATGGGAGAATTGTTGTGCCCAAATCTGTCAAAGGAAAATTATTACACTTTTTACGTTCAGCCCAGGTGGTTGGCATGAAGACCCATGCAAATGATTCAGTATGTTGACCAGCACGAAATTCAGTATGTTTTCCAGCACGAAATTTTAGAGCTAATTGCATAGCGTACTCGACCATGGCCCTGAGTCTACCTAGATAGCCAATCACTATTATCCCATCTCCAGGCTGGTTCTTGTAACAGATTTTAATGAACGTCTTCTACGTCGACCAATTTGCATACCTTATTGGTACAGATAGACTTACTAATTGGATCATTCTTTACTATTTAAAACCAGATCACTCTATCACCTCCAAATTAATATCGATTTGTCGGGGACAATTCCGTACGTATGGTACTCTAGAAGAACTTAGAAGCGATGGTAGCCCACTTTTCATATCTAGCGTATTTCAGTTATTCTTAAAAACATGGTATGCGAAAAACAGACTGTCCTCAGTAGCATATCCTCAATCTAATGGCAGGGCAGAACTTTCTGTAAAAACGGTAAAGAGGATAGTAAATAACAACACGGATCCTTAGGGTTTATTAGACAATGAAAACGAAAGAGCCATCCTGTAATACCTCAACACTCCTACCCAAGGTATTAGTCTGTCTCCTACTTCAGTGTTGACTTCGTGACTTCCTTCCTTCAAAAACTATTTTCTACCGGCAACATCCTGAATGGAAACCTGCAACATGACATCGTGAGGCAAGCCTTTATCAATGCAATCCTTGGATGACAAAGAGGTGTAACTGATATACCCATAACCTTTGCCCTCTTTAAAAAAAGTGATACAGTAGCTATACAAAATCAGCCCAACTTCCAGTGGAACATTACGGGCAAAGTAATTACGCGTCTTCTGGATGCCAATACCGAATCAGAGTTGATGGATAAGATAGGGTTAATCCGAGAAATCGCTCTTTCTTCAGGAAGTGGGGGATTTCAGACCTTATCCACTCCCATACCAAGTGTATTACTTGAGTCCATGGGCTCTGCTCGTCAAGTCACGCATTTCAGTTCACCCAAACCTTCTAGTAAGTGTTGTATAGCCATGAGCAACTATACATACACACATGCATGCAGAACATATTCAACACAATAACAAACAGAACTGCAACATATTGACCCCCACTCTTCTGGCCATCACAGTCTTTCTTTCCCGTTCTTCTGGGCTGTTCAACCGGGGGTCTGGGGGCCCAGCCTCTGCTGGGACATGGTTCTCATTCCAGCATCTTCTTTCCAACTGATCTCAACTTCCTGTCGCCGGGGTTATATAATAATTTGACGTGCACCTACTTCCTGCGAGCGTCACAATTTCGCATTCAATGCAACCCCTCGACAGTCAAAGTCGCCCCTGATCTGATATCTTCGACCGGATGCACCTATTATTTACACAGGTGCTTTTCTTCTTTTGACAGCTTGGCCGGGTCGGAGGTCAATATGCAACATAAGGACATCCACGCAACAGTTGAACACCCTACGAGAGGCACTCACACATCATTATACCTTTACACATAACCCATGCCATCCAGAGTTCCTCGAGCCCTATTCAGTCTCCTCTCTCTTACGGGATCAAAAGAACTGCTTGTCCCTCGTCTGGCCTTGCCTGCTCGTGAGGAAGAGAAAGGGGAGATGTAGGAACAAGAGAGAATATAATATTTGTCTAACTGCAGAGCCTGCAATATTTTTGTAGAAATATGAATGAGACTGTTGAACTGATATACATCACTCGGACTTTAACCATTACCAATATTCTACAATATAAATTTTTTTCATCTTTATTTAAATGAAACTTAAGTTCCAACTATTCGGCTCTACTCCTCGAAAGCCTGTTGTCAACTGCTTATAATTCGTATCTCCTAAATCCCACATGACAGCATCTAGTCAATGTACGAGTGTCAATTTCATTTCTGCTTTTTCCTGGCTGTAACAACTTTTTGACCAGTCATCAGTAAATCATATTTCCGCGAATACTTAATCCACTCGCTATACAGTGGTTAAAGCTGGTTATGTCTACAGTCAATTGGTTGTTTGGATTAATCCTGCACAAATAACTTACTAGGAATGCATGGGAAGTGTTTTTTTATGCTTCAAGTACCTCCCGATAGATGTTTCTGTTTTTTTTTTGTCTTTTTTTCTTAACGAAAGATTCAATTTGAGAATTCACGATAAAATAATTTCTTTTTATTTTAAATTTGATCTATTTATTTTTAACATCCAGAAATTTCTTTTACTTTCTTTGCATATCACGATTACAATCGTAATTCTTTGTCTTTTTCTTAAAATGAAAATCATATAATAATAATAATAATAATAATAATAATGAAGAAGAAGAGTATTTGAGTTCTCTGAAATGCTTTTTTGTAAAGGTCTTAGACACTTTTTTCTTTTTAAAGATTTTATTTCTTATCTAAAGTGAATTTTTTTCCCGGCAAATGTTTCAATATACTTTTCAAGTTTCTTTTTGCTGATTTTTGGTTTTTAAATTTAATTCCTTGCAAATTCCATTGTCTTGGTCTTTTGAAGTTTAAAAAAAAATCAAAGCTGAAAGAAGTTATTTGAAAAGACATAAATGGAAAACTTATTCATTAGAATTGTTTTAACGTAGTGTTTTCTGAGCTCCACCAGAAAAAATATGCGTAAGCATGTAGATATTTATATAAACAAATGACATATGAAGACCCGTAAATATGTTCACACACACACATACACATACAGCAATCACTCCTGCAATGTATTTGGTGAACAATTTTTTGTTATCTTTCGTTGAACTTATTACTGCAGTATTGTGTTATATTTTATCCTTCTAACATATTAAATATTTCTGAAGTTCCATTGGCAAACAGCCGTTTTGACTCGGGTCAAATTTGAATCAAATTAATCTTACAGTATAGATACGTGTCAGTATTAAGTGTACGCATGCGCATATGTCAAAATGTAATAGAAAATCTAATAAAAAACGGTTTTACCTTTACATAACTAAAAATAAAGAAAATTGAATTCCTCTCGTAACAAAATTTAATCACAACCTTCCACCATTGTCTAAAATACTTAAGAAACTAGAATATTTTTAAAACTCACACTTAAAAGATATTTTTCAAGAAGCAGATATACTAGTATATCGAAGTATTGAGAAAGGTATGAATCCAATTATTCTCCCTCCAGCTATGGGTAAATAGTAGGGCAGACTAGGTTCTTCAGCCTTGGTTAGGCAACTAGTCTAGGAGAAGGAAAACTCTGAATCCAAACCTGTTAAACTCCGCTAAAAAAATTGACTTTGTGTCATATCCTGACCGAGCGGAGGGGTTGGTAAATATGGTATATCGAAATATTCGTAGAGAAATGATGGGTTCAAATTCAGAGTTACTTTTCTTCTAGACGGGTTGTCCTACCAGCACTACATAGTTCAGTCTGTCCTATAGGATACTCATTGATGAAGGTTGGGAGAAGAGATGATTCATGCCTTTCCCAAGGGAATTAATTCGAAGGGAAATGCAAACAGCTTTATCCAGAATTTGATCGAATTTCTTTAGAGCAAAATATTACACCATGTTATAGTACACACACACACACACACACACACACACACACACACACACACACACACACATATATATATATATATGAATAAATAATAAAGTTAAACGTCTGTGTGTCTGTGTGTGTACATAGGACAAAAAGAAATAGAAGATACATAAAAGCAAAGTATTCATTTTTGATCCTAAGTCTAACGTAAAGTTGGGCGGGTTTCGATCCCAGCTTCAAGCGTCCTACGTGTCTAGTCACACTGAAGAGTTGTGATACAACGAAAAAGTCTGTCTGCGGATGACAATATATATATATATGTATATATATATTGTCATCCGCAGACAGACTTTTTCGATATATATATATATATATATATATATATATATCAAAGTTTGTGAGATGGCAAGTAAGTAGTCTAACAGTTGCTATTATGTCGGGTGCCACTTCCTGGATTTGTTCAAAACAACAAGCACATTGCTACCTAGTTTCTATCTATTTTTTTCTGCAAGCAACTAGCTAAAGTTCAAATAGTACCGCCATACAGAAGTACTTACACGGCTACAGCTTGAATTATTGAATAAAAGGTGAAAAACGTTAGATTTTCGAGCCTACCAATGTAAAGAGTTTTCCTGATGATGGCCTTAGGTCAAAATCAGAGGTATAGTAGACAAAGTAAACTTTTCCTCATCCCTCATTCTTTATTTTATACAAATTAACAATTTTGTATGTGTTTACCCAACCCTTCTGCCTAGGGCAGGTTGTGAAATACGGTAGATTTTTTATGCTGAGTACAGTTAGTTTGAATTCAGATAATTTCATTCTCTTGGATTAGCTGCCTTAGAAGAGCTAAAGGATCCAGTCTGTGTCCAACAATTTACAGATAACTGGAGTAGATGAGAAGGATTTATACTTTTCCTTAAGGAGTCAGCGTAAAGTGAAAAGCAGACAGCCTCATCCAGGATTTTGGACCTGCGTTCCCAATTGCATTTACAGGGTGGAACGATAAAATTGTCGCCCTAGAAAAGACGACATGATTCCATTTCCGTTTAATGAAAACCGGTTTTCTTTTTTTGTTGCAGACCATCAACTAGTTGGCCAAGAGCGATAGGAGCCTTCTATCATGCCTGAAAGTGACACAATGTTCAACGAGCGAGATCGGAGATGCGTCGCTGTACAACTCGTGCTCTCTACCGATCCAAGTTATGACAATAGGACCATTGCCAGCACCCTCAAAATGCAAATCTGGATTGCCACGAATAACAGGGACGTGCCCAGTGTGATAAAAACAAAGTTTCAGGCTACGGTTATGGTCTTTGGTGTGGTTTCAAGTGAGGGCCACATCATGCCACCTCACATCTTCGAAGTCGGCTTGAAAGTCAACACCAAGTGTACGTGGATGTGCTGAAGAGTGTGGTGATCCCCTGGTGCAATCAGGTGGCCGGTGGCAGATCCTGGGTGTGGTAACAGGACTAGACGCCGGCCCACAAGTCCAGACTTGGCTTCAGAAGGAGTGCTACAACTTTGTACCCTTCTCTCACAGCCCCACCCTCTCCCGACCTGAACCCGCTGGACTACTTCGTTTGGTCATACGTCGAGAACATCACCAACATGACCTCCCACAACACCAAAGCCAGCCTGATCGCCGCCATCCGCCGAGTATTCGCCGAGCTCCCGCCGGCGCTTGTGGAAAAGACATGCTCCAAGTTCCAGATCCGTATCGAGGCTGTGTTTGAGGCTGAAGGCGGCTACATTGAATAGGTGTCAGCTCTACTACATAATCAAGTTAACTGAATTGACTTTTTCAATAAAAGTTTTAAAATAAAGCTGTAGTGTTGTTTTCTTCAGGACGACAATCTTATCGTTTCACCCTGTACTGAGGCAATAATTATTTAGCTAAGTGCTTTAGTTTTCTTTTTTAAGGAATATATACTTAAATTTTGCTCAAAAACCTGTAGAATTGGAAAATTTTGACTTTTAGAGTAAAAAAACCCCAACTACTTTTGTTCTCTAATATTGGACGCTAATATAGATGGTGTTTCAAAAGAATTTGATTTTTTGGAGATGAATAAATCTTATTTTGCTCAACATTTAACCTCTTTAATTTTATATACCGAGACTATGTAGTAACTCAGATAATTTCATCTCAATGAATGTTTAAAAATACTCAGCACACACACACACACACACACACACACACACACACACACACACACACACACACACACATTTATATGTGAGAGAGAAAAATGAAAATGAATCAGACTAATACGTTGAAGAGATTAACGGAAGAAAAATATATGCGGATGAAAATGTATAGTATTTACTTTGCCGATACGTGTTTCAACTAAAATTTTGCTTAGATACAAGGTATTTTATTATAGATTATTCTAGATATAAAAATCAGAGTAAAATGATAATAATAGAAAATATATCAAACCTGGAAGCAGAAAAGTCGTCTTCAGAGTAAATCGTAAATGAACCTGAGCTCTGCCCTTTTGCAAGTATATATATATATATAATGTAATTAGAAGAAAACTCAAATCTGGTTAAATTGTCATTATAAATTTATTTCGGCGAAGAATATCATTATACTCTTCGTCTTATTAGATGACTTCACACGTTAAATTTGCGGTTGAAAAACAGCAAATATCGATTACAGTCTCTCTTTCTCTCTCTCTCTCTCAATATATATATATATATATATATGTGTGTGTGTGTGTGTGTGTGTCTGTGTGTGTCTGAAAAAAACACCCCCACCAAAAAAACAAAACAAAACACGTACATAAATTAAAATTTTCAGGCGAAAGTAAAGCGGGTTAACAAAGTATTAGAAAATTTAAGAAACCAGAAGAGGGCTGTTCCTGTAAATTTACCCATCCTAATCAGAACATATGCTAGATTTTTAGAAGCAAGTGGAATTTTTTTAAATAATGTAAGCTTATAAACTAAACTATTACCTCTGTATATTTTTCTGTGTACTCCTTTTACTTTTGTTAAACCATTCAGTTAATTGGGCCATCCTCTTCCTATTCCTAAACCCTCCAAACCTTTCGGAATCCATCAGGGGCCTTTAATTTGGCCAAAAATCGTCAACGGAAATTAACCACTCCAGAAATTCAAGAATCCTAATTGCAAATTAATTTCTAACGTTACCAAAATCTCCTACCCTACAGAACCAACCCGTCATATAATACCAGTAATTACTGAAATAAATATTATTATTTCCAATAAAGAAAACTTAAATTTATCTTTATGTCTACATTTAAACACAAGTGACGTGAATTAAGCAGCACTCTGCGATCCTTAAAATTAACTATAGTAATTTTTCATCGATACACGAGTTACATCTGCCACTGAAACTATTTGCGGTTAAAGACTGCCTGGCTATTTTCCACTTTATTTGAGGTGTCAGCCTCTGATCCTTAAGGTTCCAAAAATATTTAGATAGAGCGGTTTGGTTTCTAAGTCGCGGATTGGAGGAAGAATTTCTGTGGTTATACAGTTCTTGTTTCCAATTCCCAGCGGAGGTACCTATATAAATCCTCTCCCCATCATTATGTTCCATAGGCGAAATGCACGCTTGGTTTACGACATTCTTCGAGTTGTATCGTCTGCCAAAGGAGCATTCCTCTTTTTTTCTACAGTTGCAGGACACCTCATATATATATATATATATATGAGAAATAATGAAATCATTTAAAAAAAAAAGCTACAGCATGAAGATTATATTCTAACTTGTGTTTAGATTATTGGCTTTTTGATATTATTTACTAAGTTTTGCTAAGTTTGGCACACAAACCGTCGGTTACTTATAAGTACTTACTCTTCCTAAGAAGTCGCCTATCTAGCTACTAAATTGGCCCATCTCTACTTCGCTGATTTGACAGAAAGTGGTACTTTCAGTGAGGCTTGGCCCTAAAGTCAATCTGAGGATGTTGTTGGGTAAATAACCTCATGTACAGATTAAAATCGCTTGGTTGACTATTTTCTTCGTTCGGTTTTTGCTAAAGGGTTCGGCTGCAGACGCGTGTGTCTCGTAGGATAAATAAAATATAAAGGTACTGTCTTACTTCAAGGGTTATTTCATACCTTGGGGTTAGAGAATTGTGCTTCTTGTTCATATTTATATTTTTTGTGTAGTTGTATCAAAAGAGATTTTTTTTTGCGCACGGACTATCGAATACGAATAACTACTATTCTTCGAGGAGAATGGCTTTGGCATTAAATAACCTACAAAGGTTGATATGCCGTTAAAAAAAGAAACCAAACCAAACCAAATACGAATAATTTTTAAACAGAGCTATTTGATCTCAGGATGGGACGCTAACAGCTACTACCACTCCATGTTAAAGTTAACTGCACTTTCCAGATCACCAGAACTGTAGCCAGATGCAGTTTGGTGTCATATCAGGACATTCACTTTTTGTGTGTGTGTGTGTGGGGGGTACTCCTCTGCCGGGGATACAAACCCACTGACTGTGAGAAAAATTTGGATGAAAACTGATTTTTCTCAAAGTTACAAACAGCATACTGACAATTATTTATGGTTGGGCAGAATTAACGAGGCATTCTCTAACAAGAAAAAGTAAGTTTGTATTTGCGTAATAGTACTGACTGGTTTATTAGTTCTGCCCAATCAATTATTTAATTTGTTTATCAAACTTGGTTTATACTTAATTTTATTGTAGTACATTTTGATCTTGAAAACTTAAGATCATTTGTTTTTAGCAGAATAAAGTTTTTCTTTGCCTCGGCTGATTGTCTTATCAAGGTTAAAATGCCTGGTTTGTTTTAAAATGTTGTCAATAGCCGGGGAAAGATGAAATGGATTCATACCTTTTCCAAGGACGCTAGCACGAAGTGAAATTCAAATATATATATATATATATATATATATATATTGTAACATATTGACCCTCGACGGAGCCGTCAATCAAGAGATGGACATGTGTCAATAAGCGGAAGGGCGGCGAAACAGGTGCATCTGGTCGAAGATATCGGAATATCACTTTGACTTGTGAACGTGGTTGAATTCGGTGCAGATACGTACACCCACAGGAAGCAGGTGGATGTTAGACAATTATATAACCAAGTGCCACAGACAGCTTGGGCCAGTTGGAGTTGCAGTTGCAGTTGCAGTTGGAATCAGTTCGAGTTCGAGTTCCAGTCGCAGTTGGAGATAGGATGCCCGCGGAGTGAGAACCAGCCCCAGACAGAGGGCTTGGGCCCTCAGTGACCCACGGTTGAATGAGGAGAAAGTGCTGCTATGGCCATTGATGATCCGTTGAGGTGAAACTTTAGTAGGAGAATTCCGACTCGCGATTTAAGTTAATTTTGTAATTGGCCCCACTCGTGTTGAGCACTACAAGAGTAGCAAGAGCACTACAAGTGTAAAATTGTAGCATTGCGGCATTTTACGGTGGGTTTTATTTTTCTTTTGACCAACTGACTGCATATCTCTTGATTTTTTTCAACTGGTGTGACGGAGTTAGCCTTTTCTTTTTTTTTTGTCCTATGATATTTTTTCTTTTTACCCCGGGCGGTGATTCGAGATATTTTTATATTTTTATCTCTTGTTCCTGGTGTTTTTTTTTCTTTTTTTCCTGGTAACAGTGAATGCTGGTAGATAGTAGGTTAGTATATATATATATAATATATATATATATATATATATATATATATAAGTTATGGCTCTTTTAGGTATTCTACTTTTTCTCTAATTAGTGTATTGAGCAATTTTACGTATTAGCTTAAGTATTTTACGTATTAGCTGTCGGTATTTTTTCTTTTGGCTCGTCATTGCAGTACTGGTTGATAATTTTCAAGTTGTACAGATGTTTTTACTCTTTCCTTTTTATATATATTTTTTTCAGCAATCGGTTTGTAATATATTTTTTTACCAATATCTATTTTTTCAAGCCACAAGATTTATAGAAATAGTTATAATATATATACATATATATATATATCTCTATATATATATAGAGAGAGAGAGAGAGAGACGAGGAGTATGATATTCTTCGCCGAAATAAATTTATAATGACAATTTAACCAGGTTTGAGTTTTCTCCTAATTGCATAATATATATATATATATATATATATATATATATATATATATATACAAATGTGTATGTACAAGGGTTGGCTGAAAAGTTCATTGGCTGACCAAGATACTTTTACTGAATGTGACTGAATGAGGTTTATTTTTCAACAGTATCCCCCTTATGGTTCACGCACTTCTTCCATTGGTGTTGCAATGCTTGGATCTCATTGGTCAAAACAGTCATCGACAGCAGATTGGACGTCATCATATGAACTTTTCGACTCATGAACTTTTCTATCCATCGTTGTAAGTATATATGTGTATGTATGCACACACACACACATATATATATATATATATATATATATATGTAGATGCTTCTCAGTTTTATAAACAACATAATGACATATATTTAGGGTGAGGCAGAATTAATCAGGCAGTCAATAACAATAGGAAGTTTCTTTTTATTAACGTAATTGTACAGACTACTTTGTTATTTCTGCCCCACCAAGTATTTTTGTGAATTATTGGCATGATTGTTAGAGTGTTCGGGAATGGCCCAGTAGACATGGGTTCAATCCCAGGTCGAGTCATACCAAAGACTCAAAAAATGGTACTTGATGCCACCTTGCTAAACACTCAGCATTATAAGGTAGAGATCAAGGGTAAAGTCGAACAATCCAGGAAATGGAGTAGCACCCTGCCCTACTTAGTGTAGCAGCTATTGAAAATGAAGCCTTCGAGTCACCTTCGACTAAGGTCGCCAACTTTACAACATCTAATTTTAGAGTCGTAATTTTTGATCTTGACAAGTTTTACGGTCATTTACGGTCATTTCATTTATTCCGACCGCGGTTAAAATAAATGAAAAAACAAAATACCTGACCGGGATTTTCCAATTGCCTTTTTCCTGAACAACATCGATATCGCAAAGAGGGGAAATATGCAGCATGTATATATATATTATAACTATTTCTCTTTTCTGCATTTTACTGAAAAAAAAAAATGACTTTAAAACCTTAAGGCATTTCTCCAACTCCTTTACCTGTGGAAGGATATGACAAAAGGTCAATTTTTTTAGGAATACCGACATCTTCAACATTAAAGCATGCCAACAGTGTGGATTCCTTTGGGTCTTGCTTGCTATCCGTCCCCATCAGACATCGCCCTGGGTGAGTTCTCTAGAAGACATCCAGTATCCGTTCAGAGCTGATAAATGCAAGTTATAGTTGGTCGGCCAACACTGGTGCGTCCATGTGTAGGAGTTCATTGGAGAACATCGTATATGAATTCGTCCTTACTTTCTTCAGCTATCTTGCACACCTCACTTGATTACTTGTGAGATGGGAGGTAAGTGACCGTACAACTTTTATATTACTGCGTGCTGCTTACAGAATTTGTTGAAAACAGCACGTTGCATCCTTGTGTAGTTGCATCCTTGTGTAGTTGCATCTAGCTTCTTCTTCATTCGTCTCGTTAAAAACAAAGTAGTGCAACTCTACAGCTGTACCGACACGGCAACAGCTTAGGAGTATTCTCTTTTTATTCTATCAGATTTAGCAGATTTCCATATGATCGATAACTTATCAATAGCAATTCATGCCTTAATTATGTATAATTGGTTTGAATTAAGAGTTTTCCTTCATCTGAACTGGTTGCCGAATCAAGGCTAAAGGGTCTAGTTTGTTTTACTATTCGTAAATAGCTGGGTGTAGAAGAGATGGATTCATGTCTTTTCTGAGGGTTTGATAACTTTTAGAACTTTGAACGACAATAAAATGTCATAAATAATTAAATAATTAAATGTTCTTTTTTTTCTTAAATTGACATAATCTGAATGGCAAAAACAGTCAAAATTGGAGTGAAAATAACGAGAGACTTCTTTTCAAAATTATCCTGTAGATGGAATATATATATATATATATATATATATAAGTAAAGTTGGCGATCGTAGTCGAGGGCGACCCGAAGGCCTACTTTTCAATAGCTACTACACTGGGTGTAGAGGAGGGCCTTACAATGCTGAGTTATGCAAGGAGGTTTCAAGCTCCATTTTTTGAGTTTTTGGAATGATTCGACCTGGGATTGAACCCTGGTCTGCCGGACCATAGGCAAACCATATTTACCCAACCCCTCGCCAAAAGCTCAATTTTATTTTTTTTAAGCCGAGTTTAACTGGTTTGAATTCAGAGTTTTTCCTTCTCCTAGACTAGTTGCCTCACCAAGGCTGAAGAACCCAGTCTGTCCTACTATTTACCCATAGCTGGAGGGAGAATTATTGGATTCATACTTTTCCCAAGGGTATTATTGCTATGTGAAATGCAATCAGTCTCGTCCAGGATTTGAACTCGTGTCGCTGTGTATATTTCCTACGACGATAACCATTACACCACGGGCATAGGCAAACACTCTACCTACTTGACATATGTATATATATCTTTAAAAGCTTTGGCAATTTTTGGCACTTCCCTTGATTCTTGTGAATTCCGTTACATTTTACTGACTATGAATGTTGGACAAATATCATAATTAAATCATTCTACGGAAGACAATAACTACAATAATTGTTTGGCACTTACCTGTATAACGGGCTCTCCAGGACGATATTAAACCTTTGTTGTTTTGGTTACCCTTACTTTTGAACATAACCCATAACCAGCGTCTTGTTGAGTTAATCACTTTGTTGACTGTATTACAGCCGGAGAAAAGTTCTTCGGATGTCTTGCTGCCGTCACGAATCTAGAATTCAAATGAAAGGGATCAATAAGCAATAATACAAATTTTATTCCTGTATTATTTCTTAATTGCATATATAGTAAAAGTATACAAGACGGTCTTTATTCCCTTCCAACTTTGCTTTTGTTCTCTGGATAATTGTTACATTATGTCAGAGGGTGGACGGCACTGCTTGGTTTATATAAATAAACTAAATTCCCGGTTGGCCAACACACACTACCTGAAAATTTAGGCGAATGATTTTGAGTAGAAATGGGATATGTCTCATATAAGAGGTCAGAGGGTAATTGACTGTCAGAGAGGAAAGAGGACCGGCATAGTGTGTTCGAGCAAAGAAAAATGTATCCCACCATCAACCTGGACCGTCAGAAAGTTTTAATCACCCAAATATCAGGATCGAGCCACGAGAAATACCTATTTATGAATCTCTCTCTCTCTCTCTCTCTCTCTCTCCCCGTTTCTGTGTCTATCTCTCTATCTTGTTAAAAAAAAGGCAATCGTATTTTAACTATTTATCGACGGATAAATAATAATAAGAACAAAAACAAACAAACAAACAAACAAAATAAAATAAAACAAATAAAAAATCCTTTGGGTTAGTATTGACGTGACAAAAAATATCTATCCAGAAAGAAGCCGGGAACCTGCTTGCTTCTCGGTAAACCAAATAAAGAACGATGATTCGATCACTCTTCATAGAAAGGACAGGTAAAGAGCCACTCTTCGAGAAACCCTCATCCTACATAGAGGTCTGAAGCGGCTATCCATCACGCACTCCTCTGAACACAAGGAACACAGCCATTCTTTCTCACGGCTACAGCAGTACAAACAGTGTATAGGGACTACGAGGCATAATTCGTTTTAATGAAGCTACGGTAACTTATGTAATTTATCTATTATTAGGTAATTAACATTTCGTTATTGACCTATTTTCTTGGTAAAAACGGGGAAATGTGAACATTTTCACTCATATAAGTCTGGACAAAGCAATATAAAAATTTACACGTGTTTATTCAAAAAATATTAAAAAATTAACATACTAAGAATTATTATAATTATTAGTTATCTGAAACCATACTGCTGTGTGCAAATTGTATGCATTAGATAGGAATACTTGATAAACAGAATTACTAATGCTATATAGCGACACTTGAAGCCATTTACCTGTGAGCAAACAAATGATTGAAATTTAAGGGAATTATTAGTATTGAATAGCAATACTTGAAACCATTTAAATGGGTGTAAACAGATCATTAACATTAAATAGAAGTATTTGTGTTAAATTGCAATACTTGAAATAATTTAACTGTGTGCAAACATATGATTAATATTAAATGGAATTATTAGTTCTAGATGGGAATATTTGAAACCATTTAACTGAGTGTAAAAAATAAGCTCTAAGTCGTTTGAAAATAAAGTTACTTATAAACTTTTCTCTTAAACACACACACACACACACACACACACACGCGCGCGCGCACACACACAGAGTATTTGTCATTACATAACCTACAAAGGTTGGTATGCCATTAAACCAATAACCAATAACCTAAAATTTAACCATCAGGTTTACAAGTGAATTGTCTTTTGAAATTTACAATTGTAGCGTAAATTATGTTCACGCATCAGCCCCCAAATATAGTCTCCCATCATGTTTTCGTTATACACTCATTGCTTCATGTTGTTGGGAAGTAACATTTTCTGCCCAGGAAAAAGAAAAAAAATCATCATTTTGTTACATAGTGTAAATGAAAAGGTAGAAAAACAACCAAGTAGAAAAACTCATTTTTCATAACACTTGAAATGCCAAATCCTCCTTATATATGTATATATATATATATATATATAATGTCATCCATAGGCTGACTGTTTCGTTGATTAATAACACTTCAGTGTGGCTAGACACAAGAGATGCTTCAAGTTGGGATCGACTTTATGTTATTCGGATATCTTACTCCAAAGCTACCATCCAACTCAGCGTAAACGAAGGAATTTTTAGACTGTGTACTTATGCTAAATTGAACTGTTTGAAATAGAATTGTTTCTATGTATAAAAATGGATTTGGCATTAAATAACCTATGATGGTTGATATGCCATAAAACCCAGACAAACAAATAATATTACTCAATGAAAAATCTTCTAAGAGGACGCGAATATAACACAATCATTCAACTAATATAATCTATAAAACATAACCAATCTGCCCACCCACTTTCGAAGCGCTGTTTTAAGGATCATTTATCTAGATGTTAAAGTCAATGGAGAGACATTTTTGAACTTTATAGAAATATTCAATGCATTCTCACTCTTTTAAAAAGAGGGTGGGGGTGCGCAAAAACATAAGGGCAAGAAGTTGATGTCAAAACCGGAGGTAATGTTATCGTTTGGTACCATGTATCCCAACGTACCTAAAAAAATTAACATAACTCACAAAACTTACATTTTTTTCCAACCCTTTACTCAGAAACCAAACACCCTTATCAAGGTAGTTTTGGAGTTTGAGAGAAAGGGACCTAACTCTACAAATTAATCGGATATTTATTAATAAGCCTTCTACTCCTTGAAGCTTCAACAGTAGATGTAATGTTTGCCAGGAGGAAAAAATAAACATCATCAGATATAAATTTACTTGCCAAATATTGAAGAAACTTAATGAACTAATTTTTAAACGGGGTCATGAAAATAGATTTAAACTCATAAGAAAAAGGTTAATAATAGAAAAATTGAAAGAAATAACAGGATAAAATTTATTGTATCAGTATTACTATTGATTTGGTTTTCTTTGTTTAGTGGCATATCAACCCTTCTAGAAGAACAGTGGTGGTACTATTTCACCCACATCGAGGAGAATAAGGGCGTACATATCTTTCCTAAGGATATTTGTCCGAAAGTGAACGCTATAGAACTACTGGAGTTCGAACTCGCTTATTAACGATTCTACAGTCCAGTGCGTTAACCATTACACCACGAGGACCCCCTCGATATAATTGTTTAAGTGTCATAACATTAACAAAAACAAAAATAAAAACAACAACCAGACTTAATAATAATCAAAAAAAAAAAAAAAAAAAAAAAGGAAAAAGAGAATTTGCAAAATAGTCGACTTTGCTGTCCCGGCTGACCACAGAATAAAATTGAAAAAATGTGAAAAGAAGGATAAGTACATCGACCTTGCTAGGGAATTGAAAAAACTGTGGAACATGCAGGTGACAATTATACCAATTGTAATTGGTGCGTTTGGAACGGTAACTAAAGGATTACTAAAGGGACGGGAGGACTTGGAAGTTGGCGGACAAGTGGAGACCATCCAAACGACAGCATTGTTGAGAACGGCTAGAATACTAAGAAGAGTCCTGGAGACTTGAGGAGACTTGCTGTCACTCAAACTCCAGTGAAAAACCATCGGCTAACGCTGATGTGAAAAGCTCTAATGAGTGAATAATAATAATGATAATTTAGCAATAATTGTAATAATAGTTACTTTTATTTGTAGTAACATAATTATCAATGAGTAATAAGTATTATAATGATATTAATGCTTTTAATGGTAATTAGAACGGCAGTATATATGAAAATATTAAGTAGTTATATAAATACTAAATTTAATTCTTAAATGTAAATTAAACAAAATCTATACATTTTCTAACTTAACAAGATAAGTTTGATATTAGCAATAATGTTTATCGTCACGTTTTCCTTGATAGATAAACAATCAAATGGCCCCAAAATATATGTAATGCTTTTAATAAAAAATTAATTCTTCTTACTCAAAGATATACGGATTTTATCATTTCCCGTGAAACTTCATAGAATAAAAACGTATGTTATTAGGTATTATTTATTACCAGAACCCCCCACCCCATGAACATGTAGCATACTCCAAATGTTAGATTAGTAAATCGCAGTTTCAATGTTTTTGGTAATGATTTTGGTAATAAATAATACGAAATAATATCCGTTTTCAGTGTATAATGTTACAATAGTAATAATAACCTCCAAGTATCTTTAGTTTTAAAGAATATTAACTTTTATGAAAGCATTGGTTTTGGCTTACTTACTTATGAGCAATACGCTATCTATCTATCTATCTATCTATCTATCTATCTTATCCATATTTATCAAGAGGATTTTTAGATTTTTGAATCCCATGACATTTTTGATTCTGTTACGTAAATTCACATTCGTTTATATTGGTTAGTGGTTACCTATTTATGTGCGATTATCTATCTATCTATCTATCTATCTATCTATCTTGTCCATATTCATCAACAGGATTTTTTTTTTATTTCAAATATCTTGACATTTTTGATGTTCTTACATACATAAAATCGCGTTCGTTTACATATTTACTTCTACTAAGAACATGCTAATGATATCCTCCCAACCAGCCCAATGCAATATTTATTCACAATGTTTCTATAGTATTTTTAAGAGAAAAAAAATTACAATCGCTACTACCACAAACATGAAACTTTTACTAATTATAAAAGATTTTTCGTAAATGTTTTTGTTTAATTTTCCTGGATTCTGCTGAATTTTGTTGAATCAAGCAAAATAAATATAATAAAAAGCAATAGATAAACAAATGAACAAATAAAATAACAATCTTTTGTGCTGTTTGAGGTGGTTTTTTTTACTATAGATTATTTTCTTTCGTTTCTTTTTCTTTTTTTTTCCTATCATGTTGATTTTTTTTAGGAAACTTCTATTTCGCATTAAACATGAGATTGAAATCTATTTTGTTTCCACAAATACTTTGCCAGTTCAAAACGTAAATCCCCCAAAGCATTTACTATCACACACACACACACACACACACACACACACACACACACACACACACACACACACACACACACACACACACACATATATATATATATACACGCATATATATATATATATATATATATATATATAGATATATATACGCATATATACATAGATATATACGCATATATATATATATATATATATATATATATATATATATATATATATATATATATATATTAATTTCTAAATGATATGGTCACGCAGTCTGGTTTTCCTGCAGAGAAATGAGAAATGCTATTGTTATCGTATCGCCACTCGAAGGAAACTTGTCTTGTGTAACCATAACAACTTAATTTCTCGTTATTCAACAGTGAAACCAGTTTGCAAAGAGCTTCACACACAGCTTCAAAACAAATGGATTTGGGAACAAATCACAATATTCATACAACAAATTATAAAGAAAATGGATGCATATATTGTTTGGATATTTCCTTTTTCATTGCATTCGTTGTATACGGTGAACGTAGAACCATGTATGTGGTCTAAGAGTGATCCTACGTCTCTCGTTCCACAGGAGGTTCGAAACGAGAAGGTGGTAGCAAAATTTCGCCTGTCGCGGATGGCAAGTCAGTTGGCTCGTTTGTCTGACAACACGGGATATGTGTGGTTGGGAGTTTATCACCCGCGTGTCTTTTTTTTAATGCACCCTCTGAGGAAGAGAAATAGATACTACACTCCTATCCCCGGCGGGAAGTACACTTTAATTTTAGGCAAAAGTGTTGATTAGCAACACAGATTCTAGACAAAGTGAACAGACATTTAGATCCTTGTGTAAGATGCAGACGTAAAGAATTCAGTCAATTTTTGCGGGTATTATGCAAGTATTTATCATGAAGCTTGTACAAAGTAGGGTGATTGGTTCTTTTTTTAAATCTCTCAGTGTGTGTGACTGATCAATTTTTAAGTATATACATATCAGCTCAAGAACAGTTTGTCGATCCTGTTCAGTAACTATTTCAACATGATATGAAATTATAATCTCTCCGTAAGTTATTTTTTTTTTTTTTATTTCTGAGAAGCAATGTACCAAATATAGGTAAAAAGAAAAAAAAAAAAATAAAAAAAGGAAAGGAAAAAATGACAAATTTGGGTAAAGAAAGTTTATTTAGCAATTGTTGTTGGCTGAAGGCAAACAAACAATCGCTTCATTTAAGGTGGAGCAAGAAATGTTGCCAGTTTCTTACAAATAACAAACAGCAAAAAAAAAAAAAAAAAAAAAAAAGAAAGAGAAAAGCATTCGTCAATCTTTTGGAATGGTATAAATGCCTCAGAGGACGAGGTTTATTTTCAGTAGACAAAATTTCTTCAATATAAATCTTTCCAGTTTTTTGTTCTCTACGGAAAAGTAAATTCTAGCTCACCGGTTCCTCAATCTTATCTTTCTCTTTTGATCGATTTTCATTTACACTTCTGTCCAAACTCTTATTTTACTTCTACTTCAAAAACCAACCTTTAACAAATTCATACAGGACAAATGGCAAAAATCATTGGACAATCAAATACAAAACAAGATACCATCAGTGAGTGGCTGGTAGGTTACAGAATAAACAGAAAAAAAGTGATACTTTCCGGACTTTGCGTTGGCCACATCCACATCACCTACTCATACTTCCTAAAAAGAGAAGCCCCCCACATCCAATATGTTTAATGTGCAAAGTACCCCTCACAGTCAAAGACATTCTCTTAAACTGTGACAGTTTTAGACAAACTTACCCAAAATACAACCATGCTAGCAAGGATTTTTTTCAAAAACATCAAACCAGGGGAATCCTGAGTTTTCTAAAAGAAACCAACCTTTTCATCAAAAACTGACAAAATATAATAAAACATATAATGAATACCAATATTCTAAACTCTAAAACGCACGCAAAAAACAAAACCAATCTAACCTTTTCCGGCATTTAATGATCCTCAGATGTTGATATGCCGTTAAACAAAACTCAAAATACTATCTGAAAATATTTTTGTTTTTCTAAATTCTCCTCCTTCTTTTCCTCCTTTGTTTCATCTTAATTCTTCCTCTGTTTTTCCTCTTCTCCTCTTTTCTGCTCATCCTTTTCTTCTACTTCTCCCAGTCGGTGAGACCGAGAATACGCTGACTGTTATCGTTTGTTTGTTGTTTAATGGAAAATCAACCTTCTTAGGTTATTTAATGCCAAATCCATTCTTCTAGTTGCTCAGTCGGCTGGGTCTATAGAATTCACTGACTGCACTTCTGCAGAGGAGTAAGACCCCCCCCTAAATGAGTGTCCTGGATATGACACTAAACAATCTGATGGTGAGGTTCCAGTGATGCTGGAGCTTTGGGAAACGCAGAGCACACCTTCATTGCCATTGCTCAACGATCCACTCTGGTCCTGATAGGGTCCTATCTATGGGTTAAATAGAACTAACTGCATACTTATGATAAACTGAATTGTTTGAAGTAAAACTGTTTGACGAAACAGAATAGCTTGAAATAGAAATGTTTTTGACAATTAAACTGTACTTTCATTTAAACTGCGTGCTTATGCTAAACTGATTTTTTTTAAATGGAACTCTTTTTGACATTGAAACTGAACTTACACTAAACTGAATTGTTTAATATAAAACTATTTTGACATTTAACTGTGTGTAAAAAAACTGTACTTATACTTAACTGAATTAGCTGAATTAGAACTGTTTGAATAAACTGAATAGCTTGAAATAGAAATGCTTTTGACAATTAAACTGTGTACTCATACTAAACTGAATTGTTTGAAATAGAACTGACTTTTTGCATGAAAATGTATTTGGCGTTAAATCACCTACAAAGGTTGATATGCCATAAAACCCAACCAACCAACCAACCAACCTCCTAGGACAGCATGGTGCTATTCAACCCATAACTGGGAGGATAAGGGGGTTCATACATTTTCCCATGGCTATTTCTCATGTATCTTCTTCAGAGGTGTAAGTCTCCTCTTCTCCCCACCCAAAAATGGTTTCCTTGTTTTACACTAAAATGAACTCGGTAGTGAGAGTCCAATTCTGTATATCTGAGGAGTGTGGAGTCACTATGTCATTGTCATTATTTCCAGAATTGAAATGGTTCCTTCTATGTGTCAAGTAGATCGGTTTGAAAATTGTTCATGATTGATAAAAATACTTGAAACCATAAAACTGTGACTAAATTACGTGCATTAAGAATAGTTACTTGATACTGCAGTCGTTTATAAAGAATTATCATTGTCATTAGTTACTTGAAATCATTCAATAGCTCAAAATTCTTAAAACAATGAAATTACGTGAAAATTATTAGTATTAGATGGGAATACTTGAAACTACACAACTGTGCAGCTTAGTCAATTTGGGCTGTAGAATATTCCGAATGAATCTTCGCAGAGGAGTAAGACCCCACCCCCAAAGCTGGGTCCTGGATATAACATTAAACTATCTGATGGTGAGGCTCCGGTAATGTTGGAGTTTTGGGGAATACGGAGTACTCCTTCATTGACATGGCTCCAAGGTTCACTCTGGCTCTGAGTGGAAACACCTGATAGGGTCCTATTTATGGGTTAAACTGACATTTAAACTGAGAGCAAAGAAATGACTTATGCTAATTTGAATTGGTAGTTTGCTGTGTATAAACGAATGACATGTTTAATTGAATTGTTAGTGCTACAGAACAATACTTGGAACTATTCAACTTTGTTAACTAATGTTTACAAATCATATATCTAATATATATGTATAAAGAAGATTTGGCATTAAATAACCTACAATGTTTGATATGCCACAACACCAAACCCAACCAAACCAAATCGTATATATCTAATATATATGTATAAAGAAGATTTGGCATCAAATAACCAACAATGGTTGATATGCCACAAAATCAAACCAAACTTATTATTTGTTTAAAAATAGATTTGGCGTTATTAACCTACAAAGTTTGATATACCATTAAACCCAACAACCCACCCAACCAAAAACCCACCCTTCCAACCAACTGCGTGGAAACAAATGATTATTATAAAATAGGAATATTTATTTTAAACATTATAATTGTGTACAAATTATTAGTATTAAGAATACTTTCTTGAAACTTTAATTGTTTACAAATTATTATAAGTTACTTGAATATATATAGTTAGTTGAAAAAAGATTGACTTCAACATCATTAATAACCCAAAAAATGTTGACCTAATAATCGTAAAACCAACCAGCCAACCTACTAGCCAACCTTCTTTTTGCCAAATCAGATTTTAACTGAAAATTTGTGCACCTTATACACCATTTCCGATAAAATAAGGTTAATTGTTTAAAAAACAGAAATAGTGAGACCATCAAAACTTGACCCACGACTACATAAAAAATATATAAAAATTAACATGCATGCTTTTCTCAGGAGAAAAGATAGAAAGCTAATCTCGGAGGCCGTTAATATGGAAGTGATTTCAAACTTTACAGGGTGTCTTTAGAATCTGGATACGTACTGTGTTGTGCCATTCTTTGTCGGTATGAATAAAGTCATTTTGCTATAATGTAACGTTCAAAGACCAAATTCTGAAAAACTGTTCTTGTGTACTGAGTTTTCTTCTCACCAGGCACCATAAGCTTATTACTTTATGCCGTAATACGTTAAGCTTTGTAAACATCAAGAATGAATTGAATAAAGAAAATAATTTGAATAAAATGAATTGAATTGAATAAATAAAATGGTTCTTACCTGGATGTAATCAACGCACGTATTGTTATTGATATTTCCAGAGAATTCGTGTATAGTTAACTCTACGATGTGTTCGTCTTGTGCTTCCAGCAACCAGATGCAGAAACTGTCTTTGGGGTAGTTGCCGGGGTAACCGGGTGTTGTGAGATTTCCAGACGAAGATACCCGTATTTTCCCACCACATTCTATGAAGAAAAAAATGTTAAAATTATTAAGTCCAGCATCAAACATTTGCTTGTTACAAGATCATAATAAGCAAAATAACTTTTAAAAAAGTACAAAAATACCAACAAAAACAACTCCTATTTATATTGAGCACGTCTCACTTCTCAGAATGTTTGTATGTGACCGTATCTATTAACCAAACCCCTCTACTATAGGCAGGATGCGACACAAAGTCAATTTTTAAGCGGGGTACGGCCGGTTTGAATTCAGTATTTCCTACTCCTCGACTGGTTGTCTTACTAAGGCTAAAGAACCAAACTGTCCCACTATTTTCCGATAGCTGGCAAGAGAAAAGATGGATTCATGCCTTTCCAATGGGCATTAGCACGAAGTTAAACACAGACAGTTGTTTTGGGTAGGATTTGAACTCGTATCAACCTTTCCATTTAATACGAAAATTACCGTTACATTAAACGCCTTTTCAAGGTCCATTTCACACTATCTTGTCGGATATAATAGCCAATATTATTTTTATAAGCTAAATCTGTACTGAATATATACTAATATAAACATACACTAATATTAAGTAAAACTGAAAAAGATAAATAGATTATAAAAATTTATTTCTAAGAAAAAAATCAAGCTGACCACGTGCGGCACTTGATTTGATCGGAGTGGAGAAGGGAGAAGTAACCCCAGACAGTGAATCACTAAAAAGTGACTTCCTCCTTTTTGTCAAGAACTACTAATTGAACCCTCAGTACGAATTTGGGGACCACAACTGAAGGCACAAAAACTTAAGCCAGCAGATTGGTTTCGTCACTCGCTTCTTGAATGAAGCTTCCCAAGAAATAGAAATAAATGAAAGTCAACTACTGAAGTTCTACCAAGAAAATTCAGCTGAAATAAAATTCAAATGAAAGAAAATTCAACCGAGAATTCTGCAGAAAAGAACCTTAAAGAAAATTCGAAATTTAATGATCTTTGAAACTTTTCGATAAAACAAAAATGAAAAGAAAAAGACTCGAATTCAAAGAACTTTGTTTCCCGGACACTCTCTCAGGTAAGTCTCCCGTAAATTGCACTACACTTCATCTTTTCTTACCCTTTCTTCCTCGTTTCTTTTGTATAAAATTCCCTTTTAAAAATTTTTATTGTCGGTGTTATCTTTTCGAATCAGTGTTCGAACTAGAAAGCTGCGGAATTTACTGTTTAAACTTACAGTTTGAATTACCGTTAATGGCGCACTAAAGCTCCCTAAAAACATAACCCAGTTAAATACTAAATTTGGCTTTAGTGTCACTCACATACCAACAAATTTTATTCCTCCTAAAAGTTTCTCTATATTGCAAATTTTTATTTTACCCATCATTCCTTGAAGAAAAATAGATAGATATACAGCTGCATTGTATGTTGGCATAACCCCGCGAAAAAGCAAATTAAAGCGTTATATTTTCCCAGATCTATATATCTAGTAGTAAGTAAAGTTGGCGACCATAGTCGAAGGCGACTTGAAGGCTCTCTTTTCGATAGCTACTACACCGAGGTGAAGGGGAGGGCGATACTCCTTTCCCTGCATTGCTCCACTTTACCCTTGATACGTACCCTATACCACTGAGTGTTAAGCAAAGAAGCATCAAGTACCATTTGTAAAGTCTTTGGTAAGACGCGACCTGGGATTGAACCCCGGTCTCCCGGACTACTGGCGAACACTGTACCCACTAGACCATATTCTGAATTAGATAATAAACTAAAACCTAGTCCAATTTACAAGTAAATAATCATGGGGGTCTTCAGCCGGTCTTCATTTTTTTTAATCATAAAAATCTCAGTATGACAAATATAATTATGAAATGTTAGAATCTTCACACTTTCCAAAATAGAAATGGGAACAGTAACTGGGTTCACCGGCTGCTGAGTGCGTACTTAATCAATTCTCTAAGAAACACACTCGGAGAAAATCAAAAGTCTGTTTTCATTTAAATTGAAGTGTTATACATTGATATCACCGATAAAAGGAAGTCAGGAATCTACAAAAGTAAAACTTAAAACGTGTTAACAACAAAAATCGCCAAGCAAAGATGAATTTTTTTATAAATATTATGACCCCCCCAAAAAAAAACAACCAAAAAAACAAAAAAAAAATAAAAAGATAAAAAGAAAGATATTAAAAATACATTTGAAGTTCAACCAGATTTGTCTCCCTTTAATCTCAAAGGATCAAAATTCTTTAATGTTTTCAAAGAATTAAAAAAAATCGAAGAGAAAGAAAAGTTCAGTTTGCATTATTTGATACTGGCACACACACACACACACACACACACACACACACACACACACACACACACACACACACACACACACAGAGGGACAGAAAATAGGCACACACACACACACACATACACACACACACACACACACACACACACACACACACACACACACAGAAAGATAGGTACACACACACGCATACACGCAGACAGAGGGACAGAAAGATAGGTACACACACACACACACACACACACACACACGCAGACGGAGGGACAGAAAGATAGGTACACACACACACACACACACACACACACACACACATATATATATATATATATATATATATATATATATATATATATATATATATATATATATATATATATATATATATATATATATATATATATATATATATATATATATATATATATATATATATATATATATATATATATATATATATATATATATATATATATATATATATATATATATATATATATATATATATATATATATATATATATATATATATATATATATATATATATATATATATATATATATATATATATATATATAATATATATATATATATATGAGGTGCCCGTGGTGTAATGGTTATCGTCGTAGGAAAAGGAGACGGCAATCCGAGTTCAAATCCTGGACGAGGCTGATTGCATTTCACATAGCACTTGGAAATGTATGAATCCAATTATTCTCCCTCCAGGTATGGGTAAATAGTAGGGCAGACTAGGTTCTTCAGCCTTGGTGAGGCAACTAGTCTAGGAGAAGGAAAAAATCTGTTAAACTCCGCTTAAAATTGACCTTGTGTCATATCCTGCCCGAGCGGAGGGGTTTGGTAAATAAGATATATATATATATATATATATATATATATATATACATATATGTATATATATATATATATAGAGAGAGAGAGAGAGAGAGAATCTCACCTGGGATCATTCAGTATTTAGCAAGTATTTTTTTGTAAAGTGAGTTGTAATTCAGTTTCAGGCTCCACTGAATTTCGTATTCGTGTCAGACTAAGCAAACAGTAGTATGTGAATATATATATATATATATATATATATATATATATATATATATATATATATATATATATATATACAATATTTACTAAGTTTAAATCAGGAATGGTTATGAACACTACCCACTCAATTTATAATATGCAATCCAATGTTTGCATATCAAAATATTCTGTTAACCAGCCGATATTGGTGAAATTTTCAGGATATGGTTTGGGTTGGTTTCTTTTTATTGATGGCATGTCAACTGTCGTGGATTATTTAAAGCCAAAACCATCCTTATAGAAGGACGGTAGTGGTAATATCTAACACAGCTGAGCAGATAAGGGAGTTAATTCCTTTCCCAAGGGTATTAATTTGAAAGTGAACGCAAAAGCGCGACTGAAATTCGAACTCGCTCACTACAATGTCTCAGTCCTGCACGTTAGCCACTAAACCACGGAAAACCCCCTCCTAGGATACGTTTATATTTATATGATGTGTGATCAACAGGTAAAGCTTAATGGTTTTTAAAGGTTAAAATTTGATTGGAGATGAGTCCACAGTTGATTAATTTACATAATAAAGGGATCATAATCTGAGTATCACAATAAAGAGATCATAATTTGAGGATCATAATAAAGAGATCTTAATTTCGGAATCATAATGAAGGGATCATAATTTGAGTAACAAAAAAAGAGATCATAATTTGAGGATCATAATAAAGAGATCTTAATTTCGGAATCATAATAAAGGGATCATAATTTGAGTAACAAAATAAAGAGATCATAATTTGAGGATCATAATAAAGGGATCATAATTTGGGTATCACAATAAAGAGATCATAATTTGAGGATCATCATAAAGGGATCATAATTTGGGTATCACAATAAAGAGATCATAATTTGAGGATCATAATAAAGGGATCATAATTTGAGTAACAAAATAAAGAGATCATAATTTGAGGATCATAATAAAGAGATCTTAATTTCGGAATCATAATAAAGGGATCATAATTTGAGTAACAAAATAAAGAGATCATAATTTGAGGATCATAATAAAGGGATCATAATTTGGGTATCACAATAAAGAGATCATAATTTGAGGATCATAATAAAGGGATCATAATTTGGGTATCACAATAAAGAGATCATAATTTGAGGATCATAATAAAGGGATCATAATTTGAGTAACAAAATAAAGAGATCATAATTTGAGGATCATAATAAAGAGATCTTAATTTCGGAATCATAATAAAGGGATCATAATTTGAGTAACAAAATAAAGAGATCATAATTTGAGGATCATAATAAAGGGATCATAATTTGGGTATCACAATAAAGAGATCATGATTTGAGGATCATAATAAAGGGATCATAATTTGAGTAACAAAATAAAGAGATCATAATTTAAGGATCATAATAAAGAGATCTTAATTTCGGAATCATAATAAAGGGATCATAATTTGAGTAACAAAATAAAGAGATCATAATTTGAGGATCATAATAAAGAGATCTTAATTTCGGAATCATAATAAAGGGATCATAATTTGAGTAACAAAATAAAGAGATCATAATTTGAGGATCATAATAAAGGGATCATAATTTGGGTATCACAATAAAGAGATCATAATTTGAGGATCATAATAAAGGGATCATAATTTGGGTATCACAATAAAGAGATCATAATTTGAGGATCATAATAAAGGGATCATAATTTGGGTATCACAATAAAGAGATCATAATTTGAGGATCATAATAAAGAGATCTTAATTTCGGAATCATAATAAAGGGATCATAATTTGAGTAACAAAATAAAGAGATCATAATTTGAGGATCATAATAAAGGGATCATAATTTGGGTATCACAATAAAGAGATCATAATTTGAGGATCATAATAAAGGGATCATAATTTGAGTAACAAAATAAAGAGATCATAATTTGAGGATCATAATAAAGGGATCATAATTTGGGTATCACAATAAAGAGATCATAATTTGAGGATCATAATAAAGAGATTATAATTTGAGGATAATAATAAAGGGGTCATAATTTGAGGATCATAATAAAGAGATCTTAATTTCGGAATCATAATAATGGGATCATACTTTGAGTAACAAAATAAAGAGATCATAATTTGAGGATCATAATAAAGGGATCATAATTTGGGTATCACAATAAAGAGATCATGATTTGAGGATCATAATAAAGGGATCATAATTTGAGTAACAAAATAAAGAGATCATAATTTGAGGATCATAATAAAGAGATCTTAATTTCGGAATCATAATAAAGGGATCATAATTTGAGTAACAAAATAAAGAGATCATAATTTGAGGATCATAATAAAGGGATCATAATTTGGGTATCACAATAAAGAGATCATAATTTGAGGATCATAATAAAGGGATCATAATTTGGGTATCACAATAAAGAGATCATAATTTGAGGATCATAATAAAGGGATCATAATTTGAGTAACAAAATAAAGAGATCATAATTTGAGGATCATAATAAAGAGATCTTAATTTCGGAATCATAATAAAGGGATCATAATTTGAGTAACAAAATAAAGAGATCATAATTTGAGGATCATAATAAAGGGATCATAATTTGGGTATCACAATAAAGAGATCATAATTTGAGGATCATAATAAAGGGATCATAATTTGAGTAACAAAATAAAGGGGTCATAATTTGAGGATCATAATAAAGAGATCTTAATTTCGGAATCATAATAATGGGATCATACTTTGAGTAACAAAATAAAGAGATCATAATTTGAGGATCATAATAAAGGGATCATAATTTGGGTATCACAATAAAGAGATCATAATTTGAGGGTCATAATAAAGAGATTATAATTTGAGGATAATAATAAAGGGGTCATAATTTGAGGATCATAATAAAGGAATAAAAATTTGAGGATAACAATAAAAGGATCAAAACTTAAGGATCATCCATCTAAACGTATAAACAAAATCTACACAAGTCTGTAAAAATTTTGAAGGCTTTTGAACTGCACTTTTGTTTTTAGTGAAACACAGGATTTTATGAATACAGTACCCTTTATAATCATCAGACCAAATTCTAGGCGTTTTTTTTCTTGTTTTCTCAAATGAAAAATAATCTCAAGTAAAAGGTTTGTTGACCTGAAAGACATAACAAGAAATACGGCAGCGCAACTCCACATCTTATATAAAATGATAAGATTTTCAGAAGTTCTTCGATTCGTTGAAATAAGTGTATTGAATGTCAAGTGAACTGACGTTTTATTCGTTGAAAATTTCTGTCGTGTGAAATGCAGCTGCAGTCTAGATAATTTTTTTTAAATACATCTTTTATAGGTAATTTATTGCATGAGTTTCAGGTTATAATATCTATCTTAATAAAATATTGATACCAACTAGGTTTGAGATTTTAAGTTGAGGATATATTTGTTTATTTCCAACATGGTGAACAATTCTCGTGTTTTATAATAACATCACCCCCACTCAAACAAAAAAAGATCAGGATATAAAAAATAATTGATATCAAAAGTTGAAATTCATACTATATATTGCTCATATAATTGTAAGTATAAGCTTTAGATTTTACTAAATAGAATATAAATCTTTTCTTCTTGGTATTTCATTTTGGTCACGTTTACCTAAGTCTGTTTATATCAGTATATGTATTTCCAAATCAATATCTATCTATCTATCTATCTATCTATCTATCTATCTATCTATCTATCTATCTATGCCAGTCTATTCAAATCTATGCCAGTTTGATCAAATCTATGGCAGTCTATTCAAATCTATCTATCTATCTATCTATCTATCTATCTATGTCAGTCTATTCAAATCCATGTCAGTCTATTCAAATCCATGTCAGTCTATTCAAATCCATGTCAGTCTATTTAAATCTATGCCAGTCTATTCAAATATATCTATCTATCTATCTATCTATCTATCTATCTATCTAATTCATTATCTAACTAATTTATTAGACACAAACTTTAAAAAATAACTAAATTATTATGGAAACAATGTTAATGAGTAAAACAAGTCGAATATACAAGAAATTATTTATTTAAAAAATACTAGTTTATGCAACTTTATTCAATGTGAACCTTGTGGTTTATGCTGCTCCGCTTGTTTTGCAGTACTCGGCTAAAACGTTATCGATGATAATCGAAGATCACCTCTTTGTATATCATTAAGTCAGTTGTAAGCTTTTGATAGTAAGTTTGTTTGGTTGGTTGGTTGTTTTGTTTTACGGCGTAACAACCCTTTTCAGGTCATTTAAAGACGAATCAAGTCATTTTGATAAGAGTTTCAAACGATTCAGTCTAGTGTAAGTACAGTTTTGTTTACACACAGTTAAATGTCAAAACAGTTCTATTTCAAACAAATCAGTTTAGCATAAGTAAACAGATTTTTTTTGTTTACACACAGTTAAATGGAAAAACAGTTAATTTCAAATAATTCAGTAAAGCATAATTACAGTTTAATTATATTTAACTCATAGATAGGACCCTATCCATATCTACCAACCCCTCCGCTCGGGCAGGATATGACACAAGGTCAATTTTTAAGCGGAGTTTAACAGGTTTCAATTCAGAGTTTTCCTTCTCCTAGACTAGTTGCCTCACCAAGGCTGAAGAACCTAGTCTGTCCTACTATTTACCCATAGCTGGAGGGAGAATAATTGGATTCATACCTTTCCAAGGGTATTAGTGCTATGTGAAATGCAATCAGTCTCGTCCAGGATTTGAACTCGTGTAGCCGTGTCCATTTCCTACGACGATAACCATTACACCACGGCCACCTATCAGGTGCTACTTGCGTGGACCTCCAAAATTCTTATATGCTTCCCACCAGGGCCTTTATGAACCAAAGTTGACAACCATTGGTCTAGAGACATCGATTATTTTGCTTGGAGATATAAGAGATATCGTTTGGAAATATTAATTATATCCTTTGAAAATATAGAAAACATCGTCTGGATATTTTAGTAATACTATTGTGAGATATTAATGGTATAGTCTGGAGATACCGGTGATATCGTCAGCAGAAGTGGATGATATCATCTGGAGATTCCGTGGGTACTATGCGGAGCTATTTAAGGAAAGCGACTCAAGGTATTGAGGCCCGTTGGCTGGGATTGTTGAATACGTCGACCACATCTCTGTAGAGAGGTAAGATTTCCCCCAACGAGTGTCCTGATATGGCACTAAGCAATCTGATGGTGAGGCTCCAGTTTTGGAGCTTTAGGGAACGTGCAGTACCCTTTCATTACCATTGCTACCAGGTCTAATGGCCAAGTGTGGTAGCACTTGATTGGGTCCTATCTAAGTGTCAAATTGAACTGTTTGACTTTTAAGCTGTATGCAAATAAATGGTATGCTTAATTGAATTGCTAGAAATAGAACTGTTTGACATTTAACTGAGCGTAAACAAATGACTGATGTTTAATTGAATTGTTAGCGATACATAGCAATAATTGGGACTGTTTAACTGTGTGCAAACGAATGAGTAATGTTGATTAGAATAATTAGTGCTAAATAGCAATACCTGTAACCACCTCACTGTCAGCAAACAAATGATTAATATTGAATAGAATTATAAGTGTTAGCAATAAATGAAACCATGTAACTATGTTGAAACAATAGCAATACTAGTGTGCTAACAAATTAGTTCTAAGTCCTTTAAAGAGGAAATTACCGACAAACTAATCTCTTAGATATCATGTATATCTATTCAAATGTGTGCAAGCAAATGACTGAAATTGAATTGTTTCTATTACATTGCAATACTTGAAACCATTTAACTGTGCCAAAATATGAGTTCAGGTCATTTTAAAAATGTTATCAACAAATTGTGTTTTCAAATCATATATATATATATATATATATAAACTGGATTTGAGATTAAATAACCTACAATGGTTAATTTACCATAAAATCCAACCAAACCAATTGCAATGCTTCGAAAAGGACATCGACACGAGGTTAACGAAGGCATGTGCAGCTATCAATAGGCTATCGATTATATGGAAATCAGACCTAACCGATAAAATGAAACGCAGTGTCTTCCAGGCAGCAGTCGCATCGATACTGCTATATGGATGCACTACATGGACTCTAACAAAACGGCTGAAGAAGAAGCTAGACGGCAATTACACCAGAATGCTGCGGGCAATCTTGAACAAGTCCTGGCGGTAACACCCCACAAGACACCAACTGTACGGCCACCTGCCTCCTATCACGAAAACTATTCAAGTTAGGCGAACCAGACATGCAGGACACTGCTGGAAAAGCAGGGACGAACTCATTAGTGATGTACTCTTATGGACCCCCACACATGGCCGAGCAAAAGCAGGACGACCAGCACGAACATACATTCAGCAGCTATGTGAGGATACGGGATGTAGTCCAGAATACCTGACAGAGGCGATGAACGATAGGTAAAAGTGGCGAGAGAGGGTCAGGGATATCCGTGCTACCAGCACGACATGATGATGATGATGATGATGATTCATTTAAAAATAAAATTACCCACAAACTATGTGCGCAAACAAATGATTGATGTTAAATTGTGACTGTTATATTGCGATAGTTTAAACTATATAACTCTGTGCAAAAAAAGAGCTGAGGCTCGTTTAAAAACTTATCAACGAAATGTGTTTACAAATCATATATATTTAATATATGCCATAAAACCCAATCAAACAAAATCATATATATTTAATATATATGTATAAAGAGGATTTGGCATTAAATGACCTACAATGGTTGGTATGTCATGAAACCCAACCAAACAAAATCAAACCAATCCAGATATCTCGATTGTACTGTTTGGAACCCATCCTTTTTTATAGCACATCTATCATTGTATGTTATTTTATGCCAAATCCATTTTTATACATATAAACAGTTCTATTTCAAACAATTCAGTTTAGTATAAGTATAGTTTTTTATTTACACACAATTAAATGTCAAAACAGTTCTATTTCAAACAATTTAGTTTAGCATAAGTACACAGTTTAAATGTCAAAAATAGTTCTATTTCAAGCAATTCAGTTTTGCATAAGTACAAAGTTTAGTTATATTTGACTCATAAATAGGACCCTATCAGGTGCTACCACCCCGGACCGGAGTGGACATGGGAGCGATTGTCATCTGGAATCTCACCATGAAATAGTTTAGAGTCAAATTTCGGACACTCTTTAGTTGTACCGTTTGGAGATACGAGGGATGTTCATCTAAGTTACAACTCTCTTTTAGTTTAAACTAGAATTTAAGTCGTTATTTAGAGGAATAGTCGTATAGTTTCTCTGATTTATACGTTCTCAACGAGAGAAACCAATGGTGTGTAGCTTAGATGTAATTCGGTTGATTATCAGAGCAAAACTTACAATGCATATATGAACGCTCTCTATTGGGGTTACTCAGTTTGCAGAGATATATCATTGAATGAGTTGTATGACTGATGTATTCAATATCGTTTCCTGATAATCGAGTAGATTTTTTATCTCAGAAAATTTTTTGATGAAACTTTGCAACATCCATGTCAGCTCTCCTACAATCCAAAGTTAGTTCCCTGTAACTTCTAGATTTTTCCAAAGGTAAATTGCTGCTATTTAGAATAAATAAATAGAAATGAATAAAAATAAATAACTTTTGTTTCTAAATTTCTGAAACGAAGCTTGCTGATTTTTATCATTGAGGGTTTTCGGACTATTGTTTTCATCTTTATTGTTATTTCCACAAAAAAAAAAAAAAAAAAAAAAATCTGAATATGAGCACAGGTAAAAAATCATACATAACAGTAGTAATTCTAGTCAAGTAAGAACATTAAGTTTATAAGTCCCAAACATTCACTCTGAATTGTCCAGCAGGACACATAGCGTAACAGTTATAGTCGTTGGTTCTAAAACCTTCTAAGTAGACAATCAACTGGAGGTTGCAGGTTCAATCCTGACTGCAGCCGCATAACAATAGAGGAATGCTTAACGCTTGTACCCGGTTGTGGCTATCGGAACCAGAACAGGCGGTCCCCGTGGATTCAATAAAGGACGAAGTTCCGTGAAGGCTCCCGAGTTCGGCATACACCTGAAGAAGGGCAGAGGACATATCGGCTGTAACGTTGTGGAAATATAGATGAAGACAATAGTACGAAAACCCTTAATGATAAAAAAACTTTTGTTTCGTTGTGTTTTATGGTATATCAACACTTGTGGGTTATTTAATGCTAAACCCTGTTTATACATTTATATGTGATGTCAGCAAATAGTTTGTTAGTAACATTATTTTTGAACGAGCCTAATCTCATTTATTTGCTCACTTGTAAATGGTTTCAAGTATTGTTATCCAAGATTAATAATTCTATCAAATATTAATCATTTGTTTAAACACAGTTAAATGGTTTAAAGTATTCCTCTCAAACACTAATAATTCTATTTAACATTAATCATTGTTTGCATGCAGTTAAATGGTTTCAAGTATTTTTAATTCAAGACTAATATCTCAATTTGACATTAATCATTTGTTGGCACACGTTTAAATGGTTTCAAGTATTCCTATCTAACACTAATAATTCTATCTAATATTAATCATTTGCTTGAACACAATTAAATGGTTTGAAGTGTTCCTGTCTAACATTGATATTTCGACTTAATATTTATCACGAGTTTGTATGCTGTCAAATGGTTTCAAGTATTGCTATTTCAGCGTAACTAACTCTCAACCAACGTTTTTTTTTTATACATAAAATAGGGTTGGTTACGTGTTTGCCACAAGACCAATTTGAAAAATATGGCCAAAGCAGTCATATAGTTGCTACGACTCGACATGACCAGTCGATTGACTGGATCCAGCCTCTCCGATCGCACGTCTATCCCAGTAAGGCCTAAATGGAAGTATTGCAAGTCACGTGATCACTACGGTAGCCGGAACACGAACTGCTCAGCCACTAGGATCCTGTCCTCAATCAAGCATTACGGGTAGCTTCCCACAGCTAGCAAGTGACCTTGTTGGTGCTGGGCGGTCTTATCCCTTTGCACTGGTGCATTTGGTGAATTCAGACAGCAGGGCGGAAATAGACAAATATAAAAAAGCAAATTATAATTGACTTGAAATCAATATAAAAACTCAGTCTCTAATGATTTTAACCGCTTCCCACAATCCGTGTCTGGATTTATTCAGTGTGTGCATCCGGTTTTTTTTCTCTTTGTCAAAATTTAAATTGGTTTTTAATTTGACAGATAATAGAAAATTATGCAAAACAAACAATCAATTATCTATGAATATTATTCGCTGAACTGACAGTACAAATTAAAAGTTTTCTTTATTTAACATTTTCTAAATTCCTAACGATTTAAATATATTGGAATATTAAATTTGCATTTGTTGAGCAAATTCTAGTAACGTCCCAAAAACAAAAAGATTTTGAATTTTTGGAGGTTTTACACTTTATATTTTATGATATCAAATTTAAAAAGCTGAAATAATTTACTATATACAAAAGATGGATTTTAACAGTATGTAAACCCATCTAGGGTTATTTTATGTGTAGCGGTTAGGGAATCATATTCATTGTACGTTCGTATTTATATCGTTCGTGTAGTTGTTTCTTAAGAATTTTTTTTTGCTCACGAGCCAATCGAATATGTATATAGTCAAGTTATTACGTCCACTTTCGGACTAATACCCTTGGGAAAGGTATGAACCCCCTTATCCTCCCTCCTAGCTATGGGTTAAATAGCATCACTGCTGTTCTTCTAAAATGATGGCTTTAACATTAAATAACCCACGAAGGTTGATATGCCATTAAACAAAGAAACCCAAACCCAACCACAGAATGGGAATAGTTTTCAAACAGATCTATTTCACCCATAAATAGGACCCTTATTACTATTCCAGGTAGGAGTTGGCTTGGAGTTATGGCAATGAAGGGTAACTCGACCTTCCAGATTTTCAGATATTGAGCCTCACCATCAGGTGAAATTTACTGTCATACACAGAACGTTCCGGTCTAGAAGAGGGAAAACTCTAAATCTCTGCTTAAAAATTGACATTGTGTCACATTTAGCTCCTTCGGATGGCTTGGTAAATACATACGGAGGTGGGGGGGCCCTTCGTGATGGTGGGACTTGAGCACTTTGCAGGAGATACTTTCAGTATATTGTAAGCATCACCGACAGAATAGTCAATCATTCTGTTTGTAATTTCCTCGACAGACTCTTGGAATACATCCATATAATTGCTCGATAATATTTGTTCACTTTCTCTTTAAGTTTATCTCTTTCTTTCACACACACACACACATATATATATATAGGTAATATTCGGTCAGGTAAAACCAGAGTTTGGAGCAATTCCCTCAGGACAAGAAAATCATTCAAGAGCTGAACATTTAAATTTTCCTGGTAGAGAGCTCAATGTAATTTATTACAGAACAATATTTCTTTAAGAAAAAAACCAAAGACTGGTTAATTCAGGATTATAAATTAAAATTTATAATCCTGAATTAAACGGTCTTTGGTTTTTTCCTTAAAGATATATATATATATATATATATGTGTGTGTGTGTGTGTGTGTGATAAGAGAGATTGAGAGAGATATAGAAAAATAGCAAGTTAGCAAATATAACTATATATATATATATATAGAGAGAGAGAGAGAGAGAGAGAGAGAGAGAGAATCAAAATGAATAGAACCGCAAATGAATTTGAATGTGGTACTTGGGATTTTATTTTATATAACTATATTCTACACGTGTTTCAGACTTTATAGTTTTCTTCAGGAGGTTAATAATGGTTAGGACAGTCTTTTTTATGTCTTTTTTTATGAAGATTATTTTGATATGATAGTGATTCTTTTTAATACCAGGATTTGTGTCTGTGAATATCCAGTTGAAGTTAATTGATCGTGAAAACACTTGCTCTCTGCAGATGTTTTTTTCTATATATATGTCAGATAGAAAAATGTACTCTGTGCATGAGTGTGTATACACATTCGTATACGTGTACGTATATCAATGTAAACATACATATTTTCAGGGTTGTTGTTTTTTCTTTTCTTTCTTCCTCCCCGAGTTGAATGTAAGACAGTCTGTGTATGTGTATGTGTTTGCGTTTGTGAGTGTGTACGAGTTTAGTTTTGCTTTCATGAGTGTGTGTGTATGTGTGGGGGGGTAATGGGTGTGAACTTAGGCTCTGTTTAATGTAGGTTTAAGTTTATTAACTTTTTTCTTTTATTTGAAGTAATGAGTGGTCGTCAGTTTGGTATATTGACACATACACGCATATATATATATATATATATATATACTTTTATATCCGGCATCTCAAATTATAGAAGTCATTAATATTAAGTGATCGATCTGTTTTCATCATGTAAACCATCCTTTCCTAACAGCTGAAATAACTTGGAATTATGTTTTCAGGTAACATGACCTGAACATAGTTATTGAAAATCATTACAAACTGCTTATTCTTTCCCGTTGGCCGCGTGTGGTCTTATTAAAACGAGTTTTTTGTATTGGCACTAGTTGAGCAAACATTTAGAATTTGCATCTTATGTTTACTCATGTTTAACAGCTTTTAAACTTTCAAAAAATCTATCATAACACGATGGGCTTCGTATTGCAGTGGTCAATTGTTCTTTTGTATGATTGTTGCTATTGTTATTGACCGTTTACAGTTATTGGTCAGGTGAACGTCTACTAATCTCTGACACGTGACACGCATCAGTGATTGTAGACATGGGCTTTGGACTGAAGATATTATCAACAACAACAGCGCAGTCGCAATGAAGGATCAAATTTCATAGCTGATTTATTCTTGGTCTGACATCTCGAGGCATCTATAAAATCGCAAAGAGATCTGTTCCTTCAATCAACACGACAGTTGCGAGTGGATAAATCCTGTGGTCAACGTCCTATCTTTAATTTAGACCCCAAATTGTGTCATTTAAATTTGATTCAAAGAATTATTCAAAATTATTAAGAATCATCTACTTAGGTTGTGCAGAGTCACTATAACCTGGAATGGTAGAACTTATTAGGGTCTTGTATATTATTGTTATTATATACTCTTTTAGAGTTTTTCACATCAGCGTTAGCTGATGGATTTTCACTGGAGTTTGAGTGACAGCAAGTTTCCTCAAGTCTCCAGGACTTTTCTCAATATTCTGGCCATCTTCAATAATGCTGTCATTTGGATGGTCTCCAATCGTCCGCTAATTTCCAAATCTTCCAGGCCCTTTAATAATCCTTCAGTCACTGTGCCAAAAGCACCAATCACAATTGGTACAATCGTTACTTTCATGTTCCATAGTTTCTTCATTTCTCTAGCAAGGTCGAGGTATTTATCTTTCTTTTCACATTCTTTCATTTTTATTCTGTGGTCAGCTGGGACAGCAAAGTTGACAATTTTGCAAATTCTCTATTTTTGTTGATTATTATAAGGTCTGGTCTTCTGGCCGAGATTCGGTGATCCGTGTGTATGTCAAAGTCCCATTGGAGTTAACGCGTGTCATTTTCTAGAAAAGGTGCTGGGTTGTGTATATACCATTTGTTGGCATGGTCAAATTAAAATTTCTTGCACATTTCCCAGTGGATCACCTTGCTCACCCAATCGTGTCTAGCCGTGTACTCTTTCTCTGCAAATTTGCTGCATTCGCTTATTATGTAATTGATGGTTTCATTTCCGTCACCGCATAGCCTACATTTGCTATTTTGTTGAGTCTTATCTATTCTCGTCTTGATATGATTGGTTCTTATGGCGTTGTTTTGCGCTGCCATTAGGAGTGATTATGTTTCTCTCGTAAAGTTTCCTTTTCTTAGCCAGGTCCTGGTTTTGACGTGTGAGATGTTGTTTATTAGTCATTTAAAACGCCCATAGAGTTGTTTTTCTTCCCATTTTTATTTCCTGGTTATTATCATTATGTTATCTATCGTGTTGTCAGTATTGTTTCTGATGACTGCAATCAGTCCTCCATCGTGTTTTTCAATGTAGTCTTCGAGTCGTTGTATCGATGCGTCATGGCTGTCTTCTGTGCTGGCAATTACTCTTCCCCCTCTTTTCTTGATAAATATAGTCTGACAACGTCGTCTCTGGGATGTAATGCCTTGTGAATGGTCATTAATTATTTAGTTCTTGTTCCATTTGTTTAAGTTCATCTTTGGTCCACTTCAGAAAGGATCCAGAGGATCTATGGAGGTTTACAGCCCAAGTATTTATTCCTTTGATAAGGTTTTTGCTAGAGTTTTGTGTCGAGTAGTTTCCCAGTTCTCCTGAGATATTCTTTTTGAATTTTATCTTTCATTTGCACAATTTTGATGGTGTCAGCCTCCAAGATTCCCAAGTATTTTTAGGCATCGTTTTCTTCGAGCTTTCTAATCTTGTCTTGATTTGGTATTTCTATTCCGTCAATCCTATGTCGTTTGCCACTTTTCATTACAAGCAAGGCACATTTTTCTATGCCAAAATCCATTCCTATGTCTTGACTGTATATTCTAACTGTGTGTATTAGGGTTTTCAGTTCTTTTTCATTTTTGGCAAATAGTTTGATGTCATCAATGTACATTAGGTGATTGATCTACTAAGTTTGTATCCGGCTGTGCATTTTCTGAGTATATGGTTAAGGAGCATCATGGCATTTATGAATAGTAACGGTGATAGTGCATCTCCCTGGAAAATACCTCTTTAATCTTTGTTTCAGCCAAGCTTTTTCCTCCTGCTGTCAATTCAACTCTCCAGGTTTTCGTGGTTTTCTCGATGAAGTTTATGACTTCATGTGATATTTTGTACATTTTGAGACAGTTTATTATCTAGCTTTGTGGAACCATATCATATGCCTTTTTGTAATCAATCCAGGCCATAGCTAGGTTTTTTCGTCTGGTCATGCTTTCACTTAGGATGTGTTGATCTATGTAGAGTAACTCTGCTGTGCATCTGGATCCTTTGCAGCATCCTTTCTGTTCTTCATGGAACAATCCGCGGTTTGTTAGCGAGTAGTAGATCTCTTCCCTTATTTGTGCTGTTAATATTCGGCAAGCAAGTTATGGGTCAATAATTGTTTGGAATAGTTCCTTTGCATGGGTGCTTTTTGATTAATGTAGTCTTTCCTTTGGTCATCCAGTCAGGTACTTGTGCATCTTGTAAGCATCTGTTCATTTCTAGAGCTAGTCTATCGCTAATGGAGGTGAATTTCTTGAACCAGAATCCATGTATTCCATCATGGCCTTGCGTTTTCCAGTTTGATATCGTTTTTTAGTGTTTTTTTGAGTAGTTCGATGTGTATTTCCCCTTTCGGACCTTCTTCGAGTCTTTCTAGTTCTCTCGTCATATTATTTATCCATTTAGCTTTTTCATTATGCTTTTTTGGTTGCCATATTTTCGTCCAAAAACGTTTGGTTTCTTTGACGTCTGGTTGTTGGTATATTTTTATGTCATGCCATCCCAGTTGTTGGTAGAATTTTCTTTCGTTATTTTTGGAATGTCCTCTTTTGTTTGTATTGTTTTACCCTTTGTCGATATCTCTTTAATCTCTCCTTTCGCCAGAACTTTCTGGTTTATTTCCTCAAGTTGTACTGCTATTTTTTCTCGTGTTGTCTTTTCCATTCTCTTCCGACATATTCCAGGATCTTTTTGTTTTACCATTTTGGCCTGTTTTCGTAGATATTTTTATCTGCGTTTCCAGTTGAATTTCCCATAATGGTTTTGGCGGTTTCTTCGTGTTTTTTGAGGGGATCCCAATTTTTTCATACACTAATTTCGCCCCTGCATAGATTAGTTCGTTTAACTCAGTTATATTAATCGTTGATATGTAAGTTAGTATTTGATTTATTTTGTTCGTTTCTGTTTTAAGTGTTCTCGATTGTATTTTTCTCAATGATGGTAGGTTAGTCTTTTCACTATTCATAATTCTCTTTACATTTTCTACATTTGTCTTTTGTTCTTGTGATGGTGTTTCTTCAGGGTCACTTGGTAGTGTGGCGTTTTTATTTTCTAAAGTTGGCAGTTCATTTCTCGTATGTTGTTTTTGGTTGACTGGTATTGTATTGTCTTGTTTCTGTGTTTTCTGGTGTATTTATAGTATTTCAAGGTCAGAAAACTATCTCTTTTTTTATTATTGTTCTAACTTAATCGGCAACTTTTGGCTTGTCTGAAAACTAGCACATTCTTGCCAGATCTCTATCATTCTTTTACTATAACCTCTCTATGAAGGGTTTCTCTTAAAATAGCAGTGCAGTGCAAGTTGATAGTCTTCCCTAGTCCATGTTTTGCGTTTTGGTCTCTGATCGTTGTGGTTGCAAATGTCGTCATTCATGTACCTGAAAAGAGAGCAGCCAACATTCGCAGGATGACGTTCGGGTCTCCTATGTTGGCAATCAAGAGAGGACCTGCCGATCATGACACCCAAGTCTGTTGCCTGGGTCCCTCGTTTTGTAATATTTGATTGGAGATTTTTTATCATGGGTGGTATATTGTGGCTATACCAGTTCTGCGCACCTGACACATATGCGGCCGGGAACAGTCATAGTGGCTGTTCGTGAATAGCGGGTCACCGAAAAAAAGGAAGTATATGTACCCTTAAGTTTTAATAGTTTATTATTATTATTATTATTCCTTGGGAATTTTTCACATCAGCGTTAACTGATAGTCTTTCACTGGAATCTGAGTGTTAATAAGTTTCCTCAAGTCTCCAAGACGCTTCTCAGTATTCTGGCCAATTTTATCAATGCTATAGTTTGGATTGTCTCCACTTTTCTTATTTCTAAGTCCTCTAGTCCCTTTATTAATCCTATGGTGATTGTATCAAGAGCACCAATTATAACCGTTACTTTCATGTTCCACCGTTTTTTCAATTCCCTAGCAAGGTCGAGGTACTTATCCTTTTCGTTATCTTTCAATTTTACTCTGTGGTCAGCCGGGACAGCAAAGTCTACAATTTTACAAGTTCTATTTTTTGTTGTTGTTTATTATATGGTCTGGTCGTCTGGCAGAGATTAGGTGATCTGTTTATATCTTAAGATCCAAGAAGAGTTTGTGTATCTCATTCTCCAGGACAGATTCTGGGTTATGCATATACCATTTGCTCGTATGGTCAAACTTCCATTTCTTGCACAGTTCCTAGTGGATCCCATTTCCCACCGAGTCGTGTCTAGTCTTATATTCTTTTTTGTGCAAATTTGCTGCATTCGCTTTTTATGTGATTGATCGTTTCGTCTGTACCACCACTGCTTTTTTGTTGCGTCTTATGTATTCTGGCTTTAATATGATCGGTTTTTATGGTGTTTTGTGCTGCTATCACAAGAAATGCAGTTTCTCTCTTAAGGTTTCCCTTTCTTAGCCACGTCCACTTTTTCTCGTGTGAGATATCACTTGTTTGTAGCTAAAAATGTTAATTGAATTTGTTTTATTCCCACTTTTGTTTTCTGGTTATTTCTGTTCTGCTGATCCTCATGTCGTCAGTATTATTTCTGGTTGTTGGGATCAGTTTTCCTCTGCGCCTATCTATGTTGTCTTCGATGCGTCATTATATTATTGTTATTATTTACTCCTTTAGAGTTTTCACATCAGTGTCAGCTGATGGCTTTTCACTGGAGTTTGAGTGACAGCAAGTCTCCTCAAGTCTCCAGGACTTTTCTCAGTATTCTGGCCGTTCTTAGCAATGCTGTCGTTTGGATAGTCTCTACCCGTCCGCCAACTTCCAAGTCCTCCAGGCCTTTTAATAATCCTTTTGTTATTGTGCCTAACGCACCAATCACAAGTGGCACAATCGTTACTTTCATGTTCCACAGCTTTTTCAGTTCTCTAGCAAGGTCGAGGTACTTATCCTTCTTTTCACTTTCCTTCAGATTTATTCTGTAGTCCGCCGCGACAGCAAAGTCTACAATTTTGCAGATTCTCTTTTTTTGTTGATTATTATGAGGTCTGGTCTTCTGGCCGGGATTAGGTGATCCGTTTGTATGTTAAAGTCCCATAGGAGTTCATGCGAGTCATTTTTTAGGACAGGTGTCGGGTTGTGCATATACCATTTGTTTGTATGGTTGAATTGAAATTTCCTGCACATTTCCCAGTGGATCACCTTGCTGACCCAGTCGTATCTAGTCTTGTACTCTTTCTGTGCTAATTTGCCGCATTCGCTTATTATGTGATTGATCGTTTCGTCTCTGTCACCGCATAGCCTACATTTACTGTTTTGTTGCGTCTTATCTATTCGCGCTTTGATATGATTGGTTCTTATGGCGTTGTCCTGTGCTGCTATTTGGAGGGATTCCGTTTCTCTCTTAAGGTTTCCTTTTCTTAGCCAGGTCCAGGTTTTTTGGTGTGAGATGTTGTCTATTAGACATTTAAAGCGGCCATAGAGTTGTTTTCCCTCTCATTTTTGTTTCCTAGTTGTTGTCATTCTTTCGTCTATCGTGTAGTCCGTATCGTTTCTGATGGCTGTAATCAGTCCTCCATCGTGTTTTTCAATGTAGTCTTCGAGTCGTTGTATCGATGCGTCAACGGTGTCTTCTATGCTGGCAAATACTCTTCCTCCCTCTTTTCTAGATAAATATAGTCTATCAACGTCGTCTCTGGGGTGTAATGCCTTATGCATGGTTATTAGTTTTCTTGTTCTTTGGTCCATTTGCTTAAGTTCATCTTTGGTCCACTTGAGAAAGGGACACAGCCCAAGTATTTATTCCTTTGATGAGGTTTCTGCTAGAGAGTTTTGTCTCGAGTAGTTTTCTCGTTCTCCTGAGATATTCTTTTCGGATCCTGTCTTTCATTTGCACTTGTTTGATGGTGTCAGCCTCCAAGATCCCCAAGTGTTTGTAGGTTTCATTTTCTTCGAGCGTTCTAATTTTGTCGTGATTTGGTAGTTCCATTCCGTCAGTCAAATGTCGTTTGCCACTTATTATTATTCTTTGCGAGTTTTTCACACCAGCGTTAGCTGATGGTATTTCACTGGAGTTTGAGTGACAGCAAGTCTCCTCAAGTCTCCAGGACTCTTCTCAGTACTGTGGCCGATCTTAACAATGATGTAGTTTAGATGGGCTCGGTTCTTCCTCCGATTTCTAATTCCCCCTGTTCCCTTGCCAATCCTTTGGGTATCCTTTAAAGCACACCAATTACAATTATTATCATTGTCACCTTCTTGTTCCGTAACCTTTTTTTAGTTCTCTGGCAATATTTAGGTACTTGTCTCTTTTTTTGTTTTCTTTGATTTTCATTCTGTATCCCGACAGGTTCTCTATTTTTGTTCACTATCACTAGGTCTGGTCTTTTATCCGGGATTAAATAATCTGTTTGTATCTCAAAATCCTATTATTATTTGTTCGTTATGCCTCCTTGGGTATCTCTACTTTTTATTATTTTCTCATCAACCTTAATAATCGCACCCTTTTCCGGCAGTATTAATGAAATATCTATATACATATTATTAATGTGAAAATATCTATATACATATTATTAATGTAATATTATTAATGTAATATCTATATACATATAATTTTCTCATCAACCTTAATAATCGCACCCTTTTCCGGCAGTATTAATGTAATATCTATATGCATATTATTAATGTAATATTAATGTAATATCTATATACATATTATTTTCTCATCAACCTTAAAAATCGCACCCTTTTCCTGCAGTACATATACACTGTTAATGCAATATCTATATACCTATCAAAATCTATAAAATGTTTTATCAGATAGTTCCCAAAATGTTCTCTTAAATTATTTTTCTTACCATTATTTCTGAAATCATCCAATTCAATCTTAATTCTTTTTACGACCACCTACCACCCATTACGAAAACTATCAAAGTTAGACGAACCAGACATACAGGACACTGCTGGAGAAGCAGGGACGAGCTCATAAGTGATGGTCTCCTATGGACCCCCATCACATGGCCGAGCAAAAGCTGGGCGACCAGCTCGAACCTACATACAGCAGCTATGTGAGGATACGGGATGTAGCCCTGAGGACCTGCCAGAAGGGGATGAACGATAGGGAGGAGTGGCGAGAGAGGGTCAGGGATATCCTTGCTGGTGGCATGAAAAGATGATGATGATGATGATTAGACTTGGTTTGTGAAATTAAATTACCAGTTCGATGAGAAATATTGAAAAATGTCTACCATTATTTGAAATATCCTAAATTATTTTGAAAAGTTCTGTAAAATCCCCTTTCATTCTTGTAAAGTAGTTAATCCTAATTTCGCCAATCTCTGCCAGTAACTGTAATCTTTTACCCTTTTCATTAGTTTTGTCACTCTTCTTTGTATACCCACCAATCTCAACAATTGTAGTCGCACACTTAACAAAGTGCTCAGAATCGCCTCGTCAGTGATGTTCTTGGGGTCCTTACAAGTTTCGGGTCTTCCAACTTCATACTTGCTCTCCCAAGTGACCCTACCGAAACTATTGTTCCGGCCGGCGTTACTGCAGTAAAAAACCGCTCAGCACACAATTTTGATTTTACACGCAGAGGGGGACATTCGCCGGCTTTGACGGAGTAAATCAGCCTCGCCTCCGGCTTGTAGTTGTTCGCGCAGATTGCAGCGTCCACTGCATTGGCCACCGTCCTAAGTACCTGGTCGTGTCTCCAACGGTACCTCCCATCACCAAGTGCCCTAGGACAGTCACTCATAATGTGTTTTAGTGTGCCTTTTCCGGCACACAGTGGACACGATGGTATTCTGCTCTTCCCCCAAGTAAATGAATTCGCAGGACTCGGTAGTACATCATAAACTAATTGCACTAGAAATTTCAACCGACTAGCGTCGGCGTGCCAAATATCTAACCTGTTTATTGTTCTTTTCACCAAGTTCTCCCATCGCGTCCATGCTCCTTGCCGGGAAAGTCCCACTATCATGCCTCTTCTTTCTTCCTCAACGCTAACCTCATCCTGAATTATATTCCGTCTCTGCTTTCCCTTGGCTTTGTGAATTTGAATAGTGGGGAAGTATCCCAGGCCAGCTCGACCTATCGCCACCATCCCTGCCTTAATCGCGCCTCGGCATTCCCCAGTTCTTTCTTCGCACTCCATTTCCTTCCTGTGCGAACTTCAATGTCAGCTTCCGCAACTTTTGAATCTTACGAGTCCCTATACAACATTGCTTCTCTCGTTCATGAGACTACAATTCCTCCACCAAGCCTTTAAAGGGGAGTTGCAGTGCATTTGAGGTGCCATATAATACGGCACTACTCAAGCTTCTAGGAACACCTAGCCATCTTCGGAGGTAGGTGTTAATTTTCCTTTCCATGGTTTCCACGACTGTCATTGGGGAGTCATAAACAAATAACAGCCACAGAATCCTGGGCAGTACTACGTGCTGATATAACCATGCTTTGAAACGGCTCGGTAGGCCGGACTTGTCCACTCTGGCCAGCCACAACTCCAGGTCGCCTACCGCGGCTCGGACATCATTGGTATCTCTCAGTATGATGTTGAAGATCTTCCCTAGACTCTTTACGGGGCACTCCGACAAGGTGGGTATCATTGTACCCGCTATTGAAAAACGGAATTTGTCCGCCGTTCTCCTTTTCTTCATGACAAACGACCTCGATTCAAAATGATTGAACTTCTGTTGTATTGTCATCTGCTGATTCATGCCGAAATATACATATATATATACTGGATACATACCGACGCAATGATAAAGACGCAGGAAGACTTCTTTATAAAAATATTTACCTCTCACTTTATTTGTAAGGGTACAAAGGGTTACTCAAACTTTACGTGTGAGAGGGAGCTGGAAACCGAACATAACTGAAATATTTTGATCCCAAAGTTATGGCCGTCAGCGTTGTATCTTTCTCGTTCTCCATGGCTGCTCAACCGGAGCCCTGGAGTTCACTGTGCTGGGTGTTGGCTTTCCTTACTACATTTCGTCTAACTCCAACTCCAACTCTACTCAACTGTCCAATTCGTCGGCCTTATATTGGCTTCAAACTCCCACGTGGTGATATGGACACGCCTCCGCAATTTCTTCCGATATCTGGCGAACGGGATGTGTCACTTCCGCTATCTTTGGAATGGCCTGTGTGATCGTCATCGAGCGGAAATAACTGTCATGCAGTTCAGAGGTCACTCTCTTCCGGTGCGTCGGTCTATGAGAGTATAATGGGATTTTTTTTTTACCTCGTCCCATTTCATCAGCCAATTTCCGCCCACGCGATTTCCTCTCATAACTGCCATTAGAATGTGTCACTTCCTTCCGGTGCATCACCTTGAATGGCATTTTTGGCCGGGTCAAAAGGTCAAAACATAACACTTCGTCCTCGTCCACGCTATCAGTTTTTAAGGCTGCGTAGGATTCACCTGCTCCCCATAACTCAATAATACACTCTAATTTCCATATCTGGACACTGGAACCCATGTCTGAGTACAATATTCTATATAAGGTCATGTACAGGTGAAATATATCGGTTCCATATGATTAAAATAATTTAAAACTACATTAATAAAATGGTTTTAAAAATATTTGTATTGAAACTCATCATCATCACCATCATCATCATGTCGTACCGCTAGCACGAATATCTCTGACCCTCTCTCGCCACTTCTCCCTATCATTCATCGCTCCTCGCAGGTTTTCAGGGCTACATCCCGTACCCTCACATAGCTGCTGTATGTATGTTCGAGCTGGTTGTCCTGCTTTAGCTTGGCCATATGCGAGGTCCAAAGGAGTACATCACTTATGAGCTCGTCCTTGCTTCTCCAGTAGTGTCCTGCGTGTCTGGTTCGTCTAACTTGTATAGTTTTCGTGATGGGAGGCAGGTGGCCGTATAGTTGATGCCTTGTTGGGTGTTGCCACCAGGACTTGTTCAATATTGCTCTCAACATTCTTGTGTAATTGCCGTCTAGCTTTTTCTTCAGCCGTTTAGTTAGCGTCCAAGTAGTGCATCCATATAGCAGTATCGATACGACCGCTGCCTGGAAGAAACTGAGTTTCATTTTATCGGTCAGGTCTGATTTCCATATGATCGAAAGCCTATCGATAGCTGTCTATGATTTCGTTAGTCGTGTGTCGATGTCTTTTTCGGTAGATGAGACACTGCTTCCTAGGTAGGTGAATTTGTCTACTAGTTTCAGAGAGGTTCCGTCTAGTGTGGAAATGTCGCCTGTTTGGTTGTAACACATATATTCAGTTTTGTGTGCATTTACATGAAGGCCAATGCCTGCGGCGGCTCCTTCCAAACTATGCAGTCGTGTCTCGGCTTGGTTAGGTGTATTCGCCAGTAACGCTATCATCGGCGTGGTCGGCGTCGGTAATTGTTTTTGCGGGGTACCTTCTGCTTCTTTTCTTTGTCAGCTCGAAGCCATTTTCTCTGATTTTGTCGATCGAAGTTCTAAGCACGTATTCAAACTAAGAATGAAGTATTCATTTGTTAAAGATGAATGTGAAGATACATCTTTGCACCGCATAAGACTGGAGATCATAATTATTAACGATTAAATTATCATAATTAATTTTCGAATTGTCTTCGGCATAAAATGACCCAACAAATGTGAACGTCATAAAACAAGCCCATATAATCAAGCTTCACACATACTCACATACCAACACACACGCATAGACGCAGACAAACACACACTCACACGCACATACATAGAAGCACACTCACGCACACACATAGACGCAAACACACGCATAGAAGCACACACACACATAGACGCAGACAGACACACACACACACATTCACATTTGCATTCTCACTCAAACATAGACACACACATACACACATCTACAGACACACACACACACAGACGCAAAGGTGCGTTTTGCATGAAACTTAAATTTACAACGAATAGTCCTTGAAGTAAGCGTTTTAAACTAGTTTTTAATTCAATTTTCGGTAGTTACCACTGTCCTGAGGATATCAAGCACAAATGTTGTCAGTTGTGACTATTTTGCTGTTGTTGTTAGAAATGGAATTGGTGACATGAGTTCAAATCTTGGACACAGCCGCTTGTATTTCACTTCGTGTTAATGCCCTACAAACAGGTATGAATCAATCTGTTTTCCCTCCTGCTATGGGTAAATGGTTGGACAAATTGTATTCATCAACCAGTCTAGGAGAAGAAAAATTCTGAATTCCCACCAGTTTAACCTTGAGTTACATCTTACCTGTGGAGGAGGGGTTCGGTTGATATATATTAAGATATGATATATATATACTAAGAGAAAATAAAATTGTGCCTAACGTGCTGGACTGTAACATTGGTGTAAGTGAGTTCTAACTTTAGTCGCACTATTGTGTTCCTGTTTTGAGTAATACCCTTGGGAAATGTATGAACACCATTATTTCCAAGCTCTGGATTAAATACTTCTACTGCTGCCTTTCTACAAGGATAGTTACGGCACTAAATGACCCACGAAGGTTGATACGCCATCAAATAAAGCGACTAAACCAAATCAATTACGTGAATTTGAATTATGAGAGGTAAACAAACGGAATCAGTATTGCTAAACTTAAAAAAAAAAAAAAGAATCAGCCCCATTTCTTTCTACACACACTCTCAATGAACAAGTTCTTTTGGCCTTAAAGAATATTTCTGTAGGGACCACAGTCCTTTTACTCTACTGATATAAGATCTTTTAATCAATTCTTGTTCCCAATGTTGGGGAAGAAAACATAGTTGTCTCTCTGATTGGGAATTTATGGGAGGGAGGAGCTTCTGGCAATCACGCGACCGTTGGCCATGTGATATTTCGTGAAGTGAGTTCTACCATTTTTTGGTTGTGGATAGTTCCCAGCGAGGAACCCTTTTCTTGCATTTCCGCTTTGCGAGTATCACGTGCGTGCAAATTATCCTTTGTGAACCTTTCCCTACACCACAAAAAATGTAATTTTTAAAGCGCTACTAATCAGCACTTCTTGATCTTTGGAACAGCTTTTGTAACTTTTTATGGTTTAGGACATGTAGCATGTTTTAATATTATGGAAAATATATGTATATAAAATATATGTTATTTTAGTCTAAATGGACGTTGTTTTCCTTACTGAAATTTTCTGGGTTAGGTTACAGTTCAAATAGCCTAATGCATTACTGGAAAAATCTAGTGTAGTTTCAATGAATACCATTTACAATAAATTCCTATACCAAAACTCAGCCTCCACAGTCACTATTTAGGATCTATTGAAAATATGCAAAAAGTAGTTAGAATCAGCTGAAGATAGTGTTAGTTTAAGAATTACAGCGCTGATCCCAGGAGCGAAAACAATGTATTCGCCCGTGTGTAGTTTCCTAACAAAACACTTTTGAAGGAAATAAAGTTGGTTTGTAATTATGCGGATACAATCAATCTCATTGATCGTATTGGTATTTATTAATATTTTATTGGGCGCTTTTACTTATTAAAATTAATGAAACTCTGACCATTTAAAAATATTACATCCACTATTACAACGTGGAAAGATACTAAACAAAAAATTAATTATAATATCTAATCTAATATTTCACAATATTTCATTCATGGGCTCATTTCCAATCAGGGTTTAAAACCAGAAAAAGTAAAGAGAGGATGTTTTTGAGCGGCAGCAGCCACGCCATTTCAGTTGCTATTATGCCAGGAGCATCTATGAAAGTTCTGAGATTAATTTTTCCAAAGCGTCTCATCTCAGTACGTGCTGATATCTCGTGGCCAACTCGTTCGCCAGATTTATCTCCTTGCGATTACTTCCTCTTGGGATGCTTGAAGCGACAAAGCTTTTAAATGAAGAACGCAGACGACTGACTCGGCAAACGTTCATAGTGATGCTTCAGGTGGATATACCTGGTGAGAATAAATATTTGGAAGATATCATTCTGAAAATAAAGTGACTGCAATAACAATACAAAATGGCAAATGATTATCTTTCTTATAGTATAAGCTCAATCCTTTCCCATCCAAACACGTCGTATTTCTGATCGACGCTCGGCTCAGTTCGAACTTCGTGCGAAATCTCACTTTCTACATCGTTGTCGGAATGTTGGGGCGTTTAAAATTCGGAACTGTCCCGAAAGTATAGTTTCATTTATCAATCGTCAAACTTGATATTCAGTGTTGTGATTTTTATAGGTCAAGGAAATGGGTGTTTCTTAAATCAATAAATTGTGGTAATCTCCCCCGGAGTCGAATCTTTTGAATAGGATAAGTCGATCGCTTCTGAAGAATTACGATGCCAGTGACATAAAAGGGTATATTAAATGAAATACAATCAGCTATGATATGACTTATATTGTTAAAAAATACAGAATACAGCGTCTGTACTAACAATGTGTGTCAGTTTTAAGTTAACTTTAGTAACTTACTGAAATGTTGGAGTCATTCACTGATGAATGTGTTGGCATTGTAAAATACAGCTTGGCTGACAATAAAAAAAGGTAAAAAATCTCACCGTGCCGTCACAAAGTGATGCACCGGAAGAGAGTGACCTCTGAACTGCATGACAGTTATTTCCGCTCGATGACGATCACTCATGCCATTCCAAAGACGGCGGAAGTGACACATCCCGATATCGGAAGAAATTGCGGGGGCGTGGAGGCGTGTCCATATCTCCGCGTGGGAGTTTGAAGGTAATATAAGGCCGACGAATTGAACGGAAGACAGTGAAAAATTCCGCTGTTCACGAAAGCTTGTCCCGTCGTTGCCCCGTGCGCGTTGTCTCGGCCATCGTCTACTTACACCGAAGTGTCCAAGCCTCATAGACGAACGATTCTAATTCCTCTCCTGATTGCTCCTACTTCACACAAGCGTTCGTCGAGAAAATAAATATATATTGTTATCAGGGGCGGAGACGGGACTAGTGCTACTCGTGCCCGGCACGACCAATAACTCGGTCAATGTTATTCAAAATGGATTAAAAATCATCCACTAATTTCAAGCAAACATACTTAGTCTGATCTCAATTAAATTACGTATCTATTCAAGTTTCGATAACTAAGTAGCCAAAAGTTCATCAATATATCTGGGAATAATACCACGATGCTGTTTTGAACGGATGGTCTTTGTCCGGCCACCGTCAGATTCATTGAACATTTCATAAAATCGGCTATAATGTTGAACGCGCTATCCGTGCTCTAGACCCTTATAATAACAGTAATGTTAGAGAAATACGCTTTTGGCTGCAAGAGCAACCCTAACTCCGTGCTCAAAAATTTTAGCACGTTGTGCCTGCTGATACATTTCTTGGGAAGAGGGAAAGAGAGAGAGAGAGAGAGAGAGAGAGAGAGAGAGAGAGAGAGAGAGAGAGAGGGGATAGCAGATTAGAGCCGTCGCCGACGTCATCATCATCGCTATGGTAAATGTTGGTTAAACGGCGTGTTTTAATTCGTTTTTTCACTAAGAGATCTCCATTTCTTTAATGAATGTTGCATATATTACATTCTGTAACTAAAATTTGTTTATTTGAATACATTTTCAACAAATAATCTTTATTTTAAGCGAAATTGAAACTACTAGCTGTGTCTGTGTATATTGTCTTCAGTTTCTTTATTCTAATAAACATATTTTTCTCGTCATAGTAATGAACATTTTCTCTTTTATTCTATACTTTTGAAAGGAAAAAAATTATCTTATCTACTGTATTAACAAGACTACAAATTATATAGTACCTTCATTGTTTACAAAAAAAAAACACCATGCAAAGTACGTTTGTCAATCTGTGCTATACAATGGAGAATCACGCAGTAGCAATTATGATGACTTACTTTGGGTCCACGGACCACGGGTTGGGAACTTAAGTTGACAGAGGGCGGTGGGGGCACGAGTAGCAAAAATAGGCTAGAGTCGCCACTGATTGTTATATATATTACGTGTTGTCGTTTGTTTGGCCAGAGAGCGGAACGTAACAGTATGAGAGTCGGTGTTTTTCTCTCGACTAACCGCTATTATTGCGTGTGTTCTTTGCTTCTATCAATACGAGTCGGTTCTATCTCTCTGCAGTTCAAACGCCAACTAAACTCGTGACGACAAACTCGGTAGTTATATGTCCGTTTCTTCTTAATTGAAATCCATTCCTGCGCTGAAAATACATCCCAAATTAACTATAGTTCAAATCAAGTTCAAAAGTCATTTCCTTTATATTTACAATCTCAGAACAATTTTGCAATATTGTCAACCTATCTGGTTGTTAATTCCAGCCAGTTTCGAAATCCCTAACACAGTTTTGACACCTCACAATACGCAGTCACACCTGTTCTTTTCATCAAATAACTTGTTCTATGAAAAAACTACAAAAGTCGGATTTTTAACATTAACCCAATCCAGACAGCTTTAACACCCCACAAAGCACCAACTATACGGCTACCTGCCTCCCATCACGAAAACTATACAAGTTAGACGAACCAGACACGCAGGACACTGCTGGAGAAGCAAGGACGAACTCATCAGTGATGTACTCCTATGGACCCCCGCATATGGCCAAGCAAAAGCAGGACGACCAACTCGAACATACATACAGCAGCTATGTGAGGATACGGGACATAGCCCTGAAGACCTGCCGGAGGCGATGAACGATAGGGAGAAGTGGCGAGAGAGGGTCAGGGATATCCGTGCTAGCGGCACAACATGATGATGATGATGATAACTATGATATTTTTAAAAGCAAGTTAACAATACAATCAGTTAATTTTGTCACAATAGTAAAATTAATTTTAGAATCGGATCTGTGTTGCTTTTTATTTTGGTTACGTTCCAAACCCGAAAGATCAATCTGCTAGACCAGGGGTGGGCAAACTGCGGCCCGCTGCAGCGTTCTGTGCGGTTCGCGGGAGCTTCTAAAAACAAAAAATTACACTTGAATCGAGACTAAATCCTTTTGATTTTAAAAGAAGCGGTCCTTTGATAATTCATAACCCAGTGATGCGGCTCTTCTACCAAAAAGTGTGATCACCCTTGTGCTAGACTCTATATTAATTTGAGGGTCAGCCTTCAGGAGTATATAGCTAGTGAGGGCAAGCCCTTCGATTATGTAATCCTTAAAAGTGATGAATGTAATAAAACAAAATGGTAAAAAAATTGTTCTTTCTTGTAGTAAAATTATTATTTCTTTTGTTTTCTTGTATAGTTACATTCCAAACCTGAGTGCTCCTTCTGCTGAAGCCTGTACAAGAGAATGACAGTAAAAATATACTATTTAATTAAATACTTCTCCTATTATTAACTCAATTATTGAGAAACGGAAGAGTTTGATAGTTATTGGCCGGAAATGCACACTAAACAAAGCGGAAGAAACTAACGATAAACAATGACTACAATGTGTAATGAAAAAAGCAGAGGAGGACAATAATAACAGGTTTGTTTTACTTTGAATTACTTGTAGATTTTTGAGAGGACGATGAAGCAATAACAATAGCAAATCGATTCAAGTGATTCTTTGTTAGCTTTTTATAATTCTTCCACGTACGCCTACTTTTCAACAGCATACAAAATTGCATATCTATCTATCTATCTATCAAAATCTGTTAATATCTCTCTTGGTCTCTTTAGTATATATATATATAATAGGATCTGTGTTGCTTTTTGTTTTGTGTACGTTCCAAACCCGATAGATCAATATATATATATATATATATATATATATATATATATATATATATAGTACAATTTAATGGAGCCTCAAACTCGGTTAAGTCATCTCTCTTGGTCTCTTAAGTATCTATCTATCTATGATTTTTAAGAAAGATCTTTTAATTCGAGTCTGTAAACACACACACACACACACGCACACACACACACATATATATATATATATATATGTGTGTGTATGTGTGTGTGTGTGTTTGTGAATATATTTGTTCGAAATATATAATTTTAAGTGTTACTGAGAGTATCTGAGATTTCTGAACGAACCCTGGATCGTGTTCTGTACGCTACACACGGTCTAAGCCAGGCAGTAACTCATAACAAATAAGCGATATAAAGATTTCATCATCATCGTATCGCGCTGGTAGCACGGATATCCCTGACCCTCTCTCGCCATTCCTCCCTATCGTTCATCGCCCTAGGTAGGTCTTCAGGACAACAGCCTGTATCCTCACATAGCTGCTGAATGTACGTTCGAGCAGGTCGTTCTGCTTTTGCGCGGCCATGTGTGGGGATCCATAAGAGTACATCTCTTATGAGTTCATTTCTGCTTCTCCAGCAGTGTCCTGCATGTCTGGTTCGTCTAACTTGAATAGTTTTCGTGATAGGGGGCAGGTGGCCGTACAGTTGGTGTCTTGTGGGGTGCTGCTGCCAGGACTTGTTCAGGATTGCACGCAGCATTCTTGTGTAATTGCCATCCAGTTTCTTCTCCAGCCGTTTTGTTAGCGTCCATGTAGTGCATCCATATAGCAGTATCGATGTGACCGCTGCCTGGAAGAAGCTGCGTTTCATTTTATCGGTTAGGTCTGATTTCCATATAATCGATAGCCTATTGATAGCTGTCCATGCTTTCGTTAGCCTCGTTTCGATGTCCTTTTCGGTTGATTCGACGCCGCTTCCTAGGTACGTGAATTTGTCTACTAGTTTAAGTGGGGTTCCTTCTAGAGTGGAGATGTCCCCCGTTTGGTTATAGCACATATATTCCGTTTTGTGTGCATTAACATAGAGGCCTATGCTTGCTGCTGCTCGTTCCAAACTATGCAGAAGAGTTTCGGCTTGATCAGGCGTATTTGCCAGTATCGCTATGTCATCGGCGTAGTCGGCGTCGGTAATTGTTGTTGCGGAGTATCTTCTGCTTCTTTTCTTCGTCAGTTCGAAGCCATTCTCTTTGATTTTGTCAATCGATGTTCTAAGTACGTAGTCTAGACAAATGATAAAGAGGTACGGGGCCAGCGTGTCCCCTTGTAGTACTCCTGCTACAATGTCAAAGTATTCTGTGTCTCCATCCGGTGATCGTACTTTTACTTTAGTGTTTCTATAGAGAATTGTTATTGCCGCTACGGTTTCTTTAGGTATGCCGTACGCTAGTAGGATTTGTTCCATCTTTCCTCTGTGAACGGAGTCGAAAGCCTTGGTAAAGTCGACAAATATTAATGTCGCTTGTAGGTTCTTTGCCCGTACACCTTCAAGGATTCTGCGGATGGTTAATATTTGTGAGGTCGTGGATCTATTTCTTCTGAAGCCATTTTGGTTTTTTCTAAGTATGATGTCGATTTTGGGTTCTATTCGGTTTCGTAGTAGGGCATTGTAGATTTTGGCTGCTGACCATCTTATAACGGATATTGGTATAATGGTTTGTGTTCGCCAATGGCCTGGTTCAATCCAAGGTTGACTCGTACCAAAGACTCAAAAATTGGTATTTGATGCGACCTTGCTTAACACTCAGCATTATAAGGTACCGATCAAGGGTAAAGTGGAGCAATCTCAGGGAAAGTAGTAGCGCCCTCCCTTACACCTCGGTATTGTAGCTATCGAAAAAGGAGCCTTCAGGTCACCCTCGACTACAGTCGCCAACTTTACATTTTATATCGTATAAGTTCGGCTAGTTTTTGATAATCCAAGGTTAATCAGCTTAACGTTATTCCTGTCCACAGGAATTAGAATACGCTGACTGTATCCCCTGCAAAAGGGTAAGACCCTCCTCACCAAAAGGGTAGGACACTAAACTACATCTGATGGTGAGGCTCCAGTTCTGGCGATCTGGCGACTGTAGATTACCCCTTCATTGCCACTACTCTCAGATTTACTTTGATCCAGAGTGGTAGTAAATGCTAGTGTCCCATCTATGGGTCAACCTGCTCTGTTCAAAGATTGTTCGTATTTGATTGGGCCGTGTGCGTAACAATATGAGACAACAATAAAAAATGTAAATATGGATGTATATAGAATGCGATTCTCTGGCTTCTTGACATAAAATAACTTTTGGCGAGTTGACCTGCTGTTAAAATCATTCAGTCAGAATAAACAAATAGATCTGTTCGAAAATGATTCCCATTCGATAGGACCGTGTGCAAAAAGAAATTCTTAAGAAAAAAACGACATAAACATTGTAAATATGGACGTATAATGAACGCGATTCCTTAAAATAACCCTTGACAGATTGACATGCCGTTAAAATCATTCAATCACAATAAACAACGAGGCAAAAATGTGAATATGAACGTACAATGAACGCAATTATCGAACATTTAGTTATAAAATAACCCTTTTAGCTTAGCATGGATTCTGCGAGACGAATATGAACTGCATATTTTCACATGTGTTAAAGGTCAGCTGATTTCTAATCAGAGTTGCCTGCCTGAAAAATAAAAAAAGACAAAAAAAAAAAAACCTAACAAAAAATAAATTAAAAAAACAAACAAAAAAAACCCCCACCTGGTTTGGTGGAGATAAAATTTCTTAACCTATTTATACATGATGGACAATGAAACAACCTAATTGTATCAATTATAAGTGGAATGAAAACAAAAGTCTGCTTCTGATTTTTTTTGGCAAATACATTTTTGTTAGTATTTCTTTCAGTGTCATTAAAACATATTACTTTCTGCTTTTCTTTTTTTTCCCAATATCTATACATTTCAGAATAATTTGCTGTAAGGGGGTTATCGATATGTATGCTGATGAAGTATTGTTTTATTCCAAAGGAATGTTCCATTTATAACAATAGTCAATATCGATTACTTTTACTTCTTCAATTAAAAGAAAGTATATGTGCATAATGAGTTGCTGTCTTCGGTGTATGAGTAACACCAATCTTCAAAAATATAAAACCGCATAGTACAACATGCTTTATGGAACCTTTCTCTCTCTATGAATACATTTACCCAACCCCTCCGCACGAGCAGAATGCGACACAAAGTCAATTTTCAGCGAAATTTAACAGGTTTGTATTCAGAGTTTTCTTTCTCCTAGATTGGTTGTCATACTAAGTTTGAAGATTCCAGTCTGCTCTAATATTTACTCACAAACTGGCGCAAAAGGAATTTAAGTGCAGGCATGATTGGGTTGGGAAGGTGATCCCCTATTTTCTTTCTCTTAGACCGGCTGCCATACTAAGTCTAAAGATCCTAGTCTGCTCAAGTATTTACCAATATCTGGAGCGAGAATATCTGGATTCATACTTTCCCAAGAGTATTGGCGAAATTTGAAATGCAAACAGCCTTGGCCAGGGTTTGAACTCGTAACGCTGGTTCCATTTCCTCCGACGATAATCATTACACCGCTAACACCTCTACCTTCTCTATATACAAAGCTGTTGCGTCTGCTTGTTTGTTAAAAACCTCAACATAGTTACCCTAACCCTAACCCTTTGTTTGTCCAGGTCTGGCTTCTACATAAAACGGTATTGACAAAACAACCGCTTTTCCCTACTTCAGTATTTACTTAATCTCTCCAACACGGCTAGGATATGACACAATATCAAATTTTTGGCAGATGCACGCGAATGCACATATAAGAGTAGTGCTTTGTTTATATCAGCATTCCTTTCATAAGAGGCACCTCAGACATTAGACAAGGAATCAGACCCTTACTTTTTTAGACTCGGAGACAAGTGCTACTTGGGAGCAGGACGGTGCCCTGATGCTAAGCTCCAAAAATTTGCGCTTCTTCCAGCCTCATTCTTAGAAGCTTGTTATATGACTTGTCAACGGTACAGAGGTGCTCGCAGTGTAATGGTTATCGTCTTTGGAAATTCGCTCAGCGACCCGGGTTCATATCCTTGACGACGCCGATTGCAATTCACATAACACTAATACCCCTGAGAAAGTTATGCTTCCAACTATTCTCCCTCTAGCTATGGATCAATAGTTAGGCGAACTGTTCTCTTTAACATTGGGATGGCAGCTGGACTTGAAGAAAAAAAATCGGGGATCACTTTCCTTACCCAATAATGCCTCTTCTTGTATTCTTTTTGTGCCAGTTTGCACTTATGTGATTAAATCTTTTATCTCTATTACCATATAACTTACACTTGCAATTCTTTAGTTTGGTTTGGTTTGGTTTTATGGCATATCAACTACTGTAGGTTATTTAATGCCAAATCCATTTTCATACATATAAACAGATCTTTTCAAAAAATTCAATTTAGCATAAATATGCTATTTAACCCATAGATAGAACCCTATCAGGTGCTACCACTGCAGGCCAGAGTGCACCTGGGAGTGATAGCAATGAAGGGGTACTCCGCATTCCCCAAAACTCTTGCATTACTAGACCCTCAACATCAGACTGTTTAGGACACTCGTTGGGCGAGTCTTACCTCTTTGCAGAGATGCAGTCAGTGTATTCTACAGCCCCAGACAACTGGGTTACTCGTTGGCGAAGTCTAATCCCTCTGCAGAGATGCAGTTGTTGTATTTTACAGCCCCAGCCGACTGGGCCATATTTTTTTTTGTATTATCAATTTTTTCTTTAACATAATTGGTTCTTAAGGCGTTATTTTGTGCTGCTATAAAAAGATATTCTGTTTCTTTCTTCAGCTTTATTCCACATAGCCATAATCAGGTAATCTCATGCATAATTTCCTTACTTACAAGTATTCATAGAGTTGTTTTTCTTTCCACTTTTGTTTTCTAGATATTCTATTGTTGTTCTCCAGTTTATGCTAAAGTTATCTCTGTTGATATTGCTGTTAATAGCTGCTGTAATCTGTCTTTTTTTGTTATTTTTGTATATTCTTCGAGACCCTGAATAATTGTATCCGCGCCATGATGGCGATTTCCTTTTCCTTCTTCTCTTGACACATAGAATGTGTCTATGTCATCTATCGGGTGTAAGGCTTTGGTATTGTTCCAAGAGCCCGACGTTGATTGGTAGTACTGTCATCTTCGTATTCAGCGGTTTTGTGCAATTCTCTGGCAAGGTCAGGTAAAATTCTACACGTGCAGTCGTTAAAGTTCATTGGGGGGGAGAGGAAATTCTTGTATGTTTTTTTTCTGATTTGAATTAATGAGACCCTCAAACTCACTGAAATCTTTTTTTATTTTTCGAAAAAAAAAAAAAAAACACAAACAAAACAACCTCCCTTAATAAACAAGCAAATAAAAGAAACACACATACACAAAAAAAAAAAAAACCCTAACGAAAAACAAAAGAAAACGAAAGAAAAAACAAAATAAAAAACGAATATTTTACATTTTATAAGGAGGTTCACTTTCACCTTTTAATTCAATGTAGAATGATCCCCCATTTACAGAACAGTAAGCGTTGGAAGGCTGAATTTTTACTTTTTTTTTTTACTTCCGGTGATGAGTGATCATTCTACATGGAATTTGAATGTGAAAGTGAACCCCCACTCATAATGTGTAAAATGATTTTTCTTTTGAAAAAAAAAAAAATGCTGCGTGTTTGAAGGTATAGTTAGTTTAAAATACACCCCCTCTCCCTCTTTATCTCTCTCTCTCTCTCTCTCTCTCTCTCTCACACACACACACACACACACACACACACACACACACACACACACACACACACACAATTGAACTATTTTTCAGTAAATTTGATCGGTGTAATGCGTAGAATAATATCAAAGGACATTCGTTGGCGGTGTGTGTGGGGGTCTTAACTCCTTGCAGAGATACAGTGGGTGTATTCTACAGCCACAACCGACAGAATTGTTGTATAGCTATGTGAAAAGCATTTGTGTTGAATAAGAACACTTGATATCATACAAGTGCGTACAAACAAATAATTCAAGTCAAATAATATTACAAAATGCAATGAAGCATTTTACATATACGAGGTACATACGAAAAGTTTCCAGACTTTTTTCGTATGGGCACTTTTATTGATAGTACACACATGAAACTCTAGTCCCCTTCCAAGTAATCTCTTCCGGCTGAATGAAATCAACGGATCAAGTTTAAAGTTTTCTTCGGAAAGGCATGAACATATTTCTTAAATTATCTTCCACGGTACAATGAAAGATCTTAATCTCCATAAAAAGATTAAACGCTCGATAATAAATTGAGTAAAGATGTTTTCCGTGAAGCAGGTACCCTGTAGCGCGGTACTTGGAGCCAGTCGCACGGTACTTGGAGAGGAGATAGGCACTCCTAAGTAATCACATTACCACTGAAACCCTATAAATAAAAAATATGACAAGATAGCCGTCCAAAGATAAGTACAGCTCTCATACGAGGATCATTAAATAGGTTTCCAGACTTTTTTCCGTGTGGGTACTTTTATTGATAGTACACACATGAAACTCTAGTCTCCTTCCAAGTAATCTCCTCCGGCTGCAATGTACTTGTTGTACTGTTCCAACAACTCCTGGAAGGACCCATGGAAGTCCTCTTGTGTGAGCGTGTCAATGACCTTTGTCACAGCCTCTTTCATCACCTCAGTTATCTCATAACGACAGCCTCTGAGCTTAGGGAATAAGCAAAAGTCACAAGGAGCAAGGTCTGGACTTTAGGGAGGGCGAGGAACTGTCTTGATGCCTATCTTGGTCAAATAGTCTGTGACAAGGATGGGGTTGTGGACTGGTGTATTGTCCTGCTGGAAATGTCACTGACCCGATTTGAAGAGTGCTGGCCTCTTCCGACAGAATCTCTTCTTGAACTCGCTTAAAACCTCAACATAGTAACCCTATCCCTAACCCTTTGGCCAATCAAGTCTGGTGTATTGACTTCCTCAGTCCTCCCACACCTCTCATCATCCCTCACAGACTCCCTGGCTCCCTTGAATCTCTTATGCCACTCAAAAACTGATGCTCATTAATGCAAGATGCTCCAAAAGCAGTCTGAAGCATTCCATACGTTTCTGTGGCATTTTTTCCATGTTTAAAACAGAATTGTTTTTGCTTATCGTTCTTCTAAAGTGTCAGATTGCATTTTTGAAATTCACCAGCAGTGACAATCAGGCTTTAGTAGGGTGTATTCCAGTTCCTTCTGTAGCTGTTCATTTGAACTTGAAATCATAAAAATTGATCAGTCATCTCATAAGATGTATAGCAATAAGATACTGAATTTTCAAGAGTCTACGACAATTTTAAATGCTCATACGAAAAAAAGCCTGGAAACTTATTGTATACACCCCGTATTATCATTGTACCTAAGCATTTAGAAATGAATCAAACTTTGACATTAGATAACCCATAGGGATTTTCTATATCCTTAAAATGATCAACCCAAACAATCCAAGTCTTTCTCTCACTCCTCTTCTCATCTATTTCTCATCTTCGCTTCTTTTTTTTTTTCTCTCTCTCTTCTCTTCTGTTTATCTATCTTCTTCGCTTCCATAACAAAGTTTGATTGGGTTTCGTTGTTTATAATGGTGTATCAAACTCCGTGGCTTATTCAACGCCAAAGTCATTCTTGTAGAACAGTAGTGATACTATTAAAATCATAACTGGAAAAAAAGAAAAAAAAGAAAGTTCATGTCTTTCCCAAGGGAATTAGTCCTAAAGTGGAGATAATAGCGCAACTGAAGTTCGAACTCGCTTACTACGATGTCGCATTACAACACACTAGTCACTACGCCTTGGAGTCTCTTCCGCCTTTTATAGGCAAATGAATCAAATTTTGGCATCAAATAACGAATAAGGAGTTGACATACCGTTAAACAAATAAACCAAACCAATAAATACCGAGAAAAAAGCGTGAAGCAGGGATATAGACGGGTAAATAGCTGAATAAGATTCATTTTAGACTGTTTTCTTAGCAGTAACGTCTCGTCAGTTGATAAACAGGAAAAACCTTTATGTTAACATTAAAACGGCAAAGAAAAGAATTGCTGACATAACTAGCAGAAAAATAATATCTTTTTCCATGGAATTGAATATGTTGGTTTGGCGGCAAAGAACAATGTTATTCTGCTGAATTCTCAGTTCTTGTATTACGTTTCTTGCCGACTGATTACTGGAATTTAATGTGAATCTTCCAAGAAAACAAGAAGCATTTCCAGACAGTGTAAGGCTGTTGGTAAGATCACCACCAAGTTCTACATAACATTTGCCGGAAAACTATTACAAAACACACGCAGATACACGTACATAAATGGAAGGCAAAATTTCACACTATCACTATTTGTATATTGTTGGTGAAATCTGTGCAGTATCTTTGAAGATGGAATAGTTCTTGACACTATCTTGTAAGCGGGGCTAAGAATAGGCTTAAAGACCCTACCCCTACAAAAGAGATAACCTGAATTTTGTGTTTAGGCTATTGTTCTGGAAATCTAGGGGCTGTAAGGTACTCATTGCGATTACTCTAAGATCCACTCTGACCCGGTCTCTAGCAAACCTACACGAGTGAGTTCGAGTCTCATTGGGTACCCCTTTCATTTGGCCTTGTGCCATATCTAAGCAAAAAGCTTAGTAAATTACCACTCTGATCCGGTCTGTTGTAGAACCTGTTAGAACACCATCAACAGAATGATTAGTTTTCAACAGGAATATTTGATGCCCTATAACTGAAAATTATTTGCATTCAGAATTGTTTTTTTAAAAACAATTCTGAATACATTTTTTTGTTTTTACAAAGGATTATTATTTTCTCTTTTAAGAGTTTTTCTCTTTTGATAGTTTTTCACTGGAGTCTGAATCATTGCAAATATCTTCAAGTCTCCAGGACTCTCCTTAGTATTCTGGCCGATCTCAACAATGCTGTCGTTTGGATGGTCTCCACTCGTCGTCTTATTTCCGAGTCCTCCAGTCCCCGTTCCAAACCTTTGGTGACTGTACCGGGCGCGCCAATTACAATTGGTATCACCGTCACTTTCATGTTCCTTAGGTTTTTCAGTGCTCTAGCAAGGTCTAAGTACTTATCTGTCCTTACGGTTTCGTTCAGTTTTACCCTGTGGTCAGCCGGGACGGCAATGTCCACTATTTTTCAGATTTGCTTTTTTTGTTGACTATCACTAGATATAGTCGTCTGGTCGAGATCAGTCAATCAATCATTTGAAGACTGAATAGTTCTTTAATGCTTGTGAAATCAATTAATTCTGTTACATCACATTCTAAACTTAACAAAGCGAATAATCAGACGCTTATGAACTTAAAGAAAAGATGATTAACCAGTGTTTAAATACTTGTCGTTGTTTTCTGGATCGACACATAATTTTCAATAAATTATAATGGTAATCAAAAATGTAAAAAATTAAATATATTCACATTCTCTTATCACATCGAAATTTAGTGGAAACAATTTCCGGTTGTTTTCTTTAAAATTCTTTATAACAGATTAACTGTATTCGTGATCATATATATATATATATATATATATATATATATATATATATATGTGTGTGTGTGTGTGTGTGTGTGTGTGTCTGTGAGTGTGTGTTAGGATAGCGTATACACAAAGTTAACGGTGCTTGACGACTAACAATTTCTTGCCATTGGCTAGATGAACGCATAGACAAGAAATTAGCAGTTGCACCGTTGTCTCTGTATTTACGCTGTCCCGTCTTAGATATATGTAGTCTATCAATGATAATAATCATGCTTTATTTATAAATGTAGCAAACGACATTATCAATATATATATATATATAGAGAGAGAGAGAGAGAGAGATGTTTCACGTAGTCGATCCTCAGGTGAGCTAGTATTCGACTTGTTCGAAGTCTGCTGGATTCAACTGAACAAATATGCAATTTTCGGAATCACGTGGCTCAATATAGCGCCAAATTAAAAAGTAAATATTTACTTTCATGGCAGCATTTTTCTACTGACTCTGATCCTTTATTTAGCAAATCGTTTGAAACCAGAAAACGTTCATGTAAGTTGTTCTTCTTGGAAGAAAAATACCATAAGTTACTCGAAAATATTTTTATACATTATGACATAAGTGTATTATATGAATGTTTACCCGATAAGGCATTTTATCCACCATATATTTTTTTCATCCTCTTGGTTGTGTAGTCTCCCACTTTATAATCTAAGTCAGGGAACCTGTTTAGTAACCAATCACTCGAACATGTACCTGCTAGTACAGGTTTATATATAACCGACAACAACCTGTACCAGAAGAATTGTCTTATTAACGTGACTGTGTATATAGAAGTATTCTATATATTGGAGTATTCTGTATATAGGAGTGTTATATAATTAAGGAATGATTTTTTTATATTAATCATTTTTCGTTAATTATATTTTATCATTCAGTTTGGTAGGGCTTTGAACCATTCGGGTCTCAGTCCAGGTGTATAGTCAATTGGTGCAGTTTACGATCGCACGCAAAGGATATGGCAATCCCCATTTGATATAATAAACCCCCAGACAGGAAATGGTGCAGGAGCGTGGATGACGTCATGCTCGGAAGAGATGGTGCTGAGAATTTGAGGATTTTGAAAAGACGAGTTGGATTTTGAACGTTGAAAGATGTAGTTGGGGTTTTCCGATCCCTACCGACAGAGATCTTAAAGATTACAAGATGCGCCGCGCGTTGGGGTGGGGCCAGCATAGTATGGTCAGCAAATACTTATTAGAATTGTGTCTCTCTCCTCGTGTCACCATGAACCGAAGTCAGAAATTAATAAACCCGTTCGTACCTGAAACAACAAAGTCCGCCTGTGTTTGTATTTGTATATGTATGGTATTACTGTTGTTATTGAGATCATGGTGGTTATATAACAGGAGTATTCTACGTATCTATATGTACCCAAAGAGGTGGCCATGGTGTAATGGTTATCGTCGTAGGAAATGGACACGGCGACACGAGTTCAAATCTTGGACGAGACTGATTGCATTTCACATTGCACTAATACCCTTGGGAAAGGTATGAATCCAATTATTCTCCCTCTAGATATGGGTAAAACAGTAGGGCAGACTAGGTTCTTCAGCCTTGGTGAGGCAGCTAGTCTAGGAGAAGGAAAACTCTGAATTCAAACCTGTTAAACTACGCTTAAAAAACTGACCTTGTGTCATATCCCGCCCGAGCGGAGGGGTTGGTAAATATATATATGTACCCAAAGTTTCAAAGAAAGTCAGGATGTGACACAAAGTTTGGTTTTAAGAGGAGTACAGGATTTTTTCTTCTTCGAGGCCAGTTGCCGTAAAGACCTGATTTTATCCAACAATTTTCCCATTGTTAGAGGAAGATCAAATAGAATACATGCTTTAATTCAAAGAGAAAATTTAAAAACCCGTATCCAGGATTTGAACTTGGATCGCCGAATTCATTTCCCACGAAGACAACTGGGTATACCACTAATGCCTGGTATGACACTCTGTGTGTTTTTGGTATCGCATTAAAATACATCTGATGGTGAGGTTCTATTTCTGGAGTTCTGGGGAGAGTGAAGTATCTCTGTGTTTCCATTACTCCTTGGTGCATTCTGACTCGGAGAACTGGACGGCGATATCGTAGTAAACGAGTTCGAACTCAAGTCACGTTATTCCTTTTTGGACTAATACCTTTAGGAAAGGATTTAACCCCTTCTCTACTATCGAGGGGTTAAATAGTACCTCTGCTGTTTTTTTTCTCAACGATGGATTTAGCATTAAATAACCTACAAAGATTGATACGCCATTATAACAAAGAAATCAAAAAGTGACCTGTAAATTATGACCTTCGAATAACTGAAAATAGGAAGGGGTTTGTCGTACTATTGCATACATAGGGGAAAGAAATGAACACCTTATCTCCCTGCTATAGGTCATATAGCACATCCAATATTCTTCAAAAAGGATGGCTTTGGCATTAGCTAACCTCCGAAGGTTGATATACCGTTAGACAAAGAAACCAACCAACCAACCAACCAATTAATCAAAGCAGTAGTAGTTGTTAGGGTTCTATGTATGGGTTAGACACATTTCTTTGAAAATGATTTGTATTTGATCGGAATATTTGAAGCAATAAAACTCTATGCGAGTTATTTGTATTAACAATAGGTTTTTAGCCCTTTCGACTAGGGCTGTAGAATACACTGACTGCATCTCTGCGTAGAGTTAAGACCCCCCACCCTCAACGAGTGTGCTGGATATGACATTAAACAATCTGATGGTGAGGCTCCAGTAATGCTTGAGCTTCGAGGAATGCGAGGTAACCCTTCATTGCCATCGCTTCCAGTTCCACCCTTGCCCGGAATAGAAGCACCTGGTAGGGTGATATCAATGGCTCAAATAGAACCGTTTGACATTTAAATTGAGTGCAAACAAATGAATATTGATAAATTGAATTGTTTGAAATAGAACAGTTTGATCATTTAACTGTCAGTAAACAAATGACTGGTGTTTAATTAAATTGTTAGTGATAGGTTGCAATACTTTGAACCATTATCTTTGTTGACTTATGCTAAATTGAATTGTTAGAAATAGAACTGTTTCATATTTGATTGTGTGTATCTTCAAAAAGTGTTTACGAATCATATATTTAATTGATATGTAAAAGACAAGATTTGACATTAGATAACCAATAATGGTTGATATGCCATAAAGCCAAACCAAACCAGTAAGTTTTAACAAACGGTCAGTGTTAGTTACTTGAAACTATATAATTGCTTCCACTCCCCAATAAATAATGATTTCGGCATTAAATTACCTATCAATTTGATTTGACTATTGATTTGTCGAACCAACCAATATTTTTTACACCTACAGTCTCATTACTTGAAAGACGGAATTTGTGCTTTTAATGTTCCCTATAGATTCTTAAACTCGCTGACCTCTAAATTTGAGAATTCCCGTGGCCTAATGGCTAAAGTGTTGGAGTGCGACGTCGCAGTAAACGGGTTCAAACTCTAGCCGTGCTTTTCAGTTCTCTTTTGGATTAATACCCTTGGAAAAGTTATGAACCTTCTTATCCTCTCCCCCATTAAATTGTACCACTACTGTTCTTCAAGGATGATTTGACATTAATCCACAAAAGTTGATATGCACTTACAAAAAAGAAATTGAAACGGATCTCTAAATTATGACTGAAATACTGAAAATAGGAATAGATTTGTCGTACTATTGTAACCCAGCTCAATCAGATTTTAATGAAATATATGAGTTGTCTGTTGCGTGTATAATCGAAGACTTACATAGACGCGCGTTCATCTTTATCAGGATGAAACAAGACAGCTATAAATTAGATAAATCTTGACTAAATGGATTTTTTTCTTTTTCTTTCTCCAATGTGTTATCGTATAAAACATACACTGGTGACGTGGTTGAAATAAGAACATATGTCCCTCTCTCCATCCGAGATAGTCGTGTTCGAAACTAGGGAGAAAGCAAGATTTTTAAATGATGATTTTCCAAGGTTGGAATTATTTACTTGGAAGTATAGTGTATACAATATTCATTCCTTTTTGTTTTTTGCTTTTGTTTTCTCCTACTTAGCTAAAATAACTAATGTTGACATAGCTGCTGTTTGTGCAACATTAATCAAAAATATTGGTATATTCTACTGGACATATCAAGTATGATAGCCGATAGGGACCGATGGTAAGAGAGAGAGAGAGAGAGAGAGAGAGAGAGAGAGAGAGAGAGAATCAGTGTTGTTGGCACGCCTTGATGATGATGATTTATTTTTCATGAGAATAGAACAACTTACATTAAACAATATGTCTTTCACCCTCTGAATCGGGATACTGAGAATCACGGCATAATGTACCACCATCACGGTTCTCAAAAAGACGTTTGTAATGTTATGACACCAAAACAGACGCTTGTACCACCGCGGTTCTCAGCAGACCCTGGTAGCGCTACGGAACCACATTGATACGTGTAACATCACCTTTCTAAATAGTCTTTGAGTGTAGCACGACACCTTAAGTTCTAGTCAGACCCCGTTGTAACCTCGTCATGAGAAAAAATGATCAAAACACAAAACATCGGTTTGGTTCGCTTATTCATTACTAACCCTCTTAGTAGTCGTCGACAATAGAGAAACTGAGCGTGAAAAATGAGTCGAGCACTTTAGATTGACAGAGAGAAATAAACCATCGTGAGAAGAGAGGGAGAACTGATTCAGACTTTGATATTATCTTTCTTTATTTTCTGTTGTAATTCTCGCACGTGCTTGTTCGGTGTTCCATCTTCACATCTTTACTGTGGGTGTGAGACCCTTTCGCGGTGTTCACCCCAAAAATGAGTGCCGTAATTTTCGACTCGTTTTCACATTATCGTCTCTCGTGTTTAACAAACTTTCTTTACCTGTTTTCTATCCCGCGTTTCCTCTAACGGCTTCTCTGATTATGTTTCTTTGATCTGTATCAAACACGGGTTTGATACAGATTTCTTTCCATTTCCTACCTCCATTTTTATTCCCAAGAGGAACGCAACAATGTTCATGTGGAGAAGGGTCAGTTTTTATTTTGATGAAAGAAAGAAAAAAAGCAAAGCAAATGTTAACAACATCAGTGTAGCAATAGCTAGGAAGAGGGAGATAGAGAGTTAGATAACTAGCTTGGAACAGATATATAGATAGATAGATAGAGATGGAAGGAGAGAGGAAGACACACACACACACACACACATATATATATATATATATATAGAGAGAGAGAGAGAGAGAGAGTCGAACAAAACTTTGAAACAAATAGACTGGATATTTATCTGTGTCTCTCACCAGGCATTATTTGACACAAGGTCTTTTTTATAGTGAGGACTTAAGAGAGGGGTAGGTCGGGCACCGGCAGAAACTCATGCGCTACTGGTCAATGCTGGTCATAGGATCACTAGATGAAATGTGAACTATGCTAGCTCTTGCTAAATCTCCCGGCACGAATCTAGGTGACCTTGCTGGTCATAGATTCACCCGACTCGGAGGTCCAGTACAAAGGGAATCCATGCTTGTCATTGTTTGCCAATAGCTACGTATGCCTGGGTGCCGAGCCGTGGCCCCGGGGAGCAGACTGGAATAGATAGATAGATTATGAATAGGCTGAAATTGATAGATATAATTTTTTGTATGATATTGAGTGAAAATGTCTGGCGTCTTTTTCTTCCTCTTCTATCGTCTCCCATTACTGATTACGAATCATATAGAAACGATAAAATCACCATCTGATCAAAGTAATACCCAATCATAATTTCTTTGATGCATATCGCCGTCAGACACTCCCGTATGAGAGATCTTTTAATGTGACAAAACCATAACAAGATTTTGATAACACGCTTATCTTGTTGCTCACGACCAAAGTACTTAAAACAGCGACATTGAATTGTCCACTTTGTTAAGTCTCTCGCTTACGCTACATATATATATATATATATATATACACCAAAAGCAGTTTTACGTTAGTGCATGTTTGTTTAAAAAGAAAAGAAAAGGAAGCATGTGAGACTTTAAAAAAGTTTTTCTTGTTTACGAACAAAGGAAAGTAATTCATTTTAGCTCTTTAGGGGAATGCCTTTCCCATCTCCAAACATCAATTTAATTCCTTTATCGAACGAACAACTTCTACTTTCGCCTGTCAGTTTTCATACCAAATCGCTATTAAAAATCATCTCAACAAACACACACCACTAGAAACTCCAAAATACCAAATTTTTGTCAGTAACACCTGAAATACACAAGACCAACCATAAAAAAGACTCAAAAGAATGGAAATACTAGAGGCTTTAACTATAAAATAGGTTAAAAACCCAACCCTCAACAAGATCTTCTTCGGACATAGACTGGGCGTTCTAATTATCTTAAAAAATGAGAAATCCCACACTCTTTCAAAGTATCACATGACATCAGCCTGCGACACACCGATTAATGCTGTTCTTGTTTGAACGCCTTCAGAGGTCCACCTGGCGTTTGCTCCGGGTGAGTGAGTTTAAATTAATCTCATCTTTCCAGGAAGCCTAGCAATACCTGTTAAGCAGGGCCAAGTTTATCGCTTGGTGAATTAAGCGCCCCAAAAGGAGAATGCCGAGAGGATCAAGCGTTTTCTATAATATCAACGCACGTGTCTCAATTCGGGCATGGCCCCCATCACTATGAAATAACTTCACTTCGAACAGAACTTTGTGGGATGTCTGATAAATCCCTTTATGCTTGAAATGCGATCGTTATTCGATGTTATCTAATATTTTAATGGCTCACTCCAAATCGTTTGAACAAAAACGAAAAAGAAAAAAAAAATGCAAACAAAACAACCAATTCATACTCTTGGTTATATGGCGTTAAATTAAGCTCGTCTAAATTCCGCACAAAAAGAAAAAAAAAAAGATTTTTCAAAATGACTAGAGAAACAGCTAAATGCGCGGGAAACCCTAAATCTTTCGTAGGATTTCAACCATCATTCGATCCGTATTTATGGTCCCACATTCTTAAACAAGATAAACTTTTAAAAAGGTCCCACGTACGTTCCTGTCTGTTTTTTTAACACACACACACACACACACACACACACACACACACACACACACACACACACACACACACACACACACACACACATATATATATATATATATATATATATGTATATATATACAACCACGTCTGGACGCACAGGAAGCGATACAAGGTTAGTTTTTTAAGCAGAATTTAATAGGTTAGAATTAAGAATCTTCCTTCACTTAGAAAGGTTGCTATACCAAGGTTAAAGAATTCAGTCTGGCCTACTATTTAACCATAGAGCTGTACCTTTCCATAGGATATTAGCGCTATATGAAATTCTAAGAGCCTCATCCAGTATTTGAACTCTGGACGCAGTGTCTATTCTATAAGACGATTACTATTACACAATATATATATATATATATATATATATATTCATTAACACACACACACACACACACACACACACACACACACACATATATATATATATATATATGTGTGTAACGTCGCAAAGTTATAACTTGATCATAATGCTCATAAGTATTTAAACAAACACCGCAAATCTATTCATTCAACGTTCGACCCTCTGACGCTTTAGGATTGATAATAATCAAGACATAAGAAATAAAATTTATTTGGGAACACAATTTCTTTATATTAAACAAGAATAATCAGGAATATATAATTACACAGCATAAATACCTTTCTTTAGTGTTAATCACTCGTTGACTCTTCAAGTTAAAAGCATAAGTGAAACGTAATAAATGTATTTGATATGTTGAATGCCAGAAAACTAATCGGATTCATTGGCGTTTAAAATTCTGCCTTCATGCGATGATCTTTGACATTTGTGATGTGAACGATAAAAGAATTGTCGATGTCAGTCAGAAATGATTGCAGAAGTTACTTATTATATTGACGACAAAGAAAGATGAAACGTTTAAATAAGAAATACTCGTCTGATGCATTTATGTTATTCTTTTCCAAGTCTTATTATTTACCGTTAATATATTCGTAATTTCCGAAGAGAAGCAGCAAAATTCAACCAGCGATTGACAAAGCAAACTTTCCTATTCATAAACTCAACCAATAATTGATGATCACTTAAACGTCATGCGACATAACTAATCAGGAGTCAATCCCGATTGCTTTAAAATACTTTTTGTGTTGGTTGCTTAACCGTTATAAAGATTATTCATTACCAAAGTCAATTATTGTCAATTTTTCTATTAAATGCTTTTATGTAGCTAATAATAATACCAACGATAATAAGTGGAGGCTGGAATTGATAGCGGGAGGATAAAACCTAGCAGAGGTTAAAATTCAGAGAGGCATATTCCAGGGAAACTCACTCTCGCCAACCAGCAATGGCATTTATGCTACTCATTTACGTCCTTAGTAAGTGTACAGGAGGCTACAAATTTACAAAATCACAAGAAAAAAATTAATCACCTTATGTGTATAGACGATAAAAAAGTATCTACAAAAAATGAAAAATAACTGGAGACCCTGATACAAACAATAAGAATATACAGTCAGAATATAGGAATGAAATTTGTCATTGAAATATGTGCAATGCTCATAATGAAAAGTGGGAAACTGTGGAAGTAATAGAGCTGTAAAATCAAGAATCAATTAGAACGCTTGGAGAGAGGTAAAAGTACCAATACTTGGGAATCCTGGAAACGGACACCATCAGACAAATGGAAATGAAAGAAAATATAAAAAAGGGTACCAGAGAAGAATGAGAAAGCTTCTCGAAACCAAGCTCTGTAGAAGAATTCTCTTCAAAGGGATAAACACCTGCGAAGTCTCATTTGTAAGATATTTAGAACCATTCCTAAAAAGGACAAGGAAGGAACCCACACAAACAGAACATTAAACCAGAAAGTTGATGACTATACACAAGGCCTTACATCTGCGAGATGACATAGACAGACTGTGTGTGTCAAGAAATGTAGGGTGACGAGCACTTTCCAACAATGAGAATTGCGCAGATGCATCAATACAAGGAATTGAAGACGATATAAAAAAAGAATAGAGAAAAAACTCATTAAAGAAGCTAATAAAAGTATTGGGAATATATGTACAGACAGAAAAAAAACCCAACAAAAACTACGAAACTGAAATAGAAAAACAACTGTACGGATAAACAAGCAAGATTGTACACGAGAAGACTTGGACATAGGTACAAACTGAAAACCTCAAGAGGGAAAGAGAATCTCTTCTAATAGCACCCCCCCCCAAAAAAAAACAAAAAACCACCAAAAAAAAGACAAAAACGAAATCAAACAAGCAAAAAAAAACAAAAAACAAACCCCTAACACCATAAGGATTAATTATATTAAAGCGAAAATCAATAATACGCAACAGTATAGCAAGTGTAGGTTATATGGAGAAAGAGATGAAAGTCATATAGTAACCCAATGTAGCAAACTAGCACAAAAGAAGTACAGAACTAGGCACGATTGAGTGTGGAAGGTGATTCACAAGGAACTGTGCAAGAAATTGAAATTTGACCATATTGTATTTTTGAAAAGTAGCCTAACTCAACCAAACAATTCTATTTATGCATGTACTTTCCTATTCAATAATAAAATTGTTATTCCTTTACGGAACCTGAACAGAAATACAAAACCTGGACGGGAAATAGAACCACCTATAAGGTACATAGAACAACCCATTAGCAAAAAGGAAACTTTTGAAATGGTCTACTTGGCCTTCACGTCTTCACTGATTGCGACATGACAGGTGGTTTTAAAGGTTTGGTTTGGTTGGGCTGGGTTTATGGCATATCAACCATTGTAGGTTATTTAATGCCAAATCCTGTTCATATATATATGATTTGTAAACACATCTTATAGATAACATTCTTAAACGAGCTTCAGCTCTTTTTTGCACACGGTTAAATGGCTTCAAGTATTGTTATATAACAGCCACAATTTAACATCAGTCATTTAGTTGCACATACAGTTTGTTGTATTTGACTCATAGACAGGACCAAATCAGTTACTGTCACTCCCGGCCAGAGAGGATCTGAGAGCAATAGCGATGAAGGGCTACTCTAGATACCCCAAAACTCCAAGGCTAGAACCTCGCCTTCAGAAGGTTTAATATCCTATCTAGGACACTCGTTGTGGGAGGTCACACCCCTCCTGCAGAGATACAATCGGTGTATTCTACAGCCCCAGCTGACTGGGCTTTTAAAGAAGAAGGAAAAGTAAAGGAAATTAAATTTGTTGACCCCCCCACCAAAAAAAAAACAGCATTTCCGGGAGGTGTTTATAAAGTTAGAAGAATCATGACAAATAAAGGAAGACACTTAAAGTTTCATTTAACAATTTGCCTGAGTTCTGTATAAGCGAGTTAAAATGAACAGAAATTCTTCATTTTGCAATCAAAATATGTTAGAGATGTTATTCTTAAAATATATGGACATTCTGACGAGTACATTGCCTCTTAATGCTGATACACTGCAGGAACCTGTAAATTGTATCAAGTTCCTTGTTGATATTTGAAAGCAGGCACATATTGTTAAACCTGATATGCCTTAACGAGTCAATTACTATTGATGGACTCATAGTAAAATAATGAAATAATACCACATTTTGACAAGTTTAGTGTGCAGGTTCAGCTTGTCGATGGTCTTGAAAACTTTGACAGTGAATCTGACCGTGATAGTAATGATGACCCTGGAAATTTAAATGAAATATCTACTGACACTGATAGTTGTGATGAGAATTCTGATGATGATTTTTTTAGCAATTTATAACTAGAATATTTCCTTAGGCAAATATCGATATATTTTTTAATAAAGTTTTTAGCTCAACATTACATCTAATTATAACCAGTAAAGAATGTAAAGCTCACAATTAGAACTCTACATTTCCATAATTGATTATTTTATTTACCATAACTTTATGAAGATGTAGAAATATGAAAAAAATAAGACAAGAAGAAAAAGTCGTCCTCCTAAAAAACAAAAAGAAAACAAACAAAAGACACAATATCTTCAGAGGATTATTTTATCAATAGTTGAATTATTTGCCACGTAAAACGTCTCAGTATTTTTTTACATTTAACCTTCATCAGGGCGTTTGAATATGTGATAATGTATCGTATCTTCTGAATATTATTTAAATTACAATGCTTATTTGTTGAATGAAATAAAAAAAATAAGAAAGTTATAAATTCTATTTCTGTTAGTGGCGCTTTGTTTCAAATCTGAGGAATGTAATTAATGTTGGAAATTTATTTTAAAAACGTAACGTATTTTCTTTAAAAAATCATATCTATCTATCTATCTATCTATCTATTATATAAAATAATGAAATACTTGATGTATATCCTCTAATTATATTATAATCCTATACCTCGATGATTTATCCAAATAAACTTTAAATATAGTTTCCGAGTTTGTGGTATTTGAGATTGTGACTTTTTTTGTGTTGATCCCTATTATTTTACATTTTCTTGATTGATAGCGTCATTAGTTATCTAATTTATCACCCGTGACAAAAATTCATGATATAGCAATAATCATCCGACAAAATAATGCTAAATTTATAAAAATTGGTCAATCAATAGAGGAGTTATTAATTTGAGATTCATTCTTATCTCTATAAAAGATGTTTACGTCATTCAGAATTGCGTTTGGTCAAGTGAAAATGAAAATATACACAAATAAAATGATTTTATTGTTTAACAGAACGCAAGGTTTCAGAAAAAATACCAATCAAATTTATTTTTGGCGTGGAAATAATTTTCTATGCAATTGTTTCACTTGAAATCAATATATTTTAGCACTGATTTGACTTTTTCGCTTGAAAAAACTCATTATTAACATAATTAAAAAAAATTATAATGCAAGTTTGTGGCAGAATTATCATTTTCTAACAAAACGATAGCAAATTCACTAAAATTGGATAATCGAAAGAAAAGTTATAGGGTTTAAGGTTTCCTTGCCTCCAAATCAAGATTTCTTTTCCATCATTTAAGGGTGTCTAGCATTGTGGGGATGAGTTTACGACTGGTAAAATTTCATTTTTCTTATCATAGCACTAAGTTTAGGGCTACAAGAAAACATCAAGGAAGTTTAACTTTGGGTAGAGTATGCAATTCCTTCATTGCCCATTGTCTATCAGTTATGTGGTGACAAAGTTAACATAATAAACAAGCACAAAAGAGTAGGCACGACTGGTTAGTAAAGGGGATCCATTGCGAATAGTTCAAGAGATTGAAGTTTGACCAAAAGGTATATAAAAACATACAAAAATCTATCCTATAAAAGGAAATGCGTCAAATTTTCTTGGTTTGGTTTCTTTGTTTAATGGCATATCAACTCTTTTTAGGTTATTTAATGCCAAAGCCATTCTCTTAGAAGAACAGTAGTGGTACTATTTAACCCTTAGCTGGGAGGATAAGGGGGTTCATACCTTTCCCAAGGGTATTTGCCCGAAAGTGAATGTAATAGCGCGACTGGAGTACGAACTCGCATACTACGATTCCGCAGTCCATCGCTTTAACGATTACACCACGAGGACACACCCCATCAAATTTTCTGGTATTTTGAGATACAGATGGATCACCCAATCCCGACTAGAAAATAAAAACATTGCGTTAGGAAGAAAAGAACTAGTTCTTTAGTGGATTTTGCCGCTCCAGTTGACCACAGTGTAAAAATAAAATAAAATAAAACGAAAAGATTGACAAATACTTGGATCTTGCTAGAGATCTGAAAAGAAACTATCGGACATAAAGAATGCGATGATACTAATTCTAGGTTGGAACCTTTAGAACGGTTCCCAATGACCCGGAAAAGAAAGTGAGGGAGCTGGAGGTCAATGAAAGAATCCTGATCATTCAGACCATAGCAATGTTAAAATTAGCGAGGTCACTTAGAAGAGTTCTGGATACCCGAGGGAACTTACTGTCACTCATACTTCTGTGAAAAACCAGCAGTTAAAACTGGTGTGAAAAACTCGCATATAATAATAATAATAATAACGATAATAATAACAATAATAATAATAATAATAATGGTTTTGAGATAAAGACGGATCACCTAATTCCGACGAGACGACTAGACAGTGATAGTTAACAAAAAAAAAAAAAAAAAGAACCTGCCGAACTTTACCGTTCCCGCTGACCTCAAAGTAAAACTGAACAAAAGCGAACAGAGAGATAAGTACGTAGACCTTGCAAGGGGGTTGAAAAAACTATGGAACATGAAAGTGACTAATTATAATTGGCGCGCTCCGTATAGTCACCAAAGGATTGGTACAGGGACTGGAGGACTTGGGAATAAGAGAATGCGTGGAGACCATCCAAACTTAACCATGGCTGAGATCGGCTAGAATACTATGAAGAGTTCTAAGGACTTAAGGATACTTGCTGTCTCTCAACCTCCAATGGAAAATCATCAGCTTACGCTGGTGTGAAAAACTTTCAAATTAGTATGATTATAATAATTGGAAACCCTAATACAGGCACTGAGAATATACAGTCAAGATATAGATGAACAAGAAAACTAAAGAAGATGCAAAATGCCTTACACCTCAGAGATGATATAGACAGACTATACGGGTCAAGAAAAGAAGGAAGAAGAGGACTCGCCAACAGTGAAGATTAAGTCGATAGATCGATACGACGACTCGAAGACAACATGGGAAAGAGCTAAGAAAGACAAATTACAGCGACAAGAAACAAGACAAACAACACAAGGAACAACAAAACAACAATAACCAGAAAACAAAATTAGGAAGAAAAACAACTGTATGGGTCTTTTAAGAGACAAACAAGCGAAATTCCACACGTGAAGACTTAGACATGGCTACGAAAGGGAAACCTTGAGAATGAAACGGAATCTCTTTTAATAGCGGCACAAAAAACGTCATAAGAGTAAACTATGCTAAAGCAAGAATAGATAAGACGCAATAAAATGACAAATGTAGATTTTGTGGTGATAGAGACGAAACGATCAATCACATAATAAGCGAATGCAGCAAACTAGCGCAAAAAGAGGATAAGTTAAGACACGTCCGGGCGGGAAAGGTGATCAACTGGGAATTTTGCAAGAAGTTTAAAGTTGACCAAACGAACGAGTGGTATATGCACAAACCAGAATCCGTTTAGCAGAATGAGACGCAGAAAGTTATCTGATATGATATACAAACAGATCATCTAGTCTCAGCCAGAGGACCTGCTGAGGAGTGTATTTTTCTCACGCGGCGGACCATTGACTAAACTTAAAAGAAAACGAAAAGAGAGATAAATATCAAGACCTTGCAAGAGAACTAAAAAAAACTTTATAGAACATGAAGGTGGTGGTGATACCAATTGTATTTAGTGCACTCGAAACAATCTCCAAATAGTTGGTAAAGAGACTAGTAGATTTGAAAAGAGGAAAAGTGGAAACCATCCAGACAACAACATTGTTAAGATTGGCGAGAATACATAGAAGTGTCCTGGAGACTTGAAGAGACTTACTGTCTCTCAAACTCCAGAGAAAAATCATCTGTTAACGCAGAGGTGAAAACTCTCAAAGGAGTAAAAACGAGAATCTGCAAAATCGTCGACTTTGCTGTCCCGACGGACCACAGAATAAATCTGAAGGAAAGGGAAAAAAAGGATAAGTACCTCGACCTTGCTAGAGAAATAAAAAAGCTGTGGAACATGAAAGTAACGATTGTGCCAATTGTGATTGGTGCGTTAGGCACAGTAACTAAAGGATTATTAAAGGGTCCGGAGGACTTAGAAATTGGCGGACGGGTAGAGACTATCCAAACGACAGCATTGCTGAGGACGGCCAGAATACTGAGACGAGTCCTGGAGACTTGAGGAGACTTGCTGTCACTCAAATTCCAGTGAAAAACCATCAGCTGACACTGATGTGAAAAACTCTAAAGGAGTAAATAATAATAATAATCATTATGTCATGCAGCGAGCTCGGATTTCCCTGACTCCCCCTCTTCATTCGTTTTTATCGTCTATCATATCCGGCAGGTCCTCTAGACTACGTCCTGTGTTTGTACAGAGCTGTTGTAGATAAGTTCGTCCAACACCTGCTTGTCCGTGTGAAGGGGTCCACTGGAGAACGTCACTTATGAGCTTGTACTTACTTCTTCAGTAGTGTCCCGTTTGTCTTGTTCGTCTGATTTGAATGGTTTTAGAGATGGGAAGTAGGTGACCGTATAGCTACTGTTTTGTGAGATGTTGCTTCCAGGATTCATTCAATTTTGGCTCGTAGTATTCTTGTGCAATTGCCGTTGAGCTTTTTCTCTATGCGCTTAGTTAGCGTCCATGTGGTACCTCCATAAAGTAGTAGGGACAAAATCAAACTAGTGATATCTCCGCCCACTTAGGTGGTTCCTTGAAACTAGTGGACAAATTGACCTACCTCGGAAGCAGCGTCTGATAATTATAATTATAATTTGGGTCACCTAATCTCTGCCAGAATACCATACCTAGTGTTGATTAAAAAAATGAAAAAGAACTTGTTGTCCAATGGATTTTGCCACTCAGGCATATCAAAGAGTGAAAATAAAAGAAAGCGAAAGGATAGACAAATATTTGGATCTTGCCTGAGAACTCAAAATGTGTGGAACCTGGGAGTGATGGTAATACCAGTTATAGCTGTTTCACTCGGAACGGTTCCCAAAAATTTAGGAAAATAAAGACTGGAAGAACAAGAAGTTAATGGAAGAATCGAGAACATCGGCTAGAATACTGAGAAGAGTCTTCGAGACCTGAGGAAACTTGCCGTCACTCCCTTTCGAGAGAAAGACTCACTAGGAGTAAAATGATAATAATAATAATATATTTCAAGTATTAAAGCAACAAGTAACTATTCTTAATACAAGTAATTTGCACAGTTATATAGTTTCAAGTATTCCTAACTGATACTAATAAATTTTAAAGTGGCGTGCTCGGTGTAATGGTTAACATGGTAGTAAATGGAAACGGCGACCAGTGTTCAAATCTTGGACGAGGGTGTTTGCGTGTCACTTTGCAGTAATGCCTTGAGTAAGACATGAATCTATCAGTCTTTTTCCAGTTGTGGCTAAATAGTTGGGCAGACTGAAATTTTAGATTTGTCTTGGCAACCGGTATAGGAGAAGGAAAACTCTGAATTTATATTATCTTTACTCTGGTTTAAAAGTGACCTTGGGTCACATCTTGGTTGGGAATTCTGGATGGGTTAGATAAATACATACCGATAATTTTCAACCGATTTTGAGGTAACTCTTCCGACTTGATAATAATAATAATAATGATAATAACTATTGCCATTTACTACTACTACTACTGCTAATGGCGCTCGTGATGTGATGGATATCGTCGTAGGAAATGGACACGGTAGTTCAAATCCTCTGGACGAGGCTATTTGCATTTCAAATAGCTTTGGGAAAGGTATGAATTCTACTATTCTCTCTCTCCAGCTATGAGTTTAAATAGTACGGCTGAGCTCTTTACCCTTGGTATGGTGACTGGTCTTGTAGAAGGAAAACTCTGAATTCAAATCTGTTGAACTCTGCTTAAAAAATTGACGTTACGTGGTGCCTTCAATAAATTTCCAGACTTTTTTTTTGTACAGGCATTTAAAATTGTCGTAGACTCTTGAAAATTCACTATGTCATTGCTATACATCTTATGAGATGACTGATCAATTCAAATGAACAGCTACAGCAGGAATTGGAATACAACCTACTAAAGCCTGATTGTCACAGCTGGGGAATTTCAAAAATGCAATCTGGACGTGAGGAAGAACGATATGCAATAAAATTCTGTTTTAAAATTGGGAAAAAATGCCACAGAAACGTAGGGAATGCTTCAGACTGCTTTTCAACCATCTTGCATGAATCGAGCATCAGTTTTTGAGTGGCATAAGAGATTCAAGGAAGCCAGAGAGTCTGTGAGGGACGGTGAGAGGTGTGGGAGGAGTAAGTGAGTCAATACACGAGAGTTGATTGGCCAAACGGTTAGGGTTACTACGTTGAGGTTTTAAGAGAATTCAGGAAGAGATTTTGTCGGAAGAGGCCAGCATTCTTCAAATCGGGTCAGTGACATTTCCACCAGGATAATACACCAGTCCACAACCCCATCCTTGTCACAGACTATTTGACCAAGATGGGCATCAAGACAGTTCCTAAGCCTCCCTATAGTCCAGACCTGCTCCCTGTGACTTTTAGTTATTCCCTAAGCCCAGAGGATGTCGTAATGATACAACTGAGGAGATGGAAGAGGCTGTGACGAAGGTCAATGACACACTCACACAAGAAGACTTCCATGCGGCCTTCCAGAAGTTGTTGGAACAGCACAACAAGTGCATTGCAGCCAAAGGAGATTACTTGGAAGGGGACTAGAGTTTCATGTGTGTACTATCAATAAAAGTGCCCATACGAAAAAAAGTCTGGAAACTTTAATGATCCTTGTATGTTGCATCCTTTTCGAGCGGAGAGGTTGGGTAAATACTACTACTACTACTACTAATAATAATAATGATAATAATTTGTTTGAACACAGCTATATGATTTCCGATAGTCTGATTTAATACTACCCAACAGCTCTGTTAAAGATGCGAACCACAAGACTTACTATATAGGCAATTTGTTTTTAGTTGTGAAGGGTCGTTTAGAACCATCTCCATTTTTTAGATGAGCTGATAACTTGAATGGAGAGCCAGTGAGCTAAAGGCTCTCTGAACAGTATTCCCTAAGTCTTTGAATCCAGTATATTTCATTCTCTTCGACACTCACGCACACACACACATATACATACATAAGATTTGTAAGCGAATAGTTTGGAGGTAACTTTATTTCTAAACGAGTTGTTTGAGCACATTTATCTGTATTCACTTAAAATCGTTTCAAGTATTGCTATCAAACACTAATAATTCTATTCAGTATTAATCATTTGTAAACACATGGTTATATCGTTTCAAGTATTGTTATCTAAAATTTATTATTGTATTTAATATGAATCATTTGTTTGTACACAATTAAATGGTTTCAAGTATTGTTATTTAACATTTGTAATTATATTCAAGTATTCCTGTCCAATACAAATAATTTATCCTATTTACCAACCCCTCCGCTCGGGCAGGATATGACACAAGGTCATTTTTTAAGCGGAGTTTAACAGGTTTCAATTCAGAGTTTTCCTTCTCCTAGACTAGTTGCCTCACCAAGGCTGAAGAACCTAGTCTGCCCTACTATTTACCTATAGCTGGAGGGAGAGTAATTGGATTCATACCTTTCCCAAGGGTATTAGTGCTATGTGAAATGTAATCAGGCTCGTCCAGGATTTGAACTCGTGTCGTCGTGTCCACATCCTACGACGATAACCATTACACCACATTCTAGTCCCCTAAAATACAAATAATCTATGCACAGATGTATGGCTTCAAATAATTTATGATAATTATCTATAGTAAATGATTTAACTGAATTATTTGACCCGTAGATGAGTCCTTACGGGTAATACCACGCCATGTCAGAGTGAACCTTGGAGTAATGGCAATGAATATTTGTTTTGGCTTAGTTTGGTTTTATGGCACATCAACCATTGTAGTTTATTTAATGCCTAATGCATTTTAATACAAATAAACAGTTCTATTTCAATCAATTTAGTATAGCATTAAGAGACAATTTTAATGTCAAAAATAGTTCTATTTAAAACAATTTAGTTTAGCATAAGCACCCAGTTTAAAAGTCAAAACAGTTCTATTTCATACATTCCAGCACACAGTTTAGTTTTATTTGACCCATAGATAAGACCCTATCAGATGCTACCTCTCCCAGCCGGCGTGAATCTGGGAGCGATGGCAATAAAAGGGTACTCCGCATTCCCCAAAGCTCGAGCATCACTGGAGCCTCACCATCAGATTGTTTAGCGTAATAATCCAGACACTCTTTGGGGGAGTCTTACATCTTTGTAGTCGGTGTATTCTACAGCCTATACCGACTGGTCCAGGCAATGAAGGAGAAATCCACATTTCCCAAAGCTATTGGATCAGAGCCTTACCATCAGATTCTATTTAGTGTCATAAACAGGACACTCGTTATGAAGAGGAGGTCTTACTTCTCTGCAGAGGTATAATCGGCGTATTCTACACCCCAAGCTCACAGAACTGTTATATAGTCATGTGCCGTATAATAACGACTCAATAATAGAGACAGACGCACGCAGAAAGACGCAGGAAGGAAGAAGCAAGAAGACTTCTTTAGAAAAATATTCACCTCTCACTTTATTGCAAGGGTTCGAAAGGGTTGTTCAAGGGTTTGCATGTGAGAGGGTGCTGGAGACCGAACATAAACTTCATATTTTGACCCCACTGTTATGACCGTCACGTTGTGTCTTTCTTGTTCTCTTAGATGCTCAACCAGAGGTCTTGGGGTCCACTCCATCGGGGCTTTTCCGAGGGCCCCCTCGGTCGGGTGTGGCCTTCCCTACCACATCTGGTCTCTACTGTCTGGAATCCTGCTGGCAACTGCTCTGGGACCCAAACTCAACTGAGTTAAATAATAACTCAACGCCCACACGATCACCTACTGGATCTTTGAATCGGATGTTTAATCGTCATCAAGTGGAAATAACTGTCATGCAGTTCAGAGGTTACTCTCTTCCGGTGCATCACTGTAGTGGCACAATGAAACCTTCACCTTGTCCCACCTCATAAGCCTTAATCCGCCCACGCGATCTCTTTCGATTACTGGCCATTGGAATGTGTCACTTCCTTCTGGTGTATCACCTTGGAATAGCATTTTTGGGCTGGGTCGAAGGGTCAAAATATAACAGAACTGTATATAAGTTTTTTTTTTTTTTTTTTACATTTGATAAGGATAATAACGCATGTCTTTCTGTCAAATATGAACGTTTTCTTCTACTCTTTTTTCTGTTCGTCAAGTTTTATAATATTCATCCAAAGTTGCGTTTATGTGGTTGTGACTACGTTAAAAACAGTCAGAATTCAATATTGTACAGCGGAGAAGATTCTACATTCCCATTAAAAAAATCTATATTTCTGTTTTGTCCTAAGTTCTTCCAGCCCTCGGCAAGAACACATTAACTGCACTTCATTTAAATGCATAGCAATTTCAACATATAACCTAACTATGATTCTTAAATTCTCTTCTACGATGCTGGACGTTGAATGATGCTGATACTACTTATTATTAGGAACTCCATTTTTGATTATTTCTTGTAAAATTTTCTTCCTTCCTTCCTTCCTTCCTTTCTTTCTTTCTTTTGAAAATTTCAACTTCTTTCTTTCTTTCTTTTGAAATTTCTAGCTTTATCTTTCTTTCTTTTTCTTTTTTTTTGAAAATTCTAGCATTTTCTTTCTTTCTTTCTTTCTTTCTTTCTTTCTTTCTTTCTTTCTTTCTTTCTACACTACCGATCAACTTAGAGAACAATTTATCCTAATATACAAATTCGATCTTAAAAATGTGATGAATTTTTCTTTATTTTTCAGGTTGGTAACCCTGAGTGAAAATTAGATCAACCTTGGAAATATATGAAAACATTTAATCCATGTTTGTCTCTCAGAATTAAAGTTCACCTAAGTAATCTTACTCTATTATTCATACACACACACACTCACCCTACTCGTCAAAATCAGAGGGAAGACGATCCAAATATATGAGTTCGGTCTAAAAAGCTAACAAGACCAATTTTTCTTTTATTTTTCAGATTGGAAAACCTGATTGAATATCTGTTGATTAATAGACGTAGCTCATGTTTGCCTCTCTGAAATTAAATTGGCTTGTTACTAGTGTGTCCTGCATTTAAAAGTTGTCTCTAATTTTTATTTCTTCTCATCTTTAGAAGTCATAGGTGGGAGAGTGGTCTGACAGCGGCACGGAGAATGAAATCAACGAGTCGAGCTTAAAGTTTTCTTTGGAAAGGCATGAGCATATTTCTTAAATTATCTTTCACGATACCATGAAAGATCTTTATCTCCATAAAAAGATTAAATGCTCGATAATAAATTGAATAAAGATGTTTTCCACGAAGCAGGTACCCTGTAGCGCAGTACAGCCAGTCGCACGTTACTTGGAGAGGAGATAGGCAAGTAAGTTACTCACATTACCACTGAAACCCTATAAACCAAAACCATGACAATATAGCAGTCCAAAAGTAAGTATAGCTCTCATATATATTTATGCTTTTTTATTTTTGGTCATTGAGTTTCAATGCTGAAGATTTGGACAAGGAATGACACCAAATAATATTCGTTCTGGTTTGGTTTGGTTTGGTTTAAAAGCACATCAAACATTGTTAAATGATCAAACAGTTCTATTTCTAACAATTCAATATAGTATAAATCAACAAAGTCAAACGGTTGCAGATATTGCTATGTATCACTAACAATTCAATTAAACATCAGCTATTTGTTTACATACAGTTAAATAATCAAACAGTTCTATTTCAGACATTTCAATTTAGCATAAGTCATTCGTTTCTCATCAGTTTAAATGTCAAACAGTTTTATTTGACCCTTAGATAGAACCCAATCAGGTGCTACCACTCCGGTTAAGAGTGCATCTGGAAGCGATGGCAATGAAGTGATACTCTGCATTCCCCAAAGCTCCTGCATTACTGGAGCCTCACCATCAGATTGCTGAGAGTCATAATCAGGAAGCTCTTTGTGGCGTGGGATCTTATCCCTCTGCAGAGAAGCAGTCGGTGTATTCTACAGTCCAAACCAACTGGGCTATATTCCTTCTGATTATATAATGTTTCACGAGAAATGATAAAAGCGAGGTATCTTTGGTTTTCAAGAAAATTAACTTTAAACACATTTTTAGAGTGTAAAGGAGACCGGGGTTCAATCCCAGATCGAATCATACCGGAGACTCAAAAAATGGTACTTGATGCCGTCTTGCTTAACACTCAGCAATATAAGGTAAGGATCAAGGGTAAAGTTGAGCAATCCAAGGAATGGAGTAGTGCCCCCTCGTACACCTTGGTGTTGTAGCTATTGAAAAAAAAGCAACTTTCGGCTCACCCTCGACTAAGGTCAACAACTTTATATATATATATATATATATATATATATATATATATATATATATATATATATATATATATATATATATATATATATATATATATATATATATATATATATATATATATATATATATATATATATATATATATACGTGTATTAGCTAAAGCGTTGGACTGCAGTCTTGAAATTAGTGTGTTCGAACTCCAGTCGAGCTATTAAGTTCACTTTCAGACTAATACCCTTGGGGAAGGTATTGAAACCCTTTATCCTGTAAACAGTAGGTTAAATAGTATCATTCCTCTTATTTTATAAGGATTGCTTTGGCATTAAACAACACACAAAGGTTGATATGTCATTAAAAAGAAAAGAAAAAAAGAATATATGCGTGTGAAAGTGTATGTGTACTGACACATTTGCTTAAATTGGGTTGAAACAAATATTTGTAGTGTCACCTTTAACAAAATGTTAATGAAATGTTTTAAATGATTTAATCTTCTAATTGATTGTTCAACAAGACATCAATAAATAGTTTACGCGCTTTTGGGTAAACTTTAAAGCAAGGAAAATACATTACATACGAATTCATAAAAAAGAACATCAGTCAATGTTTAAACACTTGTCTTACTTTTATTATGCTAACCGCCTGGTTCCCAGGCAATCCCTACTTAGCTGGGCTAAGTTCATCCCTTGACGTTTAAGGTGCTTCAGAAATGGGGAATGCCGATGGATCAAGGAGTCTTTGGTGAAGACCATGCTAGAATCTCTGCTCGTGTATGGCCAACATGATAAAATGACCTCGTGTCTAATCCAACCTGGTGGAAGATTGTATAAATATCAAACACTTGTCTTTTAATTGACTAAAAAAAAGCTGAACATGAACCATCTTTTCCATACTTTCTACGTAAAAAAATCCTGATTGAAGAAAATTGTAACTGGATTGTTGAGATTTATTCCTAATTCAAGAAAATGTATTTTGGCCATTTTGTAAAGTTGAAAGAGTGGAGGTTTGTGAAATATATCACTCTTCTAAAATTGATTGACCAAAATCAAATTGGTAATTTGAAAAATACAGAACTCCTCGTTTGCAGTGTATCAATTTTTTGAAATTCCAGGTTTGTATTTTCTAAGTCAGATGCTATTCTGAGTCAAAAATTAATTTCATTTTTTCTTCTTCTTGTGTAGCTATTCAGCTTTACTGTTAAAAGACAAAGAAATGAAAAGATAAAATAATATTCATGGCAAGAAACTTGAATGGATGTCCGGAACAAAAGATGAGTTCAGTTTACGATTTTCTTGGTGATAATTTTCTTTATGACGAAGCGGTCTAAGTCTTATTTTTAGTTTTCTTAGAATATTTTGGGAATGTGAAATCAAAGAGTTATGAATCACTTGTAAATGCATGAAGTTATTTTTTCCTTTCGGAACTTCGTCATGTCTCTTTTGATTGCCGGTATTCTTCAACTGTTACTGGGACTCTCCTTGGGCCGATTCTGATCCCAGGGCCCTTCTTAGACCGTCTATGACACCGGGGCACTCCTTGGACCGTTTTTGACACCGGGGATCTTTTTGAAAGGTCTTTGATACCGCAGCTTTACTTCGACCGTTTTTAACCCTGGGGCTCTCTGACACCACGGATTTCCTTGCACTGTCTATAACACCGGGCTACCGTTTCTGACCTCGTTGCTTTTCTCGGATCGTTTCTGACACAGAGGCTTTACTTGAACAATCTCTGACACCGAATCAGCAAGTTTTTCTTTTCTTTTCACAAAAGCATTCATCAAAATCTAGAACGCTTTTAAACATCTTAGCTTAAAATGAATATACGAGAGATAAGATGTCTTCACCAGGTTTGGGGAAGTTCAAACAGGAGTCTTTTTCACAAGTTGATAAAACCTGAATTAAGTTTTACTGTACAATACAACTGTAAACAATTAGTTCACAGGAATAATACAAACATTTTTATCTAGGCTTGGAAGTCAAATGTTAAATTACGCTACACGACAACGCTAATCTTTGTTTTGAAAATGCGACGAAGCAAACAGTTTTGGACATAAGATCGAAAATTCTTTCAAATAAGGCAGATAAGTTCCTTTTTAGATAATCACTTGGCTTCACACGACACATCTTGTCTGTTTAGTCAAGGGGTTCAAACACTATGAAGCTACTAGACAATTCTTCAAAGAATCCATAGAATCAAAACCAAAATCATTCTCTTCATGACTGAATACCCTATTTTAACGTGAGCCTAAGGTCATAGAATGCAATCTACTTTGGTAACTCTATATTCTTATTAATAAAGGAATTGATGAAACATACCAGAAATTTTCATCTTAACCTAACCTTTCTCTCTTTTTATCTCTCACGGTCCTGTCGGTTAGGACTGTAGAATCTACAGACTGCATCTCTCCAGAAGGGTAAGATTCCTCCAACGAATGTCTTGGATGTGACACTAAACAATCTGATGCTGGGTAAATAACAATAATAGTTCTATTTAGTATTAACCATTTCTTTATACGCAGTTAAATGGTTTCAATATAGCGATTTAATGTTTGAAATTCTATTTATCAAATGTTTCTAATACAAATAATTTGCACAGAGCTCTATGATTTTAAATAAACTAATGACAATAATCCTTATTAAATGATTAAAAAGTTCCGTTTAATCCATAGATGGGATCCTAACAGGTACTACTAATCCTGCAGCAGTAGATTACACCGACTGCTTCTCTGCTGGGGAGTAAAACTCCCAAAACGAGTGTCCTAGATATGACACTAAACAATATGATGGTGAGGTTTAATTAATGTCGGAGCTTTGGGGAATGTGGAATACCCCTTCATTACCATCGATCTAAGGTCCACTTTGGTGCGGGGTGGTAACACCTGATAGGGCCCTATCTCTGGGTCAAATAGAACGAAATTCTCTCTATATGCTAAACTGAAATGCTTGAAATTGAACAGTTTTGACATTTACACAGCATACTTATGCTAAACTGAATTGTTTGAAATAGAACTGTTTTGACAATTAACTGTGTATAAACAAAACCTATACTTTTACTAAACTGAATTGTTCAAAATAGAACTGTTTAACTAAACTGAATAGTTTGAAATAGAAATGTTTTGACAACTCAACTGAACTTATGTTAAACTGAATTGTTTGAAATAGAACTGTTTATTTGTATACGAATGGATTGGACATTAAATAACCTACAATAGTTGCTATGCCATTAACACAAACAAACAAACAAACAAACAAAAGAATAATATTGTTAAATAACAATACTTTAACCATTTAACTGAGTGAAAACAAATGAGCTCGGATAGTTCGTTTAAAAATAAAGTTATTTCGAAATTATTTGCGCACGCACACATATGCATAAAATGTATTTTGTATGAAATAACCCACAAGGGTTGATATACCATAAACACCAACCAAACTACCTGACACGAAGTGATAGTACTTGTAGGGTTCTATCCCTTGGTTAAAAATTGGTTTAAAAATCATTAGTAATAGATAAGACCGTATGCCAAAAAAAAAAAAAAGAAAAAAAAAGAGAAACAAATACTCAAAAATGTTATTATAAACGTGACCTCTAGTTATAAAATAACATTAGCAAAAAAATATAAACTGCCTCGTCCAGGGTTTGCTTTCAGATCACCGCGTCCAGGGTCTATTACCATAACCGTTACACCAAGTGCACCTCTTTCAAAATTGAAGTCATCAACAAGATATTTCTGGGACTGCTGAATACGCCGACTGCATCTCTGCAGAGGGGTAAAACTCCCCCGCAAAGAGTTTCCTGGATATTACTCTAAACAATCTGATGATGAGGCTTCAGTAATGCCGGAGCTTTGGGGAATGCAGTGTACCACTTTTTTGCCATCACTTCCAGGTTCACTGTTGCCTGGAGTGGTAGCACCTAATATGGCCCTATCCATGGGTCAAATAGAACTAAACTGCATGCTTATGCTAAACTAAATTGCTTGAAATAGAACTGTTTATATATATATATATATATATATAGATTTGGCATTACATAACCTATGGTTGATACGCCAGGAAACCAAACCAAACTAAACCAAACCATAAGATGTTTCATTAGAATAATATATATATATATATATAATTTGGCATTAAATAACCTAGGGTTGATATGCCAGAAAACCAAACCAAACTAAACCAAACCATAAGATGTTTCATTAGTATATATATATATATATATATATATATATATATATATATATATATATATATATACCTAATAGCACGGTCATGTGCAGAGGACGGCACAAAAATTCAATTTTTTAAAGCTGGGTATAGCAGGTTTGAATTCAGGGTTTTCCTAAGCTAAGACCGACTCGGTCTTTATAGAAGAATCCTCTATCAAGACAAAAGGGCTCACTTTTTATCCATTCCAAAGGGCATTAGCATAAAATGGATCGCAAGCAGGATTTGAATTCGGCTGGTGGAGTTTATTTCCTTGGATGATAACGGCAAAAACTGCAAAAACTCATTAGGCCGTCTGACATTCGTAATGCAATTCGAACGGCTAACAACGTGCTTTGTTCAGAATCATAAATCCTATCGAAAGAGAAACGTGATTCGGTACTTCATGTCATTTTCCGGTCAGTGGAAATGCCAGAGATACTTTCAATGCGTTTAGAGAGGTCTTTAATAACGATCTGAGAAACGGGACACGCCGTAAATTCTAATCCCACGCCAATCACGGCCTCTTAATGTACGTCTTTAAAATAAGACCAATTTATAAACGTCACAACATTATTTCCCTCTGATTTCGGATATGTAGTGTATGCATAAATCGCTCGACAGTGGTTAATACTGTTATATTGAAGACCATTGGCCAGAATACAAGTTCAATTCTCACGAGGAATTCCATCATAATAGCCCTGAACCTAGCTAGGTTTAGGATGTAGCCATTAACTAAGCCAAAGTTGCCCAATCAGCTGGGGTTGTAGAATTCACTAACTGCATCTCTGCACAGAGGAAAGGCTCCCCCAAAGATTGTCCTTGATATGACACTAAACAATCTGATAGTAAAGCTCCAGTAATGCTGGAGCTTTGGGGAATGCAGAGTACCCGTTTATTGCCATCGCTCCAGGGTCCACTCTGGCTGGAGTGATAGCATCTGATAGGGTCTGATCTATGGGTCAAATAGAACTGAACTACGTACTTATGCTAAACTGTATTGTTTTAAATTGAACTGTTTTGACATTTAACTGTGTGTAAACAGAAAACTATACTTATACTAAACTGAATAGCTTGAAATAGAACTGTTTGAGATATAAAAATGGATTTCGCATTGATAACCTACAATGGTTGATGTGTCGTAAAACCAAAGCAAGCTAACGTTTTGCAGATGAACTTTGGGAAAGAAAGGTACGAATCAATCTCTTCTTCCTCTAGCTATGGGTAAATACAAGGACAGACTAGGTTCTTTTGTGTTAATTAGCCAACACGTCTAGCAGAAGGAAAGTTCTGAATTCCAGTCATATCCTGATTTTCAAAGAAATCTTTTTGTTGAAACACGGAAATGTGTAAGTGCAGAACGCTCTATATACACTAGACTAAATTTATGTTTTTGTTTTTCTTTGTTGAATAGAAAATTCATCCCAGCTGTAATATTTAGACACGTAAAGGACCTTAAAAGAATTGTAAAAGTAGAATTATAGAGGGGCTTCGACCATTTGAAAACTCGATGTAATAAGTGTATTGAATGTCAATAGAACGTTTGCTTCATTGTTCATAATTTGTTTCGAGATATTGAGGAAGAAGAACAAAAATTGAAACGACATTTTCAGAGGAAATAGCCGCTGGGCACTGATTGCTTGAAGGATAAACAGCAACATAGGAGAGTTTCCATCAATTATAATAAAACAGATTTTCTAAAATAGAAAAGTAATCTCAGCAGTAAGATTTAAATAGGTGAAGGACATTAAAAGAGTTACGACAACGCAGCTTTACAATATATCGTGAGTTTCAAAGGTGCTTCGACCATTTGAAAACACAGTGGACTATTAAAAAACACAAAAAAACCAACCAAACAAACAAAAAACAAAACAAAACAAAAAAACAGCAAAAGAGAAAATGTTTTATTCATTATTCTTTACTGTCTTAATAATGATTTTTCGAACACACTTCTAGTAAGTGATTCTTTTCATCATTACGGTGTTGACTCACTAGTTTATATATATATATATATATATATAAGTATTCAATTTCCCTCCCACTCTTTCTCTCTTTATATACATATATTTCTTTTTCTTTCTCTTTTTCTTTTTCTTCCTCCTTTTGGTTCGAAATCTTTCTCGACGAACAAATGGAACATATAAATTCTATACAATATTCCTATACTGTCACATGACGTAATTTTTTTAAAAAGAAATGCTGGTTTACTGATTAAACGGAAAACTCTTTCCCGATATAGAGATTTTCCTTTGTTTTTTTTTTAAACATCCATCGTTGATTTAAAATCACTAATATCATTCCTCTTAGTCCTGATGATGGTTCATTAGAATCGAAATGCTAGAGTGTCGACTTTGTTTTTCAATAAATCTCTCCTTCTTGATAACAAAGTAGTCCATACTTTGTTATCAATTTTTCTGTTTCTGTATATATTCAGTCTCGAAACTTTTTGAACACATTTCATAAGAGATTTTTTCATTACCACTTTGTTGACTCACTGATCTATCTATCTATCTATCTATCTATCTATCTATCTGATATGCTACCTTAAAGTTAAGGAAATTTGATGCTGAAAGACTTTATTTACCCTAAGTTAAAACATACTTGCCATAACCAGTAGATTTCAATAGAGAAGTTCATGTTCTTTTAGGTATTTTTTTCCATTTCCAGAACATTGCAAATTGTCAGCGCAAAAGTAATGGAATTGAGCAAGGAAGAATGGCAAAGTGAAAGAAGAATTTTTGTAAGAAATCCATCTTTTGTGAATTTCGACAAAACATGCAACAATAACATTTCTTCATCAAATGTGAACGAAATCGTAAATGTAGAAATTGCTGTTACACAACCGACAATCATTTGGTGTATTTTTATTCTCTACATTATCTGTTTATGCTATCTGTGATATCATCGAGAGTTTCCATTAAACAGAGTGTCCCAAAACTCGAGCAAACAAAAGGGCCATTATCATAAGATGCCCAGCAGGTTAAATGTGGTCTGCAATTTCCACCGAATATATTACAAAACTGCAATAAAGCTGATAAGATGATAAGGAAGCTTTTTAATAATTAAAAAAATGAATTTGCAGGCTTGGAATAGGTATTAGATTGGTTTGGATTGGTTTCCATGTTTAACGGCATATCAACCTTCGTGGGTTATTTAATGTCAAAACAGTCATCGAGGGAGAACAGTATTTGTGCTATATGTCCATAGCTGGAGGGGATAAGAGAGTTCCTGCCTTTCCAAAGAGTAAAGTGAACGTAATAGCGCGACTGGAGTTCGAACTTGCGAACAACAATGTCACAGTCAAACACGTTAGCCACTACGCCTTGGGGACTCCTCCTTACATTAGGCAAATACACTTTTACAAGAGAAATAGTATGGCAGAGAGAGAGAGAGAGAGAGAGAGAGAGAGAGAGAGGTGATGAAAGATCCTACAGGGCCGAAAAATTAGTTTGATTTGGATCTCCGAATTTAGTTCAAAACTTTTTCTTGGATGACCCTGACAATCCGTGAAGGGGGTGTCGTCGTGGTGTAATTATATTCTGAAATGAGTAAGAATTTTCTTTTTTGCACACAAGTATTCCCAATGTTTTCACACAATTAAATGGTTGCGAGTATTGCTATGTAATACCAATAATTATATTATATAAGCAGGGGGTGTCTTCGTGGTGTTATGGTTAAAGCGATGGACTGCGGAATCGTTGTAAGCAAGTTCGTACTCCAGTCGCGCTATTACGTTCACTTTCGGGCAAATACCCTTGGGAAAGGTATGAACCCCCTTATCCTCCCAGCTATTGGTTAAATAGTACCACTACTGTTCTTCTAGGAGAATGGCTTTGGAATTAAATAACCTACAAAGAGTTGATATGCCTTTAAACAAAGAAACCAAACCAAACCAAACAATCCATGAACATTTAGTTAAAAGAGCCCCCAAAATGAGAGTATTATGAATTGAATTATAACGACTAGAAAACCCGGCGGAAAATGCACGACATACGATAACACTGGACAGATGTTTCACCCTTATTAGGTCTCATCAGCAGTGTATACCGTGATCTCCACCACTGCAGATCGAACCAGCGACTAAAGATTACAGAGCTGAAACTACAACTGAGCCAACAGTTCATATTGCACAGAAGTGACGCCAAATTAACTCGTCATGGTAATTGCACGGCCGATTAACCTTAATGTGTCTTGTAAGTTCTAGTCGTAGTAATTCAATTCACAATATAATTCCTTAAAAAGAAAAGAACAGAAGAGAAAAATAATGATGATAGTGATTGGTTTAATGAGTAGAGTGTTCACCAATAGTCTGGGAGACCGGGGTTCAATCCAAAGTTGAGTCATACCAAAGACTCAAAAAATGGTACTTGATTCTGCCTCACTTAACACTCAGTATTATAAAGTAATGATCAAGGGTAAAGTGGAGCAATCTAGGAAATGAAGTAGCACCTTCCCATACACCTTGGTATAGTAGCTATTGAAATGAGAGCCTTCGTGTTACCCTCAACTTACTATATTGTCAGGATTTCCAACTCTGCTCCGGACTACATAGAGCTGGCTATGTGAAAAGTTACTTTTTTGGGTAGATGCTGATGTGGGACAGAATTTATCTCTGTGCTTTGTTTTCAGGCATTCCAGAACAGATTCGAATTGGAAACTGTCGGGATACGTAGGATCGACACTCTTATTTCGAGAGAGGGGATAGATATATAGGGAGGGCGCATAACAGACCTCATAAGAAGCCCTGCCCTCCGCATATAGTTTTAAATTTCCCTAGATATGACCATAATAAATCCTGATAGTTTGGCTGAAGTCGGACCAAAAATGGTGGAGCCTTAGCAGGATGGCCGGACGGATATTAAGTGAATGGTAATTAGATTTTGACCTTTGTGAGTTCTGATATAAATAAATAAAATTAAGATGAAAGATTATATTTATTCAAATAGTCAACCCAATAATATTAAGAGCTTTACACAAGAACACGACCCTATTAAGTTCATCTATCAACCCTTAGACCCCCACTTCCTTGTGTCTCACGACTCTGGGATCCTGGCTGAAAAAGGTGATATGTAATATGTTATTTAACAGTTTACAAGCTGTTAATAATAGTCTAAAGAGATGTAGAAATATTGTTGAAAACAATATTATTAATTAGATAATAATGATAAGATAATATTGTTAATCATGAGCAACAGCAATCCAGAATTGGGGATTTCCCAGCCGAAATTACATGTACTTCTAGGTAGCAGTACAAATACTACCAGCTCGAGTTGTAAGGGTTAAAAATTTCCAAAAACGGCTTTTAAGCGAATGAAAGGAATTTTGCTTATGACTCAATTACCTGCCCGTGATTTTTTATAAGAAATACTGTTCGTTGCTAGTTACCCACAGTAACGGATATTATACAGTCTATCTCACCGATACAATGGAAATATTACTATAAGGGTAATTACCATATTTCGAGAGGAATCTTTTATGAAATCAACACAGACATTTTCCGGACATGACCAGTATTTCTATTAATAACTCGCATTGCTAAAGGTGACCTCTGTTTACTTTAGTAATCACCACAAGCAGAGCAGTTTTGAATGAAGCTCACCGGCCGAATGCTCTGATGTAGAGCGAACTCATTTCGAGATTGTTGCAATGGAGAAAAGAATTGCATATATTACAACCAATGACAGACGTTATGATTGATAAATGGAACCTGTTCAGTGTATGAATATGGGGAGTGTGAGGGTAAATAATTAGTGAATAGAATAAGAGTTTTTACACCTTTCTTATCTAAGTGACGTCTTTTTTTCATTTTTTTATTATTTGAATACTATTCACAGTTCAAAACTCTTTTTTTCTGTCCAGTCAGTGGGGCTTAGAAAACGCTGACTGTATCCCCTGCAGAGGAGTAAGGTGCACCACAACAAATGGTGTTTTGTGTATGATATTTAACTGCATTTGATGGTTAAGTTACAGTTCTGGAGATCTGGTGAGTGTTGATTACATCTTTATGGCCATTACTTCCAGATTCACTCGGAGACGGACTGGTAGTACCAATAAGGGTCCTATCTTTGGGACAAAAGTATTTGTATTCAATAGGACCGAGTGCAAAAAATAAAAACTCCTAACTCAAGAAACAACTATACAAAATGTGATTCCCTGACCCCTAAAATAACCCTAAACGGGTTGACATGCAGTTGAAATCAATCAATCAATCAATCATTTCTTTTGCTTTTCTCTATTTTTCTCTAAATATTTTCTTCAATTCCTTTGACCGATTTAAGAAAGAATTAGGAGACTTTTAGAAGGAAAATTTTTGAAGAAAGTTCGTATTATTATATTAATCTTCTAACTGGAAAGAATCTACCTTGAAAATCAGCATACACACTTCTGGACATGACCTTGAACATCAACGTCTGTCACGGATAAGAAATACTTTTGGTTAGTTTAGGTTATTTGGTTTAATGGCATATCAAGTTGTGAGGGTCATTCAATGCCAAATTCTGTTTATGCATATATGTGATTTTTAAGTGATTAGATTGCAGGTAACGTTTTTAAACGAGTCAGAGCTCATTTGTTTACACTCAGTTAAATCGTCTCAAGTATTAATATTTATTGTTTGCATACAGTTAAATTGTTTCAAGTATTGCTATATATTGTTTGTACTAAGTTTTAAAAAAAGTATAGAAAATGCTTATTTTTCCCTTTAAAATTTGAAAAGTGAAATTTAGAAATTAACCTATTTTCTACGTTAAAACAAGCTAATTTGCGTATATTAAGAAAACGATATATAAATCAAAGTTTGTACATATCTAGATTAATGTTGTTCAAAAATGAACGAAAGTATTCACTAAATTCTAGAAAATTCAGCTATTCTGCACTGAATCGACGTAAAATGTTCAGCAAAATGAGTACATCTGAAAATGTTATTACTCAGGTCACAAAAGCAAAGTTTGAAGATAAAAATGGATAATTTCCACTGACTTTAGGCATAAGCATTTGTAAAATAACCCTTTTTTGTTCCATAGAATTACTATTACTTCATTTTCTTTTTCTTTTTTAAAAATCGTTTTGTTTCTTATACTGACAGGTTTTCTTTAAAACTAATATCAAATAATTGGAGACCTTACATGTCCTGCCGTTTAAAAAATTATTTCTTTCTTTCTTTCTTTTTGTACTATGATTTTATCAATTCTTTCTTTCCTTCATTTTTCTTTCTTTCTTTCTGTCTTTCTTTCTTTCAATACTACGTTTTTATTAAAAAATTTCTTTCTTTCTTTCTTTCGTTTTTACAAAAAATATTTCTTTCTTTCTTTCGTTTTTACAAAAACTATTTCTTTCTTTCTTTGTTTACTACGTTTCTTTCTTTCTTTCTTTCTTTCTTTCTTTCTTTCTTTCTTTCTTTTTGTACTACGATTTTATCAGTTCTTTCTTTCTTTCTTTCTTTCTTTCTTTCTTACGTTTTTACTAAAAAATATTTCTTTCTTTCTTTGTTTACTACGTTTTTTTCTTTCGTTCTTTTAATACTACGTTTTTATCAAAAAATTCTTTCTTTCTTTCTTACGATTTTAACAATTCTTTCTTTCTTTCTTTCTTACGATTTTATCAATTCTTTCTTTCTTTCTTTCTTTCTTTCTATACCACTTTGTTATTCTTTCTTCTTTCACTCTGTACCGCATTTTTTATTTGTCTTTCTCCATACTCTTTTCATCCATTATTATTTGATTCCTTTTGCTCTCTCTCTAGCCTTTACCATCTTCTCATCCGTTGTATTCCCTTGCATATAACTTTCAAGCTAAGCCCAGAGCAGATTCTATAGACTCATACTCGCTTATATGTGCTCCGCTGGTAAAAATCTGTTACAATTTATTAAGCGCCTACTCTCTCTTCCCCTTCGATGGACATTTGCCAAACTCCAGCTCACTTAGTATTGAATTCGTATTTCTCGAAAGTAATCTGACACTAAAGGTGAAAAAAAAGTTCCTTACTATTTCGCCATGTTGACCGGAAAGATAGATAAGCAACCGGACATAGAACGAATTATGGGAAATGAAGTTGCTGAAGAAGTTCTTCTTAAAAGGTTTCGTTTTGGCTTTTTGTTTAATGAAGTATCAACATTTGCGGGTTATTTAATACCAAAGCTATCCTGGAAGAAGAATAGAAGTTGTACTATTGAAACCATTGCTGCGGGGGTATAAGGGGGTTCATAATAACCTTTCCCAACAGTGGAGGTTCCCGTGGTGTAATGGTTATCCTCGCAGGAAATGGACACGGCGACACGAGTTCAAATCCTGGACGAGACTGATTGCATTTCACATAGCACTAATACCCTAGGGAAAAGTATCACTCCAATTATTCTCCCTCCAGCTATGGGTAAATAGTAGGACAGACTAGGTTCTTCAGCCTTGGTAAGGCACCTAGTCTAGGAGAAGGAAAACTCTGAATTCAAACCGCTTAAAAAATTGACCTTGTGTCATATCCTGCCCGAGCGGAGGGGTTGGTAAATATGATAATGACCTTTCCCAAGGTTATTAGGCAGAAAGTGAACGCAATAACGCGACTGGAGTTCGAAATTTGTTAAAAGATTGTTTTATATGATACAGAAACGTCTTTAGATTTAACTTCTTCTATGTAAGGGTGTCCTCGTGGGGTAATGGTTTCAGCGCTGGTTGTCAGCGAGTTCGAACTCCCGTCGCGCTATTACGTTCACTTTCGGACAAATACCCTTGGTTTGGTTTGGTTCCTTTATTTAATGGCATACCAATCTTTGTAGGGTATTTAATGCCAAAGCCATCTTTCTTGAAGAATAGTAGTGGTGCTATTTAACCCATAGCTGGGAGGAGTAGGGGCTTCATACCTTTAAGGTAAAACATAATAACGCGACTGGAATTTGAACTCGCTTACTACGATTCTGCAGCCCAGTGCTTTAACGATTACACCACGATGACACCCACACCAAATACCCTTAGGAAAGGTATAACCTCTGCTATGGGTTAAATATTACCACTACTGTAGTTTGAAAAGATAGCCAAAATTTAATTGGTTAAAATATTATTTTGACAAAAAATACAGTTAGATGGTATCAAGTATTCCGGGAGAGCAGGGTTCAATCCCAGGTCGAATCATATCAAAGACTAAAAAATCGTACTTGATGCCGCTTTTTAACACTCAGCATTATAATATAATGTAATATAATGATTAATGTTAAAGTGGAGCAATCCAAGGAATGGAGTTGAGCCCTCCGTTACACCTTGGTGTAGTAGCTACTGAAAAGGGAGCCTTCGGGTCTCCCTCAACTAAGGTTGCCAACTTTACTTACTTATTCCAGTTGAATACGAATAATTTTTAAACAGATATATTTGACCCATAAATGGGACTGGTCAGAGAGGACCAGGGAATAATAGTATTGATAGAGTATTCCACACTTCCAAAATATCCAAAACATGAACTTTACCATCGGATGTAGTTTTGAATCATACGCAAGACAAACTCTTTTTTATTTAAACCATGGCATTGCAAGTAAGTCTGAAGTTTTAATTCATTTTAAATGATTTTGAAGATAGATTTTTGTCCTGTTTATAATAAAGGAACATAAACGCTGAACCAACCAACAAACCAACGAATGTCATGTTAAAAATAGGTTTGTACTTGTTAAATTCGACATTTTTTGCTAGTCTCTTAATATAGAAATATAAAGTTTTGCTTTATGTATCAAGGGTACGGCCTAGTCGGCTGAGACTGTAGAAAACACCGATTGCTTCCCTGCAGACCCCACCCAACAAGTTTCTTAGATATATCACTAAACCATCTCAGCATCTCGACGGTAGTGTAAGACCTCCGCAACGAGTGTCCTGGTATGACACAAAACAATCTGAGGGCGAGGTTCCCGTAATGCTGAAACTTTTGGGAACGAGGAGCACACCTTAATTGCCATTGCTCCCAGGTCCACTCTCGCCCGGAGTGGTAGCACCTGATAGGATCCTATCAATGGGTCAAATAGGACTGCTTGATACTTAAACCGAGTGCAAACAAATGAATAATGCTAAACTGACTTGTTTGAAAAAGAACGGTTTGATTATTCAACGGTGTATAAACAAATGATTGAGGTTTAATTGAATTGTTACTGATACATGGCAATACTTGTTGGAGGTGCCCGTGGTGTAATGGTTATCGTCGTAGGAATTGAACACGACGATACGAGTTCAAATCCTAGACGAGACTGATTGCATCTGACATAGCACTAATACCTTTGGGAAAGGTATGAATCCAATTATTCTCCTATGGGTAAATAGTATTTAATAAATAGTAGGACAGACTAGGTTCTTCAGCCTTGGTGAGGCAACTAGTCTAGGAGAAGGAAAACTCTGAATTCAAACCTGTTAAACTCCGCTTAAAAATTGACCTTGTGTCATATCCTGCCCGAACGGAGGGGTTGGTAAATATGATACATGGCGATATTTGGAACCATTTAACTGTGTGCGAACGAATGAGCTTAGATTCATTTAAAAGCATTATCAACAAAATGTGCTTACAAATCATATATATTTAAAATATATGAATAAAGAGGAGTTGGCATTGAATAACCTACAATGGTTGATGTGCCATAAAACCCTACCAAAACAAATCATATATATTTAATATATATGTACAAAGAGGATTTGGGATTAAATAACCTAGAATGGTGGATATGTCATAAAGCCCTACCAAACCAAATAATATATATTTGATATATAAGTATAAAGAGGATTTGGGATTAAATAACCTACAATGGTTGATATGTCATAAAACCCTTCCAAACCAAATCCTATATATTTAATATATATGTATAAAGAAGATTTGGGATTAAATAACCTACAATGGTTGATATGTCATAAAAATCAGTCAAACAAAACAACCAAGGATACTCTTATTTATTTACAGTGAAATTGTTACAGATAGCGTGAACACAATAATACTTTTGGAAACAGCAACTTTTCAGCATCTTATATTGACTAACAACGTTATGTAATTAGATTTTGCATGGCAAGGGTACAAATCCAACAGAAATTCACTATGAACACATCGCTGCACAGAGTGAACATGTGATGGACAAAAAGCCATTGGTTTTGTCTAATTCGAATACGAATCTGCAGGATGAACTTCGTGTAAGGAAACCACGTTCATCAGTTATAGGTAGACAGCTATGCGAGCGTTGAAACTTTCATTCAAAATCATGGACGGAGTCAAATTCATGATATTTAGCATCTTGTATTCAATGAAATTGTCACGAGAAGTTAGGATATCGGAAAGCGTCATCTCGTCGGGTCCCAAAGAAGTTGACAAAAGAACACAGCAGAGTGACCCCTGCAATATTTTTTTGATGTTATTCCACATTCATCTCATAGACTTACTTTACCTCCTTCAGATTATCATTTACTTGGACCTCTCAAACAATATTAATCACATAAGCAGTTTCACACAGATAAAGATCTTTTAGCAGTGGTGCAATAAGGGTTCTAGTCCCTTGATACCACGCTATTTGAGGAGGGTACTTTGGTTCGACTAGTAAATATTTGTATCTTACTTTTCGGAAATCCTTCATATGTCTCATGTCAAATCTGCAGTATGTAAAGTCAAAATCATTTTAAATCGGTAAAAACGTCAGATTTAGTTATAATGCCAGTGTTTTACGAAAAAAAAAAAGAATTATCTTGGGTATAACATTGAACTTTGTCTGATGGTGAGCCTTGATTTCTGGGGAGTATGGAGCACTCCTTCATTGTCATTATTCTCAGATCCACTCGGTCCAGGAGTGAGTGGTAGTACCTGTTAGGGTCCCATTTAAAGGTTGTATAGATATGTTTCAAAATTATTCGTATTAGATAGGAATACTTGATACCTTATAACTGTAAATTATTTCTATTAAGAATAGTTATTTGAAGCTATAATTTTTTGTTAAAGGTTATCATTATTATCATTATAAGTTACTTGAAAGTATATAACTGTACAAACAAATGATTATTACTAAATAGAAAAATTACATGAAACCATATAATTATTAGTATTGAACGGGAGTACAAGAAACCATATACCTGAATATAAATTATTTCTATGAGATAAGAATACTTGATATCATTAATTGGTTTTGTTTCTTTGTTTAATGGCATATCAGCCTTTGTGAGTTATGTAATGCCACATCTATCGTTGTAGAAAAATATCTGTGGTACTATTTAACTTATAGCTAAAAGGTGGATAAGGGAGTTCATACCTTTTCCAATGGGTATTATAACGAAAGTGTAGAGATAGCGTGACTGGAATTGAAACTCGCAAACTACGATGTCGCAGTCCAGCACGCCACGGGGATTCTCTCCTAAAACTCTTGAGAAACAGCAATAAAAATATAAATATAAACGTATAATGAATGCGATTCCCTAACCTTTCGGTATGAAATACTCCTAGATGTGTCTACATGCCGTTAAAATCAATCAATCAAACAATCAATGTTTTAAGAGCCCCATTGGCTCTTCATGTTTACAAACATCTTAAAAAATATCTCAAACAGATCTATTTGATTAATAGTAAGTAAAGTTGGCAACCGTAGTTGAGGGTGACCCGAAGGCTCCCTTTTCAATAGCTACTACACCAAGGTGTACGGGAGGGCGCTAATCCTTTCCCTGTATTGCTCCGTACTTTATAATGCTGAGTGTTAAGCAAGGCGGCATCAAGTACCATTTTTGAGTCTTTAGGTATGACTCGACCTGGGATTGAACCAGGTCTCCCGGGCCATTGGCGAACACTCTAACCATCATGCCAATGTCCGATATCTGACATTGATTAATAAATGGGACCCTAAAAGTTGCTAGGACTAGAGGAAATTTGAGAATATAACAACGAAAGGGTGGCTTCACATTCCTCATATCTCCAGAACGAGAGCCACATCACAGAATGCAGTTTAGTTTCGTATCCAGGACACATATTGCATTGGTTTTAATACTGGACTACAATTTTAGACTCCACACCCATTGAAAATGAGACTGACCGAAATATTAATTTTCTCCAGTTCTCGAATTTCTCAGATGAGGTTGTAACTAATGTTTGACGATAATTTCCTTCACCCAACTTCTGCTGTCCTTTGTCTCATTGTCGACGTAGTTATTATACGACCGTTAAGAAAGCGAGCAGATATCGAAGGTGATGGAAATAGTCAAGTTTAGTGATAAAAAACGCTTGTTTGCCTCTTTATGCATCAGTGTGGACCACTATAGCAACACAAAAAGAGAGGCAATTATTCGGAACAACCGGGGAGTAGTGGCTAACGTTCTGGGCTGCGATATCTTAGACAGCGACCGAACTCAAGCAGAGCTGATACGTTGTTCACTTTCGGACTAATACTATTGGGAAATATATAAATCATTTATCCCTACCAGCGATAGGTTAAACAGTACCACTACTATTCGTCGACAAGTTTGACATCGGCATTAGATAACCAACGAAGGTTGATATGCTGTAATGCTGTTTGTCACGGTACCAGATGTGAAGTGTGTAACACCACGGTACCATGTCGAACATCAATAGATTTTACATTAAGGAGGTGCCCGTGGTGTAATGGTTATTGTCACAAGATATGGACACGGCGATTCGAGTTCAATTCCTGGACAAGACTGATTGCATTTCACATAGCACTAATACCCTTGGGAAAAGTATGAATCCAATTATTCTCCCTCCAGCTATAGGTAAATAGTAGGGCAGACTAGTTTCTTCAGCCTTGATGAGGAAACTAGTCTAGGAGAAGGAAAACTCTGAATTGAAACCTGTTAAACTCCACTTAAAAAATTGACCTTGTGTCATATCCTGCCCGAGCGGAGGGGTTGGGTAAATAGGATCAATAGATATTACACTTCTTCAAACATAAAGAGACTCAGCCGTTCTAGATACGAAGGTGTTTTTATTTTTCAAACTCCACACAGTTTTCTAGCTGTTATCGAAGCACGAGAGAGAGAGAGAGAGAGAGAGAGAGAGAGAAAGAGAGAGCTTGTAAGGGTCTATGAACAAAGACACACTTTCTGCTACACTGTCATCCATCCCCTATCGCTGCCCTGAAGGGCTCTCTGGAAGTCAACTATTCTCAACTCTAAATCAACTTGTAACTCAAACTCAACCGCCAACTGACTAAATTTCAAAATTTTCAATATATTTTAAATTTCAGTATATCATTGGTGTGATGTCATCTCAGTCATTGCGTCATATCATCATGATTTTATTTCATTTTTAAAAGAATACAAAGATTTTTTTTTTAAAAGTGGGCACAAGGCCTGAAATTTTTGAGGGGAAGGGAAAGGGACGAAAACTGTGTTTTTCTGATTTTATCTAGGGAGCCCTGGCTAGTTCCAATCATCCTCATTCGCACTTTACAATAAATTCATCCTTTCGTCACCTAACATACAAACAGCCACCACAATACCTCATTCGCTCTATGTACCAACTTAAAAACCCATGAGGTGAAATGATATATATATATATATATATATATATATATACAATTGAACAGAAAGGTATGATGGGAGAAAAAAGCCCCAGAGAACATAAAATAAGCCCCATTTGGTTTCCCTCCCATACCCCCTCTATGACATGGAGAGCCGACTGTTTTCCGGTCTCAAGGATAGACCGAAAACAAGCCGGGCTTTCCCTACGGGAGTGGGACCTATGCTAATCGGGATAAAAGAAAAAGGGGAAGGGGGCGGCCAGGAAATGGGACACTATGGAATATTATAATGTATGTTCAAGATCCTTAAAAAGGGCGGGCTGGCAACTTATGACACGACATGAATCCATTTTATTTACATTTGGCCTTCCTGTCCCGGAATAACAGGTGTCCCCCGTCACATCCTCGTACGTACATGCACCTGACATTTCCAATTTGACTTACAACAAAAATATTTTAAAAATACGGTCTTAACAGAAAGATTTTTTTAAGTATCCAAATTCTCGATACACTATACTTCAAAAATATTTTTAAAATATGCTCTTAACAGAGATTTTTTTAACTATCCAAATTCTCGATACACTATACTTCAAAAATATCTTAAAAAATAAGGTCTAAACACAGATATTTTTTAACCATCCAAATTTTCGATACACAACCAAAATAGTTTAAAAATAAGGTCTTAACACAGAGATGTTTTTTCAACCATCCAAATTTTCGATACACTACAAAAATATTTAAAAAATAAGGTCTTAATACAGAGATGTTTTTAACCATCCAAAATCTCGATACACTATACTTCAAAGATATTTTTAAAATAACGTCCAAACACAGAGATGTTTTTCTTCTTTAGGTGAAATTTAACATGTAATTCGGTTCTTGAGATCTAAGAAACCAGAAGTAACTGTTCCACCATTATTATTTATCAATAAAAAGGTCTCTCTCTCTCTCTCTCTCTCGGGAGCTAACAGTTGACCAGAGTTGTTACGGTCAAGTCGCACTGACTGTAGTAAAGTTAAGCAGCGATGAGCCTGTTCAATACGTTGATGGGTGACCACTTCAGCAACAACAGGTACAGTTAGCAACCTGGGGCATGTGTGCCATATCGAACCAAAGTTTAGTAAATAACATCTGATTCTTGGGCTGAATTTATTTGGGTTACCTTACTGAGCAACAGTGACACAACGTAATGCAGTTTGGACATAAAATGAAACCTCAAATTAATTTGTCCGCCCTGGCAGCTGGGCCTGTAGAATGCACCGATTGCATTTCTACATAACAATGAGACCCTTCTCCCAACAAGTGCTCAGGGTATGACGCTATACTGAATATGATGTTGAGGCTCCAATCCTGGAGCTTTGGGGAATATGAAATACCTCTTCATTGTCATTACTCCCAGGTCCCTTCTGATCCGTATTGGTAGTAACTGTTAGGGACCCATCTTTGAGTCAAATAGATCGGTTCAGATGTTTACTATTTTTCTAAATTATCATTAGTTATTTAAATACTTAATAACTAGAATTACTAATGTTGAATAGCAATTCTTGAAACAATTTAAATGTAAGCAAACAAATGATTAATATCAAATGGAATTGTTAGGGTTAGTAATAATTGAAATCGTTTAACTATTTCGAAACAAATGATTATTATTAAATAGAATTGTTAGTGTTAGATAGCAATACGTAAAACCATTTAACCGTGTGCAAAAAAAATGATTATTATTAAATAGAATTGTTAGTATTAGATAGCAATACCTAAAACCATTTAACCGTGTGCAAAAAAATGATTATTATTAAATAGAATTGTTAGCGTTAGCAATAATTAAAACAATTTAACTGTGTGCAAACAAATTGATATTAAAAGTCCACGATATCATTGTGTTGTATAGTGGCTCGTACCACGTATCGCGGAAGTATAAAAGACACCGTCTCTCTTAAGCATGCAGAAGCAGAAGCAGAGAGACAGCTCTGAAAGGACGTCGGTCAGTAGTAAGACCAACTTCGGAAGTAACAACAGCGCGAGACTTATAATATTAGTCGGACTGTACCACTTGAGTGAATAAACAATTAACTCTATTTCACTGTGTATCTTTTTCTTACCATGATACAACATATTGAAGCCGTTTTTTCAATAACTTTGATGTTGTTGGGAGACAAATATAGGTTTGACGAGGAGAATAAACTATAGGTTTATTTTCATATACAAAAAAAAAAAAAAAGATTTCAACGAGGTCTGTTCGATGACATAATGGTTTTAAGCTAGCAATAAAACTTACTGAGTAAAACACAAAATTGGCCTCAATGGTTCTGCGGACTTTAAAAAGAATTATTAGTATTTAGATAGAAATTCTTGAAACTATTTAACAATGTGCAAACAAATGACTTCTAACAGCTCGTTCAGAAATAAAGTTAAGTACAAAGTATTCGCTTACAAAACATATATATATATATGAACAAGATTTGGCATTAAGTAACTCACAAGGGTTAATATGCCATAAATACCAACCAACCCACCAACCAACCAACCACTAATTCCTCAATTACTCGAACCACTGCGTCAAGCCTTAAAGCTTTTTTTTTCGTTTACAGTTTTGATTTGTGGGTCTTGTGTTTACACTTAACGATTCCATTTGTTTTTTAATATGATTTTTTTTATCTCTTTTGGAATCATTTCACTTGGAATTGCATGTCTGGATATTTTTTTCAGAAATTGTCGAGGGTATGGTGCTTAGTAAAATAGAGTAGAACGCTCATTTAGCCGTTCGACGGCTATATGCAAAATAATATTGCAATGGTATAAAATGAGAGAACCAGACGAGCGATGATGTTAGGTTCAACCTTTGATATTGCAGATATTCGTCTCTTTCTTTCTTTCGTTCTTTCTTTCTCCCTGGTCTTACGCGGTCTGTACAGTTTTTCGAATATTTTCATTCTTCTTTCTTTCCTTTTAATATTCAGAATTCTTTAGGTGTTTAGTGCCTTCTCTTTCTTTCTTTTTTTCTTAGTATTTTGTTGTTAGTTATTTAGTTTCATCACATTTCCTTCCGATCACTTCCTTCCACGATTTAATTTTTTTCTCTCATTTTCCGTCCATTATTATTTTACTCCTCGAGAAGTTTTCAAATCAGTTAACGCTGATAGTCTTTCACTGGAGTGTAAGAGACAACAAGTCTCCTCAAGTTTCCAAGACTCTTCACAGTCTTCTGGCCGTTCTCAATAATGTAGTAGTTTGGATGGTCTCCACCCGTCCTCTTATTTCCAAGTCCTCCAGTCCCTTTATCAATCCTTTGGTGACTGTACCGAGAACACCAATTGAAATTGGTATAAACATCTCTTTTATGTTTCGTCGTTTTTCCATTCCCAAGCAAGGTCAAGGTATTTATTCTTCTTTTTACTTTCTTTCAATTTTACCCTATGGTCAACCGGACAAAAAAGTCCACAATTTTGCAAGTTCTCTTTTTTGTTGTTGATCATTATAAGGTCTGGTCTTTTGGCCGTGATTAGCTGATTCGTTTATAGGTCAAAATCCCATACGAGTTTGAGTGAGTCATTCTCCAGGACAGATGTTGGGTTATGCATATACCGTTTGTTCGTATGGTCAAATTTAAATTTCTTGCACAATTCGCTGTGGGTCACTTTGCACACCCAGTCGTGTCTTATTATCATTATTGTCATTATTTAATTCTTCTGGCGAATTTTTCACACCAACATCAACCGGTGTTCTTTCAAAGAAGTTTGAATGAAAATCTTCTCAGGTCTCTAAAATTCTTCTGGCCAACAATCCTGTTGTCTCCCTCTGATTTCCAATTGCTCCAGTCTTTTTCTAACCCCTTGGGGACCGTTCCAAGTACACCAACTACAATTGGCATCACCTCATGTTCCAGAACTTTTGTTATATACTCACAACCATAATGATATCGATAACAACAGTACATATACGAGGATCATTACATAAGTTTCCAGACTTTTTTCGTATGGGCACTTTTATTGATAGTACACACATGAAACTCTAGTCCACTTCGAAGTAATCTCCGCCGGTTGCAATGTACTTGTCGTGCCGTTACAACAACTTCTGGAAAGCCCCATGGAATTCCTCTTGTGTGGGCGTGTCAGTGACCTTCGTAACAGTCTCTTTCATCTCCTCAATTGTTTCATAACGAAAGCCTCTGAGCTTAGGGAATAACCAAAAGTCACAGGGAGCAAGGTATATACTATAGGGAGGCTTAGGAACTGTCTTGATGTCCATCTTGGTCAAATAGTCTGTGACAAGGACGGAGTTGTGGACTGGTGCATTGTCCTGGTGGAAATGCCACTGACCCGATTTGAAGAGTGCTGGCCTGTTCCCTAGGAATCTCTTGCTGAACTCCCTTAAAACCTCAACATAGTAACCCTAACCCTAACACTTTGGCCAATCAACTCTGGTGTATTGACTTCCTTACTCCTCCCACACCTCTCATCGTCCCTCACAGACTCCCTGCCTTCCTTGAATCTCTTATGCCACTCAAAAACAGATGTTCGATTCATGCATGTCGAAAAGCAGTCTGAAGCATTCCATACGTTTCTGTGGTATTTTTTCCAAGTTTAAAACACAATTTTATTGCGTATCGTTCTTGTAAAGTGTCCTCACGTCCAGATTACATTTTTGAAATTCACCAGCTGTGACAATCAGGATTTAGTAGGGTTTATTCCAATCGCTGCTGTAACTGTTCATTTGAACCTGAAATCATAAAAATTGGTCTGTCATCACATAAGATGTATAGCAATAACATATTGAATTTTCAAGAGTCTACGACAATTTTAAATGCCTGTACAAAAAAGTCTGGAAACTTATTGATGGCACCACGTATTTCTATCAATTAACAAGGTTATTTTTGTCTGTATAGTAAAACTCTGAAGGTTTTGATGCTAAAAAATGTTTAAATGCAATTTCTACTTCTCCTTTGGGATGGAATGTCTTTTGGCATAAAAACCTATTGAAGGCACCACGTATGTTCGTCTCAGAGCCTTTTCGGAGTTTTTGTAATTCTTTTTTTGTTATTTATCCATTGGGCCTTTCTGTTATGTTCTTTCTGTTCTCATAATGTTGTCCCAAAGTGTTTTGTTGCCTTTGCATCTTGTTGGTTTGTACTCGTACAATCTCCACCGAATTGTTGTTAGAATTTTCTTTCGTTATTTTGGATGGTCCTATTTTGTTTATATTGCTTGACCCTGTCCTGGTATCTTTTGAGCCTCCTTTTGCCAATATCTATTTCTTCCAGTAGTATCGTCAGACTTCTCTGCAGTTGTCCTGTTTTGGTCTTTTCATTCAAATCTATCCTTGCATGTTTTTCCTTTCCAGGATTTTCGCTTTGCTGTCGCAGTTTCTTTATTTGTCCTTCTAACCTAATTTCCCATTCAGGTTTTGTATTTCTGTTCGAGTTTCTTCAGGGAATATCAATTTTATTACGGACTCGTTCACTCTGGCATAAATTAGTTTGTTTAGTTCCATGATGTTGTCCATTGGGATATATTTTAATAATTTATTGACCTTTTCAGTTTCTATCTCGATTTTTTTCTATTTTGATTACTGAGGGATAGTAATGTAGTTTTCTTTTCCGTCACATTTTTTATCAACTTTACATTTTTCTTGTCTTCATGTGTTAACATTGATGTTGTGGTGCTGGGTTCTGTTGTGTTTTGGTTTTCAGTATTTTGCGTTTCATTTCGAGTAGGGAGTTCTAGTTCATATTCCTCACCACTTACCTGTCCATATATTTCCTGTATTTCAAATAAGAAGGCCAATCTTTCTTTAAAATCCTTCAAGCTTAGAAGCAAGTCTTTGACTTGTATTAAATTTAGCGAATTCTGCCCAAATTTCGATCTTTTTTTTCTATTATTATTATTATTATTGATTAGGATATTTAGAAGAGTCCAGAGAACTCGAGGTGACTAGCTGTCACGAAGACTTAAGTGAAAACGATCTGTTGGAGCCGATGTGAAATAATAATAATAATAATAATAATAATAATAGTAAATGTTGGCTATGTGCTAATAGAGACGAAACGACAAATCACATTATAAGCGAATGCAGCAAATTAGCGCAAAAATGAGGATAAGACGCACAAACTTCTTTGGGATTTTGAGATACAAACGGATAACTAATCTCGATCAGACTAGACCTAGTGATAGTCAACAAAAAAAGAGAACAAGCTGAATAGTGGACTTTTCTCTCTCGGCTGATTCCGGGGTAAAAATGGAAGAAAGCGAAAAGCTAGTTAAGTAACTAGACCTTGCTAGAGAACTGAAAAATCTATGAATCAGGAAACTGATGGAAATATCAATCGTAGATGGTGTGCTCAGTATAGTCAGCAAAGGATTAGTAAAGGGACCGGAGAATTTGGAAATAAGAGGACGAGTAGAGACCATCCAAAATACATTATTATTAAGATAGTAGTGAACACTGAAAAGAGTTCTGGAGACTTGAGGAAACTTGCTGTCACTTAAACTCCAGAGGATGATTATCAGTTTACACTGATTTGAAAAACTCTCAAAGGAGAAAAATAATTCATTCATTTCTTTCTTTCTTTCTTTCTTTCTTTCTTTCTTTCTTTCTTTCTTTCTTTCTTTCTCTTTTCGATTGCTATTATTTTCTATTTTTTCTTTCATTGCGTATTTTGCATGTGTTTTCTTGTATTCATTTCTTTAATTTCGTTGCTTTTCGAAAGTTCTGGAATCTTTTTGTATCGTTCTTTCGTTAATTGAATACTTTCTTTTCATATTCATTTTTAATGCCTATGAATATAAGTGCTTTTTGTGAAGAAATATTGAAAATAATCCCAAGATTTCAACAATTTAAAAAAAAAAATCAATACGACCGGTAAAATCAATACAACCGGTGAATTAATTGTGAATATAAAATATAGAAAGCAGAAAAAAAGAAGTTTTGCCGGAAAATTTTGGGGAACAATAATGATGAATATCACCAACAAAAGAAAAAGAAAGAAAGAAAGAAAGTAATGAAAGTAAAGAAAGAGCAAAGAAAACTAATAAAAAAAAAACAACAAAAGAAAACAATTTAAATGATGAAAAAAGTAAGAAGTTTGGAAAGACAGAGATAAAGAAAAGAAAAGAAAAGAAAAAAAGGAAGAGAAATAGGCACTATAAGAAAAAGATAGGTCGGTTGGTTGGTTGGTTTTATGGTTTGTCAACTCTTATAGGTCTATTTAATGCCGAGGCTAATTTAAAAATCAAATGGTTTCAAGTCACTAATCAAATTTGATCATATGGAGATCAAACCTGACTGATAAAATGAAAAAATCGATCATATGGAGATCAGACCTGATCGATAAAATGAAACGTAATTTCTTCCAAGCAGCGGTCATGTCGATACTGCTGTATGGAAGCACCACTTGGACGCTAACAAAACGGCCCGAGAAGAAGCTAGACGGCAATTACACAAGAATGATGCGAGCAATATTGAATAAGTCCTGGCAGCAACACCCCACAAAGCACCAACTATACGGCCACCTGCCTCCCATCACAAAAACTATGCAAGTTAGACGAACCAGACATGCAGGAAACTGCTGGAGAAGCAGGGACGAGCTCATAAGAGATGTACTCCTATGGACCCCCAAATATGGCCGAGAAAAAGCAGGACGACCAGCTCGAACATACATACAGCAGCTATATGAGGATTCGGGAATGTAGCCCTGAAGACCTGCCAGAGGCGATGAACGATAGGGAAAAGTGGCAAGAGAGGGTCAGAGATACCCGTGCTAGGGGCACGACATGATGATGATGATGATGAATCCTATATGATAATGATCATTTGTTTATAAGGTTAAATGGTTTCTAATATTTCTATCTAATAGTAATAATTTACCTTCACCAATATGGTTTCAAGTGACAAATAATAATAATAATAATAATAATAATAATAATAATAATGTGCCAATTGTGATTGGTGCGTTAGGCACAGTAACTAAAGAATTATTAAAGGGCCTGGAAGACTTGGAAGTTAGCGGACGGGTAGAGACTATCCAAACGACAGCATTGCTGAGGACGGCCAGAATACTGAGACGAGTCCTGGAGACTTGAGGAGACTTGCTGTCACTCAAACTCCAGTGAAAAACCATCAGCTAATACTGATGTGAAAAACTCTAGAGGAGTAAATAATGATGTTAATGTTAATAATACTTTGAAAATGGTTATATATTCAAATAACTATTCTTAATACAAATAACTTGCTAATGTTTATAGTTTACGAAAAGGTCTTTTTGACTCATAAATGAGACTCTAAGTATTACTACAACTCCAGGGTCAGAGTGGACTTGGGAGTCATGGCATTTAAAAAGTACGCCACAATCCCCAGGACTCCAGAACGGGGGCCTAACTACCGGTTCCAGTTTGGTGTCATATTCTGAACACCAGAAAGACAAAGAGAAAAAAGAGAAGAGAAATGACCTGAAAAAAAAAAAAGAAAGACAAAAGAAAGTGTGGGTTGTTATGTGTGTGTGTGTGTGTGTCTGTGTCTGTGTGAAAGTGTGTATGTGTGTGTGTAAGAGAGAGAGAGAGAGAGAGAGAGAGAGAGAGAGAGAGAGAAACAGAGAGAACGATTATGAACTTGGTATTGGTAAGACCTTACAACAGAGACTGTTGCCTTTATTGCGAGAGAAAAAAAAGAGAACTAGATAGGTACGAGCGAAATGATTCCTCTCTCCCTCCCTCTCTCTTTCTCTCCCCCTCTTTCTCTCCCTCTCTCTCTATATATATGGTGGCATAAAAACACTCTTAAGTAACACCTTGAATTATTATATATATATATATATATAGAGAGAGAGATTTGTGGGTAGTCAAAAAACAGTTCATATGGATCAGTTTTTTCCTTTTAGTAACTTTTTTATTGGAGTGTTTTGCGTTCCCACATACACACACACAGTCTGCCCTCTCTCTTTATATATATTCTCTCTATTTCTGTTTCTGTTTCTTTTTTCTCTCCCTCTCCATATATATATATATATATATATATATAAGTAGAAATTCTAGAGATAAGATAACTTGCTAACGTTTATAAATGTGCCAAAAGCACATTTTGTAAAACAAAAATGTATTCTTCTGAAACTTTGAAAGAATTTCCTTCCAATTGTGCACGTTTTTGGGAGGCATATTGAATTGATGCTTAACAGTTGTACTTCAAAAGTAAAGTGAACTGAGATAATAACAAATTACATTTAAAAATGTAAATTAGAAAAATCGAGCCCATCAGTATTGTGTATTTAGGCAGTAGTCTTTCATTAATATATGTTTGTCATTTATCTTATTAATTTTAATAATTGTAATATATATATATATATATATATATTGTAAAGGATATATTAATGATTATATAATAATTGTAATATATATATATATATATATATATATATATATATATATATATATATATATATATATATTGTAAAGGATATATTAATGAAATATTTCATCTATCTATCGATTTCATTCTTGATCTATTTATCTACGCTAGTGTATTCAAATCTATCTATCTATCTATCTATCTATCTATCTATCTATCTATCTATCTATCTTTAAAGACGTGCTTTCTGAATGAATTAGACCATTTTCATTTGCTTCTTGGATGAATTAAGTCTTTTGTGTCTGCAGATACCAATTTTATTTGCTTTATTTACCAATCATAGCAAGCGTATTTATAGTATTCATCTTGTATCTGATGTTCTCCTCCGATTTAATTGATATCCGTCCAGCTGACTGCTCCAGACTGGCATATACTCTCGACTGAGTCTCCCTCAGACAGACCATCGGGATTTCTTTCTGCGACTGGGCATCGACCAAACTTTTTTTTAGCTCCTGTCTGAACACAAGGGCAGCCCAAACACGTACTCAAATATTTACATTATCTTGGGACATGGCTTTGAAATCCCCTACAGCGTTATCTGCCCACATCTGGGTCATTGAATATGTAAAACTGACTCGTAAGTCAACGAAAATACGCTTTAATCAAAGGGACATTGACAAACAGATCTGCTAATATCAATCAACAAAAACTGGCCTATCCCGGAACTTTAAACACGACTCATCTAATGATCATTACACCACAACATGATATTAAGCAAGAACCGCTGAGTTGGTCAAAAATAAGAGGCGTGATGCCAAACCTTAATGATTAGTCTAAAAATGACAATCAATAGCGAAAACAGCTTTATTTTTCACCACAGAAGTTTTATAATTATTTCTACTCATAAAATTTTGCAGAGACAACGAAATCATTTAATTACAAATTAGAATGGTGATTGATTTATAAGATGGACCATTAAAGTGTATCGCTCCAATAAGAATCTCGTGCTAAAGTAATCTGCCCGATTGTTTTTATTGTAGTATGCTGTATACCACATTATGTCTTCTATAGAATGCTGCTTATCACATGATTTTTTTTTTGTTTGGTTTGGTTTTATGATACATCAACCACTGTAGGTCATTAATGCCAAATCCATCTTTTTTAAATATATAAACGATTCTATTTCAAACAGTTCAGTTTAACATTAGTAGAGCTTTTTTTGCTTACACAGTTTCAATGTCAAAAGCATTTCTACTCCAAGGAATTCAGTTTAGCAAAAATACACAATTTAGATGTTAAAAAGAATTCTATTTCAAACAATTCAGTTTAGTGTAAGTACACAAATTCAATGTCAAAAACAGTTCTATTTAAAAAAAAATTCAGTTTAGCATCAGTACACAGTTTAGTTCTATTTGACCCATTGAGAGGACCCTATCAGGTTCTACCACTCCAAGACAGAATGGACTTGGGAGCGATGGCAATGAAGGAGTACTCCGCATTCCCCAAAGCTCCAGCATTACTGGAGCCTCACTATCAGATTGCTTAGTGTCATATCCAGGACACTTGTTGGGGGTCTTACCCCTCTGCTGAGAAGCAGTCGGTGTATTCTACAGCCCCACCCCCTGGCTGACTGGGCAAGATGATAATTGTGTACTTGGTGGAGTATTACTGAGTATTAAAAAAAATATGACCTCTTCTTGAACTCGAACAGCGATGGTTGATTTCAGCGAGAAGTTCACAACATTTTTTCCAAGCGATGGCGTACGTACATACATCAACATGAAGACTGATAAATCAATGGTTAGGTATAAACAGACTGAAATCGATCGATCGACAGATCGATCAGGCTATAAATAGATAGATATAAAAATAAATAGATTGGGACAGACTGAAATAGACCGGCTGACGCGTATTGCTTTAGACAGACAGACAGACAAACAAATCATCAGAAAGCTGAGAAAAGAAAAATAACGGGAGACAGAAAAAGTAAAAGTTCAAGGGATGTAATTACAGTTAAAAAAAGGACGAAGATAAATTTAATGACATTTCTAGTAAATTTTATTTTTGATTGATTTTTGCAATCGCAACATAGGTGTTAAATAATGATATTCAAAAATATATATGAATTACGGTACATTACTTGAATATTTATCAAGTCTGAGAAAATATTTACATTCACCAAAAACTAAAAACAAAACAAAAGCAACAATAACAGCAACAACAAAAACAAACAAAAAAGCAAGGACAGGTATGATGAAATCCCTTGTCAGATCACCTAATTAAACAACAATAATTTTGTTCACTACTTAGATGGGTGACCGCATAGCTAAAGCAGTTTCAGTGAGAAAGCTTTGAACTGTGTAACCGACAAAGCAGAAATTTAGTAAATTTCAAGTTATATTGTAAGCAGTGGTTCCAACCTAATCATTAAAGAATAGAAATGATGAGTTTCTCAGAACTTTAAAAGGAGCGAATGCCGGGTTTATTGCTTGGCACCTGAGGCACACTTGAAAGGGACTTCCGACGGGACCAAGCATTTTTGTAATGGTCACGCATGATTTTCCATATCTCCGTGGCTCCTCCACAACAAAAAAGACTTCATGTCAATGCTGACTAATTTGGAAGTCAGAAAAATATCAGCTTGCTCAATTAGATGAGGTTTAAATTTCTTTGTTTAATGGCATATCATCCTTCGTGGGGTTATTTAATGCCAAATTCACCCTTCTAGAAGAACAGCAGTGATGCAATTTAACCCATAGCTAGGAGAATTTGGGAGTTCATACCTTTCCCAAGGGTATTTGTCCGAAAGTGGGCGTAATAGCGCGACTGGAGTTCGAACTCGCTTACTACGATTCCGCAGTCCAGCGCTTTAACAATTACACCACGAGGACATCCCCTGAATTAGGTGGGTCACTAAATCGTGCTGTAAACAACCTATGCTCCTGACTAAGAAAAAGCTTCGTAAATTATAAGTTATGTTAAAAACATCAGTTCCCGAAATTTCACTGAAGTTAAGAAGCCATGAACTTTCTCATGACTTAGATGGGTAACTACGTTGTCACAGTAAATATTGTAGACAACCTTAGGCTTTTCTGAGGCTCGTTCTCAAGGATATTCGCCCTGTAGGCCTAGGTTAGTCCTTTGGAGGGGAGTAAGTAGCCACTTGTAAAAAAAGGGGCCCTGGGTATGGCACTAAACTAAGACTGATGGTGAGGTTTCTGATCTGAGGAGCGTCGAGTAACCATCTACTGGGTCCACTAAAATCCATAGTGGTAGTATCTTTTAGGGTCCTATCTATGGTTCAAATAGATATGCAGAAAACAATTCGCATTTGATTAGAACGTGTACAAAAACAAAACTGCTCTAACAACGTAAAAAGGAGCGTGTGCAAAAACAAAACTACACTAACAACGTGAATAGGATTGTGTGCAAAAACAAAACTACACTAACAACGTAAATAGGACCGAGTGTAATAAAACTACACTAACAATGTAAATAGGACCGCGTGCAAAAACAAAACTACACTAACAACGTAAAAAGGAGCGTGTGCAAAAAGAAAACTACACTAACAACGTAAATAGGACCGAGTGCAAAAACACAACTACACTAACATTGTAAATAAGACCGTGTGAAGAAACGTCACAAACAATGTAAATATCAACTTAGGATGAATGGTTTTTTCAAACTTCTAGATATGTCATGACGTCATAACCAATCACACAGTCAATTATCCAGGATAAATTCTTGTATGTATATAAAACTTTTATAATATTACTTTTACTTATTGACGTAATCGATATGGTAGTGGATTACGGCCTCGAAGTAAGCGAGTTCGATCTTCAGACTAAAGTTCTTGGAAAAAAATGAACCCCCATATTCGTCCATCTACGTTGGATAGTATCACCAATGTTCTTCTACAATGATGACTTTGGCATTAAATAACCTACAATGGTTGATATGCCATTAAAGATAGAAGCCAAACCAACATTTTACTTCATTTCGTAATCAAATTTGTTTTATTATAAGAACACTTATCAAGTGATGTTACGACTGTTATTTATACTCAGAATTGCAAGAAAAATAATAATGTAAATTAAAGACAAATTCAATCAATGATCTATAATGTCCGTTGAAATGAGAGAGAGAGAGAGAGAGAGAGAGAGAGAAGAGAGAGAGGATGTTCTTTTGACTGGACGGATAAATAGCACCATTTGAATCTTCAAAGATGCTATGTGCCTGCGAAGCTATTTCGTTGCCAAGATAGTAAAATAAGAAATCAAGCACTCTCTTGTTGCTAGCAGCAATATACATGAAAGAAATAAAGTAGAGATGGTGATTTTATTATCCTATATATCTAACCAAAGGTGGAAAATTGACGACGTGGCCAAGAATACGCTACCTGCATCTTCCTCCGCAGAATTGTAAGAACCTTCCTCTACGTTGCCATTACTCTCAGATCCCCTCTATTGATTAAATAGACCTGATTTAAAATTATCATTAGACAGGAATACTTGAAACCATCTGTTTGCAAATTATTTGTATTAAGAATAGTTACTCGGAGTTATAGCAGTTTACCAAGAGTTATTATTAATGATTTGAGTGGGAAAGTCGACATAACATTTTGGTTAATGTGCTTGGATTGCTGCCTTGAAGTAAACGAGTTCTAACTCCATTTGCGGGATTATGTTCACTCTCGGACTAATACCCTTGGGAACCCTCTTATCTCCCTGCTATGGGTTTAAAGGTATCCTTCTCCAGGGATAGCTTTGGAATTAAATAACCCATGAAGGTTGATATGCTATCAAGCAAAAACAAAAACAAAACCAAGTTACCTGAGGCCACATAAATGAATTACTTGAAACCATGAAATTAAAATACTTGAAACCATATAAATGAAATACTTCGGGCCATCTAACTGAAATATTTAAAACCATCAATTTAAATAGTTTAAAGTATATAAGAGAAATACTTGAAAGCATATACTTGAAACCACATAATTAGATACTTGAAATCATATGATTAAATTACTTAAAACCATCTAACTGAAAAACTTGAAAGTATATAAGAGAAATACTTGAAAGCATATACTTGAAACCACATAATTAGATACTTGGAATCATATAATTGAATTACTTGAAACCACATAATTTGATACTTGAAACCATCTAATTGAAACGTTTGAGAGTAGAGTCCCTGTGGCGTAACGGCTAACATGCTGGATGGCGGCCCCGAAATAAACGAGTTCGATCACCACTCGCGTTATTACGCTTAATTTCGGATTAATATCCTCGAGAAAGGTATGAAACAACTCTTTCACCTCAAATTCCCCTGTTTGTTGCACAAAAGTCGAATTTTAAAACCTGGTGCGGTAACAGGGGAATTATTGCATTATAAGTAAATAAACTGGTTTATTAAGAAAGAAAAAAAAAGACATATTCAGCCACTGAAATAAAGACGATTTGACAGTTCTATCTCTCTTTCGCTGTTCTAGTGGAAACATGATGAAGTTGATCTTGCACTTCGGGATCAGGTCACCAAGTGGTGACAGAGGACGAAATATGTCTCTCACTCGGGACGGAGTGGAGGTTGGATATTATGTGAACTCCCAGTATATATATATCTTTAAGATAAAAACAAAACCGGTCACATTAGGATTATAAATTTATTTCCATTCTGTTATGTTAAAAAAACAGGACTTCTTCAGATCTTTTTTTTTTATCCATAAGATCTGAAGAAGTCCTGTTAATTTTTTTTTTCGTGTTTTTGATTTATATCAAAAACACATAACAGGATGGAAATAAATTTATAATCCTAATGTGAACAGTTTTGTTTTTTTCTTAAAGAAATTATCGCTCTGTAATGTCAGTTACATTGAGGTCTTTACCAGGAAAATTTAAATGTACACTGTTGAATGCTTTTTTTGTCCTGATGGAATTACTCCCAACTCCGGTTTAACTGGACCGAATAATACCTATATATATATATATACACTTGGAGTTCACATAATATCCAACCTCCACTTCGGTCTGTTTCTCTTTCAATGCCCAGGGTGCAAACGTAGGAGGAGGAAGCACTGTTCTTCAAATAACGAAGCTACTATATGGTTTCCGTCGCCGATTTTCTTCCTGCTTTTACAAGGAAGTCCTAGTAGTGTAGTGGCTAAAGTGCTGGACTACAACCTCGTAGTAATCGATTTCGAACTCCAGTAGAGCTATGTTCACTTTCGGACCAATACTCTCAGGAAAAGTATAAAACGCTTATCTATCCACCTAGCTTGGAGTTAAACCGTACCACTACTGTTCTTCAACAAGGACGGCTTTGGTATTAAATAATCATCGATGGTCGAAACAAAGAAAACAAACCAAACCCTTTTCCCATAATCTGAGCCACTGAACTGATAGAAAAAAGCAACGCAAGATCCTAAAATTAAAAATTAACTTGTGCTTTATGGGTTTCCCACTACAGTCAAAGAATAGCTATCACCGATTTTGCAATATGTCACTGACCTTATACCAAACATTCATTCAGCTGAAATTGCTGCTCTGTATTTTTAGCCCAGTCGGTTTTGGCAGTAGAATGCGCCAACTGCGTGTTTGCAGAGGGGTAAGATCCTCGCAATGAGTGTCCTGATATGACACTAAACAATCTGATGGTGAGGCTTGGAGCTCTGAGGAATGTAGAATACCTTTTCATTGCAATTGCTACCAAGTCCACTCTGGCCCAGAGGGGTCACATAGAACTGTTTAACATTTTAGCTAAATTGAATTCTTAGAAGTAGAACTGCTTGATCATTTAACTGTGTGTAAACGAATGACTGATGTTTAATTGAACTGTTAGTGATACATAGCTACACTTGGAACCATTTAGCTGTGTACAAAAGGAGTAATACTGAATATGATTATTAGTGCTAAATAGCAATGCTTGAAGCTCTTTAACTGTGTGCCAAAATGGAATTACATAGCAATACTTGGAATCATTTGATTGTGTGCAAATAAATGGTGTTTAATAGAATTAGTATCAAATAGCAACACTTGCAAACACTTCACTGTCTGCAAACAAATGGTTCATGTTGAATAGAATTATTAGCGTTAGATAGCATCAATTAAAACCATTTTACTGTGTGCAAACAAATGATTGACAGTAAATTAAATTATTCGTGTTAGATCGAAATACTTGAAACTATTTAACTGTGTGCCAAAAATGTGCTCAGGCTTGTTTAAAAATGTTATTTACAAAATGTGCTAACAAATCATATATTTAATAAATATATGTATAAAGAGGATTTGGCATTAAATAACCTACAATGGTTGATATGCCATATGACCCAACCAAAGTAAATCATAAATATTTAATATGTATGTATAGTGAGGATTAAGCATTAAATAACCTACAATGGTTGATATGCCATAAGACCCAACCAAAGCAAATCATATATATTTAATATGTATGTATAGAGAGGATTTGGCATTAAATAACCTACAATGGTTGATATGCCATAAGACCCAACCAAAGTAAATCATAAATATTTAATATGTATGTATAGAGAGGATTTGGCATTAAATAACCTACAATGGTTGATATGCCATAAGTCCCAACTAAAGCAAACCAAACTATATTTCTTTTACTGGTTCGTATTTTACATTCACGGCGTAATTTTTTTTTTTTTGAGAATTTTATTATTATTTTGATTTTACAATTTCTTTTGCTACAGTATAGAGTGCAGCAGAATACTGCCCATAATTTAAACCTTTATGTATGTGATGTAATTGAACTTTGGGAAGTGGTAATGGTAGCTCTGTCAAGCTAATTTTTTGCCATTTTTATTTTATATAAGATCAGTTATGATCATATTTTTAACCGGTGCATACTGTGCTTTTGCAGTTGAAATCTTTTTAAAAGATTGGTGAATATGTAATTGCTACACAAATAACCTTTTTGTGCCCATTTTATGTTACATCGAAACGATGCTGTTCCGGATAGAACTTTCTACTCATAGAAGTATTAGTTTTCTGAGTACTATCGAAAAATGGAAAAGGTAACATTTAAAGGATTAATCATAGAAACATCATCATCATCATGTCGCGCCGCCTGCGCGGATATCCCTGACCGTCTCTCGCCATTTCTCCCTATCATTCATCGCCTCCGGCAGGTCTTCAGGGTTACATCCCGTGTCCTCACATAGCTGCTGTATGTAAGTTCGTGCTGGTCGTCCCACTCTTGCACATCCATGTGTGGGGGTCCACAGGAGTACATCGCTTATGAGCTCGTCCTTGCTTCTCCAGCAGTGTCCTGCGTGTCTGGTTCGTCGAACTTGTATAGTTTTTGTGATGGGGGGCAAGTGTCCGTATAGTTGGAGTCTCGTGGGGTGTTGTCGCCAGGACTTGTTTAATACTGCTCTCAACATTCTTGTATAATTTCCGTCCAGCCTCCTCTCCAGCCGCTTAGAAACAAATCCGTTAAAATATTACGCTGCTTCATGGACTAAGACTAAACATAAGAGAATGTAAATTTAAAGTTTGGAATTTTTGAAAAGAAGAATTTAGTAATCCCTTTGAGCTTACCAACTTGGATAAAGTCACAAAATATAGAGATTACATTCGAAATTTATTCTTTTTCTGTCACGGAAAATAACCATATTTTTTGAAATAAAGAAATTTATTGACTTTGTAGATTCTTAGAATCCGATTCGATTTTTATCTAATAAAATAAAATATCGATCTGTAAAGAAGGCAAGTATCCAGATCTATTCATGCTCAATAAAAAAAATCGATATTATTTTTGTTTTGAATTTAGAATATACATCACAAAGTTTTTCTCCCTCCCTCATTAAACTGTTGAAATGTGTGGAAAAAAAATCCCACAATATGCAATCTTCAATGATTGATTGATTTTACGGGCAAGTCAAACTGGAAAGGGTTATTTCATGCCGAGAAGTTAGAGAATCACATTCATTGTACCTCCATATCTATATGTTTGTGTAGTTGTTTCTAGAGATTTTTTGTGTACTATAGCGATGGGGATATTATTATCATTATCATAATTAGGTAGTTGGTTTTTAGGTTTAAGTTGGTTTTGCGTTGGTTATGTTGGTATTACATTGGTTGCGTTGGTATTAGGTTGGTTGCGTTGGTATTTCGTTGGTAGCGTTTGTATTTCGTTGGTAGCGTTGGTATTTCGTTGGTTGTTATCCCCTCGCTAAATGTTGATGGAAAATAAAGGTGGTGGAGAAGAACGAAGACGGCGTTAGGTTTTAAATGAAGGTTTTAATGGCAGCATGAAGTAAGGGGTTTACGCTGGTATGCTGTGAGTCTCGTCGGAAGGAAAGAAGGTATTTAGAGTGTATCATCTAATTTGTTTTTAACTAGGATCCGTTGGTCTAGAAGTATAGACCCAAGGGGTCCATAAACTAGATGACTCTCCTCATAGTGTATGATGCTGCTACTGGTATTCAGGAGCAGGCGAATAGACGCCCGTTCCCATTGAGGATTTCTGAGGGAGAGAGAGTTTCGCGGGCTTTCTTCAATTTTTGGTGCTGCTAGGAAATATGGTTCGGGCTGAATAGGACAGGTCATCCTGATTGGGTGAAAATGTTCGGCTGCTCTAACGGTCAAATTAAATTACGCGCCAAACAAAAATACAAGTTTCTTTCTGCTACAGTACAAATATTCCAATCAAATACAAATAATTTTCACATTGTTGTATAGTTTCAAGTATTCCTACTAATACCAATAAACAGTTTGCTAGGAATACAAAATTTTCAAAATGGCGTATAGTAACGGATTCATTCAGAAAAAAGATATTTTTTTCGCTTACGTCACGTTAGAGAAATGACCGCAATAACCCAACACTTATTGACTAACCCGAACTGAGCTCTATCTGATAAAATCAGTATGTTCTCTATCCTTTATCGCACAAGCACTAATTACTAGCTTGCTGTACTTAAAGCACAATATATAACATCTCTCAAAGCCAGTCTCTGCAAACAGAAGGAATTTAGAAACAACCTCCAACTAACTACTAGTTTGCCTCCATCTGAACCAGGGTAATTTATGCGGGGTTTTTCTTTTATTTCCACCTCAAACGGATTTCCTTTTTTCCCCTTGCCTACCGGTTGGCCCTTTACATTCTTAATCGTTGTTTTTTTAAGGTCATCCTCTGTCGAGACATAAGTGAAAAAAAGATCTTTTCAGAATTAATCTGACTCAATATTAATGATTATATGGCTTCAAGCAATAATTTTTATTAAGTAAAAGTCATCTATTAGCACACAATTATATGGCTTCAAGCAATAATTTTTATTGTAAAAGTCATCTGTTAGCACACAATTATATGGCTTCAAGCAATAATTTTTATTAAGTAAGTCATCAGTTAGCACACAATTATATGGCTTCAAGGAATAATTTTTATTAAGTAAAAGTCATCTGTTAGCACACAATTATATGGCTTCAAGCAATAATTTTTATTGTAAAAGTCATCTGTTAGCACACAATTATATGGCTTCAAGCAATAATTTTTATTAAGTAAAAGTCATTTGTTAGCACACAATTATATGGCTTCAAGGAATAATTTTTATTAAGTAAAAGTCATCTGTTAGCACACAATTATATGGCTTCAAGCAATAATTTTTATTAAGTAAAAGTCATCTGTTAGTACACAGTTATATGGTTTCAAGGAATAATTTTTATTAAGTAAAAGTCATTTGTTAGCACACAATTATATGGTTTCAAGTAACTAATAATAATCTTTAGTTATGGCTTCAATTAACTATTCTTAATACAAATAATTTACAGTTACATGGTAACAGGCATTTCTATCGAATACTGATAATTTCAAACAAATCTTTTTGACTTATAGATAAGACCCTTACAGGTATTAAGAAAAAAATACATACGATAGTACTGTATAAAAAGGTGCTTTGACAAACTTTGAAGAAAATTAATGTTTTATTTGTTGTTCATATCTATTATCGTAAATGCAGCTTCAGACTGGGTACGTTTTTAATGCAACTGATATATGCTAGCGTATCTATCTATCTATCTATCTATCTGTGTGTGTGTGTGTGTGTGTGTGTGTGTGATTGGACATATATAATAAACCTATGGAATGAAACGTCCGTGCGTATAATTCTGTCATTTGAGTTCATTAGGTGAATTATTCTGGTTGCCGTTTAGAGTCTTTGGCGGCCATTTTGTTTGGAGCGTTTAAGAACATGGTGTGCTCAAGATAAATAAAATAACAAAAGAATAAAGAAAGAAAACAAAACCATTTTATAGCCTAACAAAGAATGTCTAGCCGATTGTTGTCAGTTGACAAGTAATTTTTTTGTTGCTTTTTCTATTTATCTCTTTCTATTTTTCATTTTTATTTTATCTTTCTTTGGTCGCATTTACATTTTATGCACAAACCTAAATATGTGCAAGAACTGTTGTGCATTCACACACGAGGAATTTCTTTTATTTTTCTTATGTATCAAGCTCGTGTTTTTGCCACGTCACAATTTTATATTTTCGTATATTTTTCTGATTATGTCCACATGAACAAATAGGTATTTATTGATTGGAAAAGACGAAAGCCAGCACTCCAGTACAAACAGATACAATCTTACCTGTATTTCTTTCTTTCTTTCTTTCTTTCTTTCTTTTTTTCTTTCTTTCTAAACACACTGACATATGCACACAAACATATGAACATTCACGCATGTATAAATATATAATTCTATCTATCTATCTATCTATCTCAGCGCGCGCGCGCACACACACACACACACACATATATATATATTTCTATATATTTGTCTGTTTTTGTCCTTTAATCTTATTCTGGTCCTAACTATACTCCCTTCCACATATCTATCTATCTATCTATCTCAGTCTGTTCATATCTATTTATCTACATCAGTCTGTTCATATCTATCTATCTATCTATCTATCTATCTATCTATCTATCTGTGTTTATGTCTGTAGGGTTTGATCAAAAAGAATATTTTGATACAGTTATTGGACATAAAATGATATCAGTAGTAATTGTGTTTGTACGGCTGGGAATATAAGTATATGAACAGAAAATAGACATATATATATATATATATATATATATATATATATATATGTGTGTGTGTGTGTGTGTGTGGATATTTACTAAGACGTATTTGCTTTTTTTTACATTAATCAAGGCTAGTTGGTTACTATAGGCAAAAACTTACGAAATAACTAAAACAGATAACGAACATAACGCAATTCTATTACAAAAGAGTAGCAAAGCGGCAAGCTTAAATTGTTTGTTTGGGTTTATGGCATACCAACCTTTGTAGGTTATTTAATACGAAATACATTTTTATACAAATAAACAGTTCTATTTCAAACAATTCAGTTAACATAAAGACACATTTTTATTGTCAAAATTATTTCTATTTCAAGCTATTTAGTTTAGTCTAACAGTTCTCATTCAAACAATTTAGTCCAGTACATGTACAGTTTTCGTTTACACACAGTTAAATGCAAAAACAGTTCTATTTTAAACAATTCAGTTTAGTTTAAGTACACTTTCAATGTCAAAAACAGTTTTATATTAAGGAATTCAGTCTATCATTCAAAAATAGTTCCATTTCACACTAATCAGTTTAGCATAAGTACGAAGTTTCAATGTGAAAACAGTTCTATTTTAAGCAATTCAGTTTAGCATAGATACACAGTTTAATTTTATTTGACCCATAGATAGGACCCTATCAGGGTCTACCACTCCAGGTCAGAGTAGACCTGGGAGCGATGTCAATGAAGGTGTACTCTGCATTCCCCAAAGCTCCAGCATTACTGGAACTTCACCATCAGATATTTTAGTGTCAGATACGGGACACTTGTTGGTAGGGGGGCTTACCCTTCCGTTGAGATGCAGTCGGTGTATTCAGCCAACTATGCAAGCAAGCTTAAAGTGACGGTTATTGCCGTATGAAATGGAATCGGTGACCTGATTTCAAATCTTTGACGAATCTGAGTTTCATTTCGCGCTAATGCCCATGAGAAAGGCATGAATGAATCTCTTCTCTCGTCTATGACTAGAGTATAGTAGGTTTGATTGGGTTTTCTAGCTTCGGTAATGGAATCAGACTTAAAGAAAAACTTTGAATTCAAACCAGCGATCATTATCATCATCATGTCGTGCGGCCAGCTTGGATATCCCTGCCCCTCTCTCTCCACGTCTCCCTATCATTCATCGCCTCTGGCAGGTCTTCAGGGTTACATCCCGTATCATCACATAGCTGCTGTATGTATGTTCGAGCTGGTCGTCCTGCTTTTGATTGGCCATATGCGGGGGTCCACAGGAGTACATCACTTACGAGCTCATCCTTGCTTCTCCAGCAGTGTCCGGCATGTCTGGTTCGTCTAGCTTGGATAGTTTTCGTGATAGGTGTTAGGTGACTGTATAGTTAGTGCCTTATTGGGTGTTGCTGCCAGGACTTGTTCAATATTGCTCTTAACATTCTTGTACAATTGCCGTCTAGCTTCTTCTCCAACCGTTTAGTTAGCGTCCAAGTAGTGCATCCATATAGCAGTATCGACACGACCGCAGCCTGGAAGAAACTGCGTTTCATTTTATCGGTCAGGTTTGATTTCCATATGATCGAAAGCAAACCAGCGATACCCCGCTTAAAAATTGATTCTGGGTAGCATCCTATCCTTGGCAGGAGGGTTGAGTAAACACGTAGAAAGGAGTAACCCACTGGTTTGGTTTTATGGCATATCAACAATTGTTGTTTATTTAATGCCAAATCCTGTTCATACACATTAAATATATATTTGTAAACACATTTTGTAGATACACACAGTTAATAATCAAGCCGTTCTATTTCAATCAACCCAAATAAGTGTAAGTTAACAAAGTTAAACAGTTCCAAGTATTGCTATGTATCACTAACAATTCAATTAAACATAAATCATTTGCTTACACACTGTTAAATGATTAAACTTCTATTCTTAACAATTCAATTCATCATAAGTCGGCGTGTCCTCGTGTTGTAATGGTAAAAGCGATAGACAGCGGAATCGTAGTTAGCGAGTTCGTACTCCAGTCGCGCTATTACATTCACTTTCGGGCAAATACCCTTGGGAAAGGTATGAACCCCCTAATCCTCCCAGCTATGGGATTAATAGTACCACTACTGTTCTTCAAGGAGAATGGCTTTGGCATTAAATAACCTTCAAAGGTTGATATGCAAATAAATCAAACCATCATCATAAATCATTTGTTTTCACAGTTTAAATGTCAAAAAGTTATATTTTACCAATAGATAGGACTCAATCAGATGCTACTGAATGGACCGGTGAGCAATGGCAATGAAAGAATACTCCGCATTCCCTAACACACCAGCATTACTGGAACCTCACTCTCAGATTGTTTGGTGTCATATCCAGGATAAACGTTGGGGGATCTTACTCCTTTGCAGAGATACAGTCGGTGGATTCATAGCCCCAGCTGACAGCGCAACACGTTGGGAGAGTCTTATCTTTCTGCCGAGATTCAGTCGGTGTATTCACAGCCCCAGCCGACTTGTTGAGAGAGACTTACCCCTCTGCAGAGATGCAGTCGGTGTATTCTACAGTCTCAGCCGACAGGGCAAAATCCAGGTCCGTGTTTTACCTATGCGTTTGTTGACAATGCTTTCAGTTGATGAGATATTGTTACCAAAGTATATGATCTGGTGTACAAATTTCTGAGGCTTGCCATTTAAAGAGGAGTTGGCTTAATTGAAACATATGAACTTTATTTTATTTCAATTCACGTAGAGATCAATGCTTCCTGCTAGCTGCTCCAGTCAATGTAGATGAGCATCGTCCTGAGCTGGTGCATTTTTACAAGGCGGTAGATCTGCGTAGTCTGTATCAGAAATAGTTTTAGCGAGATATCTTTCACTTTTTTCTTTATTTTTCATTTCATTTTTATTTTTATTTTTTTGTGTGATACCATTTTCTTTTTCTTAGCACTGATATTGATACTATCTTTCTTATTATTTACTCAGCTTCACTCAGTTTCACTTCAGATTCCTTGCAATACTCTCTGTGTCTTTGTGGTCGGACATCTAGGTATTAAACGGGATTACTCTTTGAACAGGCCCGAAGTTGGGAACACGTAGTGATAACATAGCTCAGTAACAATAGTTTGTTGGCCTAACTTGCCGAGTTAGACCACTTGAGCTGGCTATGTTATCATTGTTGCTATTCGTGGTAAGAGTCAAAAGTTTTGTAATATTCTCATATTTACCCAACCCCTCCGCTTGGGCAGGATATGACACAAGGTCAATTTTTTAAGCGGAGTTTAACAGGTTTGAATTGAGAGTTTTCCTTCTCCTAGACTAGTTGCCTCACCAAGGCTGAATAACTCTGTCTGCCCTACTATTTACCCATAGCTGGAGGGAGAATAATTGGATTCATACCTTTTCGAAGGGTATTAGTGCTATGTGAAATGCAATCAGTCCAGGATTTGAACTCGTGTCGCCGTGTCCAATTCCTGCGACGATAACCAATACACCACGGGCACCTCCTAGTTTTGTAATATTCTAGTAATGTGAAGGTACAAATGTTTTGCCTAATTTGGGCGGCCCTTTATTTAACTTAAATGACTTTATTTCCGTTGTATCCTGATCAACAGGAATCTACTGTACAAGGATGGATCATTATGTCCGTAGATAGACACATGGTTTATAGAGTTTAGCAATAAATAATACCAGATAATATATATTTTCATTGTGTAACAATCCACTTGAAATAATAAAATATAGGTATCTTTGATTTAGAAGAAAATAAATTTTTTCAATAAAATGGTAGTGGTGTACTTATTTATTGGTGATATCATATGTGCAAATCACACCAGTAAAAATATTATTTATACCATGTCTTATGCATATCTTTGACCTTGAGGAGTATGAATAATGAGTTTTATAAGTGCTTTTAGTTTGTTTTTTTCTGGTATTAGCATTCACATCCCTTTAATTAAAGGAATAATAATTACAAGAATTATTGGTTTGGTTTGGTTGGGTTTTATGGCATATTAACCCTTGTGGGTTATTTAATGCCAAATACCCTTAAAAAAATATCAAATATATGATTTGTAAACACATTTAGTTGATAACACTTTTAGACGGCCTTGAACATTTTTTTTCCATTTAGTTAAATGGTTTCAATTATTTCGACCGAATACGAAAGATTCCATTGCTAGTTTATTATTTGTTTGCACAATGTTAAATGGTTTCAAGTATTGCTATGGAACAAACAAATTAACATCAGTCATTTATTTGCGCACAGTCAAATGATTTCAAGTATTTCTATGTAACATGAACAATTTAACATCAGTCATTTATTTGCACACATTTAAATGGATATACATATGATTTCTAATTGAATAGTTTTTTGGTAATTAGATTTTTAAACAAATTTATTTGCACACTAATATTGCTATTGTTTCTACTCAATAAAATAGTTTCAATTATTGCTATCTTACACAAATAATTTTATTAAATATCAATCATTTGTTTGCACAATGTGAAGTGGTTACAAGTATCAATATTTAACACTAATTATTGTCATGGCTCTCAGAAAGGGTCACAAAGAGAACAGAAGACCACGGGTATAGTATAGATATATATTTACAAGAAAAAGGTTGGTTACAAGAACATAGGACGGTAAGCTGGTTCGCATAACCGCACAGGAGCGAGGTTAGCTTATGGATCTGGATCGACTTCATATTGCTATGTCTTCCGTCTCATTCGGCGCCCCATTCATTCTGCCTTGTGCCACATCGAAGCAAAGAGCTTTGTAAATCACTATTGCTACGTCTTCCAGTATTTATGGAGAGTGGTTGAATCCATTAGTAGGTGATTCCTCCACAACAATTATACAATTGAACTCTATTCCTGGCATTGTTATGTTATACCAATATTTAAATTCAGGCAAACAGGTTAAAAAGTTTCAAGTATCGGTATTTACCACTAATGATTCTATTCATCATTACTTATCACAGATAAATTATTAGAAGTTTCGCTATGTATCACTAACAATTCAATCAAACATGAGTCCTTTCTTTACATACAGTTAAAGGATCAAAAATTTCTATTAATAAGAATTTAATTTAGCCGAAGTCACTCGTTTGCGCCCAGTTTGAATGTCTAACAGTTCTATTTGGCCCATAGATAGGAAACTCGCAAGTGCTACTGTGATACTACCCCTAGCGGCTGGGCCCCCATTTATCAACTTCTTTAAACCAATACTATTCATAGCCAGTGATTCATCCAGTGGTTTCCGCTGGGGTATTTCACTTTTCTTTACGGCCACAAAAAATACAACCGAGAGGGTGAAAGGAAGAACAAACGAACAATATAGACTTAGGTCAGTTCCAAGCGCAAGAAAGGGAGTTTTGTGACACTTTGCACTCCCCGTGCATCTGTAGACTATCACCGGCGTGTATTTTTCGCGAAACTTCTACAAAAGCTACTAGCCATGCTGACATCTTGCGTTGATTAACCCAGCCTCTCTGTAGGTCATCAGGTCTTAGCAGTTGCCTTTCTGACTTCTGTTGACTCCCTTCTCTGTCCTGCTTCCATCTTCTCCTGCTTCCTTCTGCTGACTGTTGTCAACTACCTCTCTCCGTCTTCCTTCGTCAATTGACCTTCTGTCCTTTTTGGGACCTTCCCCTCCTCGTCCACTTCTGGTCTCGCGGGAGATCTCGAGCTCAATCCCTTTGTTTGGGTTTCGAGCCAAAACAGATTAAGTGATCGTCTGACCGGCACACACACACACCCAACACAATGGCCCCATAGTGTCACACTATCACTTTGGGTCAGAGTAGACCTGGGAACAATGGTAATGAAGAGGTACTTTACATTCTCTTTCCAAAACTCAAAAACTGGAGCCTCAGATTACTTTGTGTCATATCAAGGACACTCATGGAAATGGTCTTACTTCTCTGCAGAGACGCAGCCGGTATGTTCTACAACCCAGCCGACTTGACTGATACAAGGGCAAGTCAAAAATTTTACAATATTTTAGCAAATTTAGGTACAATTCGGTAGTTCCGGATGCTTTTCCGGATGTTGTGCCGGTGATGAATCACTCTGTCCTGGGAGTCAGTGAAACTCTTCAAGTCCTACTCGCTGGATTTGTCTCTACGGCTGGGAGCACAGTTTCAGAATCCACGGTTTGAGACGTACCTGACCTTTCCTGATCGTCGAGGTTCTTGCAACGCAAGCAAAATTTCTTGAACTCTCTGGTAACTGTACTGTGATCAGCTGCGCTTTCACCTTTCGCACAATAAATGTTTTTAGTTGCTTTCAAAGCATTCCGGCCCAGTTTGAACACGTAATTCATAAGTTTCTGAATTAAACTACGTTACACGTTCATCTGAGAAGCTTTCAAATCTCATTTGAAGGGAAGCAGTGCGCAACTACTATGATACTATTAACTACAGAGGGTACTTTTCCACAGTTTGAACTAGTTTGGTCTCGAGATATACGTGTTACCAACAAGCAAAATATTGCAAAACGTTTGACTAACCCTGTAGAAATCACTATGACGTTCAGAATAAACAACACTTACCGGTTCAACAGCCCCAGCTGGCAGACAAAAAGTAAAATGAGTGGTAACCCAATACCGAACCAGTGACATATTAAGCAAGCCAGTGTAAACACACACTAATATACCCATTCACTGGACTAGCAACCAATCACCGTCCAGAGAATGGATTTTGTCACTTGAGAGCAATGGAATGCCCCAATGTCCACATAATCTCGCCTCAAGTCGTAGCATTGCTTCTTACACAAACGAGTATTTACTCATTGCTAACGAGCGTTACGAACGAATTCCAACATACCCTTTTTATAAAGAAAAATAAAATTGGTTACATTTGATGAATAATGATAATGTAAGTTAAAACAAGAAGTAAAACGGATAAAATGATGATTTCTATACAGTATTTTAAAGATGTTTCAATCAGTTACTTAATTTGCATATTTAAAAAAAATATCAGATGTAGCAAGGAAAGCACGCATTTCATAGGTTTCTTTTTGGTTCGAAGGCATATGGAAGACACTGAATTTGTATCTAGAAAATAATGAGACTGATTTTGGTTACTCTAAAGTATATAAAATTTTCAGGTTGGCAACTGTGATTTAAAATCAGCTGATCAATGATAATTCATCATCAATCATTCTTTCCGTCAAATATAGATAAGATCTGATGAGAATCTTAATTTTTTTCCTTAATTCGTCAAGTAAATGGTCACCTAGAAAGTGGTTAATCCGTCAGTTTTTCAGCCATGCAAAAAATGCCCTTTACTACATAAAAACCTGTGCAAGATGTAGAAAACGATCTCTTTAATCCTGTGTTAACTTGTTAAATGATTCCGTCTCATTGACACTAAAAATGTAGTTCTTATAAACCAATATGACTCAGCTTATCGGACACTTTGTCGCAAAGTTGTCCAGTCAGTTGGGACCGTAGAATACACCGACTGATTCTCTTCAGAGGGGTAAGCCCCCACCCCCTACGAGTGTCCTGTATATGACACTAAGCAATCTGATGGTGAAGTTCTGGCACTGCTGAAGTTTTGAAGAATGCGAAGTACCCCTTCATTACCATCGCTCCAAGGTCCACTCTGGCCCGATAGGACTTGATAGGGTCCTATCTATGATTCAAATAGAACTAAAATATATACTTATGCTAAACTGAACTGCTTGAAATAGAACTGTTTTGACATTGAAACTGTGTACTTATCCTAAACTGAATTGTTTGAAATAGAACTGTTTATACGTATGGACTGTTTTGAGAATGTGTGTAAACAAAAAATTATACTTATACTAAACTGAATTGTTTGAAATAACACTGTTTATATGTATGAAAATGTATTTGGTATTTTTAACCTATAATGGTTGATGTGCCATAAAACCAAACCAAACCAAAAACAATCTGTCGGAGGGGCTTAGAATACGCTGAATGTAACCCTTGTGGATTCATAACTTTCCCAGGATTATTAGTACCATGAGAAATGTAAACAACAGTCTCGTCCTGGATTGTAACCCGTGTCACCGTATCCTTTTTCTACGACGGTAATCATAATACCACGGACGCCTCCACATATTTCAACTTATATATATATATATATATATATATAAAAGGAATAGTTTTACTGACTTTGTAACCAGCTATAATCTATGTCTTTATCATATAGCCGGTGCAGACTATTACTTCAATTGATCTATCTATAGATAGATAGATTGATAGATTAGTTGAAGTAATCGTCTGCACCGGGTATAAGATCAAGACATAGATTATAGCTGGTTACAAAGTCAGTAAAACTATTCCTTAAAACTGATTGATTTAAAATGTTCTGCAGAGGTGAATATATATATATATATATATATATATATATATATATATATATATATATATATGGATATTCGATGGTCATTTAAAGGTTTCTGAGCTTCACCCAGATTTTAGATTTGGCGCATACCTATCATCTTTGTATGGGCCTCATCTGCTCTGAATTTGAGACAAAAATCAGGATGAGTTTTTCTACATTCATAAGAAGTGTTAGAATATTGCTACGACAGCTATGACCCATCTATCAGAGTGAGGCTTAAAACTTCTTGAGAAACATTTATATATATAAAACTGCATTCTCCTGATGTAAGTAAAATCGGATGTAGACGTACATTCACGAGTATAGTCTCTTGGCGATTGGAGTTCGAATGAGGTTCGCTGCCACATTCGTGTTTTCTCTCTCCCATACAGGTTACATTACCAAGACTAAAGAGCCCGGCATACCCCTAATATTTACCCATAGCGGGATGTGGCGAATGGATTCATGCCTTTTCCATGAATATTATTGCGTAAGTGAAATACAAACAGCTTTGTCCAGGTTTCGAACTCGCGTTGCCGTGTCCATTTCCCTCTAATATATATATATATATATATATATGAATGGTTAGAAGCTTTGGCTTGGCATTTGAGTCAACAAGGTTTCGATCCCAGCTACGGGAAGATACTGTCTAGCCACACTGATGAGTTCTGATAGAACGAAACAGATCTGTCTGTGGATGACTATATATATATATATATATATATATATATATATTCCATCTGAAATAAATTGTGTGGAAATGAAATTGTTCGTGTTTGTAATACTTGCACCTGTTATATTTTGACCCTCGAACCGGCCCGAAAAATGCTATTCCAAGGTGATACACCGGAAGGAAGTGACACATTCCAATGGCCAGTAATCAAAAGAGATCGCGTGGGCGGATTAAGGCTTATGATATGGGACAAGGTGAAGGTCCCATTGTGCCACTACAGTGATGCACCGGAAGAGAGTAACCTCTGAACTGCATGACAGTTATTTCCGCTTGATGACGATTAAACATTCGATTTCAAAGATCCGGTGGGCGATCGTGTGGGCGTTGAGTTATTATTTAACTCAGTTGAGTTTGGGTCCCAGAGCAGTTGCCAGCAGAATTCCAGACAGCCAGAGACCAGATGTGGTAGGGAAGGCCACACCCGACCGAGGGGGATCTCGGGAAGCCCCGATGGAGTGGACCCCAGCAGCAGGAGAACAAGAAAGACACAACGTGACGGTCATAACAGTGGGGTCAAAATATGAAGTTTATGTTCGGTCTCCAGCACCCTCTCACATGCAAACCTTGAATAACCCTTTAGAACCTTTGCAATAAAGTGAGAGGTAAATATAATTGTAAAGAAGTCTTCCTGCTTCGTTTCCTTCTTGCGTCCTTTATACGTGTGTCTGTCGTTTATCATGCGTCTTTATCATGCGTCCTTTATTCCTGCGTCTGTCTTTGTCACTGCGTCGTAATTATTGTGTCGTTATGATACGGCACATGACTATATAACACACCCATTCAACCGTGTGCAAACAAATAAGCCCTGAATCGTGTAAAAATTGTTACTTGTAAACTATTCGTTTACAAATCATATGTATTTGATGTATATGTATAAGCAGAATTTGGAATTTAAAAACCTGCGACGATTCATATGCTATAAAACACAACCAACAACATATATATATATATATATATATACATATTGATCGTTTTCTGGTGAAACCTCAACAGACTATTCTTAAAGGGGGGTTGACATGATTTTAATAAGAACAATTAACCTCGAATAGGATTCCAGATTAAAGCCTAAGGTAGCTTTCGGCAGGAGTGTTTTCACAAGTAATCGGGTGTAATTGCAATGAATGGATTAATAAAAGTTATGAAACCTTAATGATGTAGAGAAGAGAAGATAGACAGAGAGACAGAAACACACACACACACACACACACACACCCACACACACACACACACACATATATATATATATGTGTATGTGTGTGTGTGTGTATTCATTTATTCAACCTCTCTACATCAGGAAAGATGTTCATGAATGAGTGTGTGTGTATGTGTGTTTATTAATATACGTACGTTTGTATGTATACACGTAAGTATCTTGTTAGCATATATGAGTGACAAATAAAAAATTGTTGAAATCAACAATTTATTCGTGTAGCATGTTTTACCAATCACAACGACTTAGATTATTTGATATTTCTCCGTTTTATAATAATAATAATAATAATAATAATAATCTGCATTAATATTTCATGCTATCATCAATCAATGACGGAGGATATAGTTTTTCCATAATAATCTTTAGCTATATCTCATAGTAATAAGAGAAATCAAAAAACAGTTATTCAAATGTTTTTCTTCAAATTTGAAAGCTCCAAAGAAACTGGCGCATCGCTTCTGTTTCTGTGACGATCTAAGTAAACGAATTCTACCCCACCCCGGGATGTGAGTAAATAGTAGGAAAGATTAAGTCCTTTTGACTTGGTAGGGCAACCAGTGGAGAAAGAGACCAACTCTGATTTCAAACTTCGCTTAAAACCTTTGAGTTGCATCCTTCCTTGTGTTGTATAAAAAACCCCAGATAAGTTTCTATACATCCTTCCCAATTTAAGCCACTCATATAAATTCTTACAGAGATATATGTGTATATCAATTAAGTAGGATTCTTTTGTTAAAATAGTTTCAGGTACAAACATTATTGTTCGTTTTTGTTTAATTTACCACGAAATATATAAAAAACGGACAAATGAATAAATACCTATATTATATTTATACCCGATTATTGTATGCTTTATTTTGCCGTCATAGAGCAAAAATGGTAACCATAGTGAAACTTCTGTTAGTGCAACACTGTTCTTAGAGAATAAAAATAATTTGCAACCCAAGCAACTGTGGGTTCGTCGTTCACACTTAATTTTTACGTTATAATTTTCCCCGATAAATAACTTAATATTAGTTTTATTTTACTGTGCTGTTCAAGCGGTAGTGTAGTGGATATTTCACTTGAATGCTTATCTCGAATTAAATGTTCAAATCAGAGATCGATTGTTAATTTTGTTTATGTTTTCGCTTTAAAGTCACAGAATTGATGCTCAGAGAAATTAATAAACATAGTGGAAAAGAAGCCACAGTCTTTATTCTTTGTTGTTGCTTCTTATCAGAGTAAATGTGAAAGTTAACGTTTCCATGATTGTAAAAGAGAGATTTCTTTTAATACAAGACGACAATGTTGAAGTGAAAGGCTAGATTTTCTGCCTAGAATAACAAAGATGGCGATAATATTTACATTATATGATTATTTAATCAGGGAAATGGGTGTGAACTTTTGCACAGTTCTCTATTGGGTCGCAGACTTGTCCGATCACAGATGTCAGGTTTTGAATAACTTCATAACTTCCTTAATTTATCTTTCGTCGATATTCGAAACGAGTTCAAGATCTGTACATTTAATTTCCTTTTCATAAATTCGCCATTACACCTTCGTATATGAATAAATTGTGGCTGCGTATATATATATATATATATATATATACATACGTATGTGTGCGTGTGCGTATATAATGTCAATAACAAGAAGAAACAACGCGAAAAGCAAGCGTTGGGTATAAAATCGGAGTTCTTCGATGCGCGGATTCAAGTAAGGACGGTTGACGAGTCTGTTTGCATTTAATTTTGCTATGATGCCTTTGGAAAAGGCATGAACTCATCTATTCTCCCAATATATATATGAGTATGTATTTTCCCACCTTCTCCACCATAAGCGGGATGTGACATAAGGTCAATTTTAAAGGGGAAGTCGGGGGTGTCCTCGTGGTGTAATGGTTATAGCGGAATCGTAGAACACGAGTTCGCACTTCAGTTGCACTATTACGTTCACTTTCGGGAAAGGAATGAACCCCCTTATCCTCCCAGCAATGGGTTAAATAGTACCACTACTGTTCTTCGAAGAGAATAGCTTCGGCATTAAATAACGTACAAAGGTTGATATGCCATTAAATAAAGAAACCAGGTACCAGAAACTGAGGGGAAGTAAAGCTGTTTCGAATCCAGAGATTTTTTTCTCCTTCAATGGACGGTTAATCAAATTTAATGAATCAAGTCTGCAAAATTTGGTCCACCGTTAATTCACAAAGGGAGCTAGTGATAATCATAAACCATTACAATATATATATATATATATATATATATATATATATATATATATATATATATATATATATATATATATTGGCCAAATGAGTCGAGTGTTCGCCAATAGTCCGGGATTCCGAAGTTGAATCCCAGGTCGAGTCATACCAAAGACTCAAAAATGGTACTTGATGCCACCTTGCTTAACTCTCAGCATTATAAGGTACGTATCAAGGGTAAAGTGGAACAATCTAGAGAACGAATAGCGCCCTCCCCAACACCTCGGTGTAGTAGCTATTGAAAAGGGAGTCTTCAGATCAACCTCGACAGCGGTAGGCCGACTAACTTATGTACACACACACACACACACACACACACATATATATATATTTAAGTTTTACTATGCTAACAATTATTAATCCAATTGATTATGAATCAGATATTGGCCTGCTAATTTCCGATGTTGCAACAAACTTTTATTTTATTTATAAACAAACTTAATTCAAAACAAAATTATTTATATACTTATATATAACTATTAAGGATCCACCTTATTCTTAAAAATTATATATATATATATATATATAACTCAATTAATTGCTATATAAGTGTAATTATCCAAGGTTTTTATTATATCATTAGGCTGAATATTCTGATATTAACTGATTAACTCGATGGATATGAATTCCCATGATATCGGATAACTTTCAGAATTTAAATCACATAATCATTATCGCAAACATGTTACGATTTTTTCTATAAATAATCAAATAATGGAGTAGAATTAAATTAGAAAAAAAATGGAATTAAGATAATACAATTAGGTTGTTGGAATTGATTTTTTTAAATACAAAAAAATATATATATATAAAAGATTTTAAAAAGTATAAAGATTTAAAAAAGAATTTAAAGTGAATTTAAAGTGAAGTTTGTTTTTAAATAAAAAAAAAGTTTGATACAACACCAGACATTATCGGGCCAATATCTAATCCATAATCTATTGGATCAATATATTTTGTTTGTAAAGTAAAGCTTTTTTAAAGGATAAGTTGATTTATAATTACCTAAATGTCTAACTTTATGTAATATGCATTTCTCGGTGTAACAGTAAAAACTCCATCACACGTTGTATTCCATCTGAAGAAACAATCTTTAAAAAAAAGATTATTGAAATAAGTTTATAATGGATATTATCTGTAAAGTCTTATCTAACATTATTGATATATTTGCTCTGTATGTGAGTTTTTCATATATTTATATATATTTTTTATATTCTTATATGATAATAGCCGTACATTGAGCACTCTATTTGAATATATCAATACTCTATATTCTCTTGGGATTATTCCTTTTAAGTCTATTCGTAGACTTATATTTATTGTATCACAAAAGTGAGTACACCCCTCACATTTCTGTAGGTATTTAAGTATATCTCTTCATGGGAAAACACTGACAAAATGACACTTTGACACAATGAAAAGTAGTCTGTATGCAGCTTATATAACAGAGTTAATTTATTCCAGTGGCTACCTGTGAAGCTCTGGTAAATTCCATACCCAGGAGAGTAAAGGCAGTTCTGGATAATAATGGTGGCCACACAAGATATTGACAGTTGACATGCTGTATGTTAATATTGACAACTTTACCTAAGGGGTGTACTCACTTTTGTTGGCAGGGGTTTAGTTTTTAATGGTTATATTTTGAGTTATTTTAAGGGGAAAATAAATTTAATCTGTTATATAAACTGCATACAGACTACTTTTCAATTCGGAGTTTTCCTTTTCCTAGACTGGTTGTTATACCAAGGTTGAAGAGCTTAGTCTGCCTTACTATTTACTGTTAGTTGGAGATAGTTTAACAGGATTCATACCTTTCACAAGGTTATTAGCGCTATGTGAAATGCAAACAGTCTCTTCCAGGAATTGAACCCGTGTCGCCGTGTCTATTTCCTACGACGGTAATCATTATACCACGAACGTCTCTGAATGCATATATATATATATATATATATATATCATCATCATGTCGTGCCGTCAGCACGGATATCCCTGACCATCTCTCGCCACTTCTCCCTATCATTCATCGCCTCCGGCAGGTCTTCTGGGTTACATCCTGTGTCCTCACATAGCTGCTGTATGTAAGTTCGGGCTGGTCGTCCTGCTTTTGCTTGGCCATATGTGGGGGTCCATAGGAGTACATCACTTACGAGCTCGTCCTTGCTTCTCCAGCAGTGTCCGGCGTGTCTGGCTCGTCTAAACTGTATAGTTTTCGTGATGGGAGGCAAGTGGCCGTATAGTTGGTGTCTCGTGGGGTGTTGTCGCCAGGACTTGTTCAATATTGCTCTCAACATTCTTGTGTAGTTGCCGTCAAGTTTCTTCTCCAGCCGTTTAGTTAGCGATATATATATATATATATATATATATATATATATATATATATATATATGCAATTTTGCTTTTGGTTGAAGAGTTCCAGTGCTGTAGAGTATGGTAATAAATAATACATAATGATATCGTTTTGATTGTGTAATGTTAAAAGAGACAATAAAAGCTTGGTGTCTTTTTTGCTTATAAGAAAATCAACATTTTTTTCATTAAAAGAATGTTCGGATAGTATTTATTCATGGTCGATCTTGCACGTGTAAAGATTGAGTCTATAAAGAATTGTCAAAGAAAAAAAATTAATAAATTTACTAAAATCCTAATCGATAAAAAATTATAATCATAAATCCAGAAGAAAAATGAACGACTTTTGTGAAGAACACGCGATTTGATGATAGAAATTAATGAAGACAGTATGCAACGAAGAATTAGGCGCACGGATATGTAATTAAAGAGAGAATGAGAGTGCGTTTTGAAGATGAATAAAAGAAAGAAAATTCCGAGACAAGTAAAGAAGAAAAAAAAAACATATGCGAAAAATATACATAATATTATATAATACAACTATAAAAAAATTGATATAACATTAAAACAAAGAAAATAAAAGAGGCGTCCTTATAGATGAATAATGAGCATTTGTTTGCTAATGACGGTCCATTGACGTGAATGGTCTGTAATTTCAGCAGGAAGTCGTCGGTGTGAAAGTTTAATTGGAAGATTTTTAAAAAATACACAATCACCTCACCCCACACCTATGCTTACGCACATTTTTTTACACACACACACACACACACACACACACACACACACACACACACACACACACACACACACATATATATATATAAATATATATATATATACACAAAATATTACCAACAATTGTATATATATATATATATATAAATACTCTTACTTAGGCAGGTTGTACACACAAATTATTGCAAAATAAGCAATATATATACATATATATATATATATATACAGAGAGAGAGAGGGAGAGAAGGAGAGAGGGGTTTGTTTGGTCTGTTTGTTTGCTTTGGTTTTATGGCATATCAACCATTGTAGGTTATTTAATGCCAAATCCATTTTTATACATATAAACAGTTCTATTTCAAACAATTCAATTTAGCATGTATACGCAGTGGACCTTGGAGCGATGGTAATAAAGGAGTATTTCACATTCGCAAAAGCTCCAGGATTATTGTGGCATACAGGACACTCGTTGGCGGGTATTACTATTTTGCAGAGATGAAGTCTGTGTATTCTTCAGTCACAGCCGATTGGGCCAGAGAGAGAGAGAGAGAGAGAGAGAGAGAGAGAGAGAGAGAGAGAGAGAGAGAGAGAGAGCTATATTCATAAATATAAAGGGTACAACATCAGTGATAGAGCATATATAAGTTAGGATAGGGTAAACATAATCAATACCACTTAATTGATTGCCTATGAGATCCTCATACCAATCTCTCTCTCTCTCTCTCTCTCTCTCTCTCTCTCTCTCTTCCTATATATATATATACACACGCACACACACATATATATATATATATATATGTATATATATATAAGTATTTTGTAATTTGCTTGAGGTATTGTACAAATTATTTTATTTTATTGTACTGAAAAATCTCTGACAAAGTTTTGCTTTGAAATTATTATTTTGCATTACAATTACCCTCTAAATGAATTCAATACAATAAAATAATATATATATATATATATATATATATATATATATATATATATATATATATGTATATTTAGGCAGCATTTCTTCGTTAATGCAAATTTCATTAAACATAATAGACATTTTATGCCTACATATTCTCTTTTGGATCCGTTCGAATTCCCGTATTACTTTTATCGTATTCGTATTTACAGAATTACATTTAAAAGCAAGCGCCATAATCTCCAACAGCAATGACGTCCTTACACAGTAGTAATTTGCTAAAACAAAAGTTACATCACTTTTGTAACAGATTCTCCCCTGATGATGGCCCAAAGTCGGGCAGAAAGTACTAGGGATACATACAACTATGGACAATACCTAAATCAATTCCCCCCGAATACGATAAAAGTAATACGGGAATTCGAACGGATCCAAAAGAGAATATGTAGGCATAAAATGTCTATTGTGTTTAATGAAATTTGCATATATATATATATATATATATATATATATATATATATATATATATATATAAATAAATATATGTAAATAAATTCTATTGTTCAGTGCTTGGGTTCAGCCAATGTACACCTTTTTACCGTTAGAACATTCGATTATGTAGAGTACGTTTTCTGAATTTCAGCTTAAATTTCTATTCATCATGAATGATGTTTTTGTGTTTTCAAAGGTAGAGGAATTTCCTTCTATGATTCTATCAAACATTCTATATTTTTTTGAATTTTTAGACTCCATGCATTGTGTGTTTCCCAAATTTAGATGAGGTTAGAGTGTCGAGCTGACAAAGAAAAGAAGCAGAAGGCACCCCGCAAAAACAATTAACGACGCCGACTAAGCCGATGACATAGCGCTACTTGCAAATACACCCAACCAAACCGAAACACTACTGCATAGTTTGGAACGAGCCGCCACAGGCATTGGCCTCCATGTCAATGCACACAAAACTGAATATATGTGTTTTAATCAAGCAGGCCACATTTCCACACTAGACGGAACCTCTCTGAAACTAGTTGACAAATTCACATACCTAGGAAGCAGTGTCTCATCAACCGAAAAAGACATCGACACGCCACTAACGAAGGCATGGACAGTTATCGATAAACTATCGGTCATATGGTTATCAGACCTGACCGATAAAATAAAACGCAGTGTATAGATGCACTACTTAGACGCTAACTAAACGGCTGGAGAAGAAGCAAGACGGCAACTACACAAGAATGTTGCGAGCAATATTGAACAAGTCCTAGCGGCAACACCCCACAAAGTACCAACTATACGGCCACCTGCCTCCCATCACGAAAACTATCCAAGTTAGACGAACCAGGGACGATGGACACTGCTGGAGGAGCAGGGACGAGCTTATAAGTGATGTACTCCTATGGACCCCCACATATGGCTGAGCTAAAGCAGGACGGCCAGCTAGAACATACATACAGCAGCTGTGTGAGGATACAGGATGTATCCCAGAAGATCTGCCAGAGGCGGTGAACGATAGGGAAAAGAGGCGAGAGCGGGTCAGGGATATCCGTGCTGGAGGCACGACATCATGATGATGAGAGTGTGTTTTAAGTTTTTGATTGTCGTTTGCTTTTAATGATTTTTGTTGTGTCTGGAATATTCTTAATTCTATCATTGTTTTTAATTCTATGAATAAATCTGAGTTTTTTTTTTGTTATATGTATTTACCAACCACTCCCCCGCGTGCATGATATGACACCAGGTCAATTTTTAAGCGGAGTTTGTTGGCGACTCTAGTCAAGGGCGACTAGAAGGCTCTCTTTTTAATAGCTACTACACCAAGATATAGGGGAGGGCGCTACTCCTTTCCCTGGATTGCTCCACTTTACCCTTGATACATACCTTATATCACTGAGTGTTAATCAAGGAGGTATCAAGTACCATTTTAAAAGTCTTTGGTATGACGTGATCTGGGATTGAACCCAGGTATTCCGGACCATTGGCGAACACTCAACCCACTAGGCCAGTGAGTTGGTAATTGAATTCAGAGTTTTTCTTTTTTAGACCAGTCGCCCTGCCAAGGTTAAAGAGCACAGTCTGCCCTACTATTTGCCCATATACATGGAGGGAGAATAGTTAGATTGATACCTTTCCAAATGGTATGAGTGTTATGTAAAATATAAACAGTCTCGTCCAGGATTTGAACTCGGGTAACTGTCTCCATTTTTAACGTCGATAACCATTCCACCACGTGAATCTCCAATCTTCACTTGGTTAAATGTTTTTGTTGTTTTTGTATTTGTTGTATGTTGAGACATACGCTAAGGGTTGTTTGGTGCTATATTTTTGGGGTGTCGTAGTTTTTTAATGGTATTTTTTTGGCTAATTCGAATGCCTTATCTATTAGTGTTGTGGGTTTCTTTCTTTCTTATTTATTAGTGTTGTGGGTTTCTTTCTTTCTTATTTATTAGTGTTGTGGGTTTCTTTCTTATTTATTAGTGTTGTGGGTTTCTTTCTTATTTATTAGTGTTGTGGGTTTCTTTCTTATTTATTAGTGTTGTGCGTTTCTTTCTTTCTTATTTATTAGTGTTGTGGGTTTCTTTCTTTCTTATTTATTAGTGTTGTGGGTTTCTTTCCTTCTGGTGGAAGGTTACGCGTAATTCTTCTTTGCGATTTTTTCAGAGGTTTTGGCCATGATGCATATTTTATGTGTTAGGGTGTAAGGGATGGATTTTATGCAGTTTTTTGGGTGACGACTTTTGAAACGAAGGCGAGTTCGTCGTAAATGTCTGTGATGATTTGGCCCTATTGATTTTTATTGTTTGTTGGTTTGTTTTGGTTTTATGGCATAGCAACCCTTGTGGGTTATTTAATGTCAAATCCATTTTTATACAAATAAACAATTCTATTACAAACAACTCATTTTAGTATAAGTAGACTATTTAATGGTCAAAAACATTTCTATTTCATGTTATTCAGTTTAGTCAAACAGTTCTAATTCAAACAATTCAGTTTAGTATAAGTATAGATTTTGTTTACTCAAAGTTAAATATGAAAACAGTTTTATTTCAAACAATTCAGTTTAGTATACGTATAGTTTTTGCTAAAGCAGTTCTATTTCAAACAATTCAGTTTAGCAGAAGTGTGCAGTTTCAATGTCACCAACAGTTCTATTTCAAGCAATTCAGTTAAGCAGAGGTACACAGTTTAGTTCTATTTGATATATAGGTAGATACCTATCAGGTGCTACCTCTCAGACCTGGGAGCAATGGCAATGAAGGAGTACTCTGCATTCCCCTAAGCTCCAGTATTACTGGAACTTCACCATCAGATTGTTTAGTGTCATATACAGGACACTCGTTGTGGGGGGTGTATACAGACCCAACCGGCTGGCCATTTTGGTTTTGTATGAGGTTGTCTAAAAATAGTGGTTCTTTAAAATTTTGTTCTATGGTGAATTGTATTTTGGGCCGTTAGTTTTGGATTAACTAACGTAATCATTAATATTCTATTAGGAGTATTTCCATAATATGAAACAGAAATTTAGGTATCTTTTCCATGATCAAATAAATTCTGTTTTAATAGTGTTGTATTTTCCCAATGATTTCATATGGATATTCCTCTAAATATGCAGAGGTTAGCGTGGTACCATTTTAATTCCCATTGCTATTCACACACACACACACACACACACACACACACACACACACACACACACACACACACACACACACACACACATATATATATATATATATATATATACATATGATAAGCAATATATATATATGTTTATAATGTATATAAATTATATACATAAATATATATATAACATACAAAATATATATAGAATATATTTAAAATATATAATATATCTAAAGCGTGTATATATATATATATATATATATATATATATATATATATATATATATATATATATATATATCGATAATACATCAAATATATATATATATATATATTATTAAAAAAAACTTTGGAAACATAAAATCTTCAGATAAATAATGGTGGATGTTCACATTGTTTTTTTTTCTTTTTGGTGTAAATAAACTAATCATATATAAGACGTAAAACATTTTTATTTAATAACTAAACATTCTGGCTTCATGAAATATGCCTTAAACTAACAAGATTTAAATTAATGATGTAATATTTTCTTTAACAAAAATATATAAAAACATCAAAGTAGAAGAAAGATTTTCGGAATTCATTGACAAAAAAATAATAAGTAATACTTTGTTGTCCCTTCTAAAGCTTATGTTATGACAGCCTTAATTCTTTCAGATATAGATTGACTTCACCTCCAGTTCTTACACAGAGTCACTGGAGGCAATCAGCTGACAAAGTGTGCCCTTTCGAGCCAAACAGTATCACGGAGACTTCAAAATTTTTATCCACTTTCATCAGGACAACAACATGTGACATAAAGTTGGTTTAAGATGAAATTTTGACTACATAGAGCGTTAGGAAAGTTATTTAATCTATCGCCAATGATATAAACGCATTCATATTTCTCCCAATAATATTAATCCGGAAGTGCATGTAATAGAACGAGTGGAGTTCGAACTCGCTTATCTCGAGATTGAAGTCCAGCACTTTAACTATTACGCCACCGAAATTCCTTGACTACGTCGCTTACCTAATGCTAACAGATAGAATCAAACAGATTAAGATAAAAAGATTGACATGAACAGAGTGAGATTGATTGGTATGGATAGACTAAGGGAGAAAGATAAATAAATAAGAACTGACTGAGATAGATAGATAGATTGATAGATAGGGACAGAAGGAGTTAGGTACATAGATGTGATTGGTTGGTTGGTTGTTTGTTTGTGTTTTATGACATATTAACCCTTGTATGTCATTTAATGCCAAATCCATTTTTATACAAATAATCAGTGCTATTTCAAATAATTCAGTTTAGCATAAGTAAGTAAAGTAAAGTTAGCGACCATAGTCGAGGGTGACCCGAAGGCTCCCTTTTCGATAGCTACTACACCAAGGTGTAGGGGAGGGCGCTACTCCATTCCCTGGATTGCTCCACTTTACCCTTGAACCGTACCTTATAATGCTGAGTGTTAAGCAAGGTGGTATCAAGTTCCATTTTTAAAGTCTTTGGTATGACTCGACCTGGGATTGAACCCAGGTCTCCCGGGCCATTGGCGAACACTCTAACCGCTGGGCCATACACGGTTTAATTGTCAAAAACGTTTCTATTTCTAGCAATTCACTGTAGTCAAACAGGGCTATTTAAAACAGTTCAGTTTAGTATAAGTATAGATTTTGTTTACACTCAGTTAATTTTCAAAACAGCCCTGGATAAAACAATTCAGTTTAGCATAAGTGCAATTTCAATGTCAAAAACAGTTCTATTTCAAACAATTTGTTTTAGCATAAGTACGTATTTTAAATGTAAATACACGGTTTAATTGTCAAAAACATTTCTATTTCGAGCTATTCAGTTTAGTCAAACTGTTCTAATTCAAACAATTCAATTTAGCATTAGTACGCAGTTCAGTTTTATTTAACCTATAGATATGACCCGATCAGGTGCTACCATTCCGAGCAAGAGCAGACCTGGAAGCGATGGCAATGAAGGCGTGCTCAACATTCCCCAATGCTCCAGCATCCCTGGAACCTCACCATCAGATTGTTTAGTGTCATATCCAGGACACTTGTTGAGGGAGTCTACCTGTTTGCAGCGGGCCGACTGGGCAATAGATAGATATGAACAGACTGGTGTATATATCTATATTTATATATATATGGAGAAAGAGAGTGAGAAAGTCGAGAAATAGGAATAGATAGATAGATAGATAGATAGATACATAGGAACAGGCCGAGTTAGACAGCTAGATAAACAAACCCCCAAAAAAAAAACCAAACATTTCTTACTTTTCCCTTAATTCTTCGTTCTCAGCCTTTTTGTATCAAAATATATTTTCTCGCTTTATACTTGTCGACAAGTTACTCAATACCCGCTTCCCTTTTATTTTTTGAGGTTGGTGAACCGAGGGATCGGTCAATGCCGGCAATGAGTTGATCGATTAGATTCGTTGACCCTCTGTTCAGATGATTGGTTGTATGAAGGTATACGTTTCAGAGCTCGATCAGAATTTGATCCCACACTTTTTTTCTATGAGCTGGGATTCATCACATTTTTATTTCGATGGGGTGAACAACATGTATCTTCATTTCATCTAGATACCCAAATAAAAAAAAAAAAAGAAAAAGGAAAGAAAAAAAAAAAGAAGTCAGGACTGCTAACGTACGAAATAGAATAGCCATCCTAATTCTATGCGTTTGGGGAAAAGTTGAGTAAGATTCCGTCTCGCGTTGGAAAAAAAAATTGATTACGTAGCTGTGGGACTGGGCGATTGGATTGAGCGACTGATAAATCAGAGATAAAACAGCAAAACAACCACAGCAGCAGCAGAGGATCAAAGAATCATGAAACCTTTTGATAAGCTTGCGGATAATGGGAAAACGAATTAGGAGTGAGTAAAATACTAATCCAAGCAAATAGTAATGTTATACTAATGCTAATAATTCCCTCATAGTTATATGGGTCCATGTATTCTTATCTAAGCTAATAATTTTCAAGCAGGTCCATTCAACCCATAGATAGGACCCAAACAGGTAATAACTACTCCAGATTAGTGTAAATCTGGAGATTATCGCAAGGAAGGGTTGACTTCACACTCTCCAAAGCAACTGAACAGAAGCTACGCTTTTATATAAGATATAACTTTTGTATCATATAATATATATATCATCATCATCATGTCGCGCCATCAGCAATGATTTTCTCTGACCCTTTCTCGCCACCCCTTCCTATCGTTCAAAGCTTCCGGTAGGCCTTCAGGGCTACATCCCATATCAGTACAGAGCTGCTGTATGTAGGTTCGAGCTGGTCGTCCTGCCTTTGCTTGTCCATGTGACGGGGTCCACAGGAGTACATCACTTATGAGCTCGTCCCTACTTCTCCAGCAGTGTCCCGCATATATGGTTCATCTAATTTTGAAAGTTTTCGTGATGGGTGGTAGGTGGGCGTACAGCTATTGCTTTGTGGGGTGCTGCCTCCAGGACTTATTCTGTATTGCTCGCAGCATTCTTGTGTAATTGCTGTCAAGCCTTTTCTCCATACGTTTAGCTAGCGTAGTGCATCCATGCAGCAGTATCGACATCGATAGCTGTCTATGCTTTTGTCTGTCTCGGTTGATGAGACACTGCTTCTTAGGTAGGTGAACTTGTCAACTAGTTTCAGAGAACTACCGTTTTGCGTGGAGATGTCACTTGTTTGATTAAAGCACGTGTATTCCGTCTTGTGTGCCTTGACATGGAGGCCTATGCCTGTAGCTGCTCGTTCCAGACTGTGTAGCAGGGTTACAGAAGCTCTTTGTCATCGGCGTTGTCCGTGTTCGTAATTGTCTGTGCGGGTCAGCTTAAAAAATGACCTTGTGTAGCATCCTGCCATAAAAGAAGGTTGAGGTACATACATACAACAGTGTATGGATAATTATCATTAAGAGATATAAATGTTCATTTTTTTTCTGACTGCATGGAAGTATTGAGATTTCCAGTATTGTTATTGATGTGGACTCAGAGTCGGTACCACGGAAGGAAAACACGGAACACGGTAGAGGTAAGAAAGATATATTAACAAAAGTTACAAAGGATAGTGTAAGGGTAAGCGGAGCTTACTATCCGGTGGTGTCCAATATTGGTAGACGTACTACTAGTACTCCTGATACTACTAAGGTATTAGGATACAGCTCTCTAGTAATATAGTGCTGGAAGAGTCCATGATGCAGGTAAGTTTCGGTCTCACAACAGTTATATCGCCCTTACTTAGATGACCGGCAAGCGTCTATCTCACTTCGCTTCGTCCTTCGGTCACCTTGTCGGTCAACTTGTGTCTCTTCTGCGTTGCCATCTTTGTTTTTTATTCGCTGTGTTCGGTCAGCATCTCCAGATGTTCTAAGTTTTTTCAGCTGGGATGATGAATGGCAACGTGACCTCAATTTTACTTTTATTTCTCGGCAACTTTTCAAATTCCCATCGTCCATCCGACTAAACGGGGAATCAATGATAAGTGTAGATTAAGCATTTCAACCGCTCAGGTCGAGCGTTTCTTACTAACTTATTAACATATTCCTAAACTTCTGGGATCATCCAATCACGTGATCTTTTTGTTCAATTAAAGCCATGATCTCAAAACGACCTCGGGTTCATCATACATGAATCAAACCAGATGACTCCACGATTTTTCAATTCCCTTTTAACTCATTCTACAATATCTGCCAAATAATAGATGTAGCCAATATATTATTAACATTACTAACTTCAGTAAATCTTTTAAAGTTACGAGGTGCCTTCAATAAGTTTCTAGACTTTGTCGTATGGACGTTTAAAATTGTCGTAGACTCTTCAAAATTCACTATGTTATTGCTATACATGTTATGAGATGACAGGTTCAAATGAACAGCTACAGCAGCAATTGGAATACACCCTACTAAAGTCAGATTGTCACAGCTGGTGAATTTCAAAATGCAATCTGACACATTAAAAGAACGATATGCAATAAAATTGTGTTTTAAACTTGGAAAAAATGCCACAGAAACGTATGGAATGCTTCAGACTGCTTTTGGGGCATCTTGCATGAATCGAGCATAAGTTTTTGAGTGGCATAAGAGATTCAAGGAAGGCAGGGAGTCTGTGAGGGATGATGAGAAGTGTGGGAGAAGTAAGGAAGTCAATACACCAGAGTTGATTGGCCAAAGAGTTAGGGTTAGGGATAATATGTTGAGGTTTCAAGGGAGTTCAGCGAGAGATTCCGTAGGAAGAGGCCAGCACTCTTCAAATCGGGTCAGTGGTATTTCCACCAGGACAATACACCAGTCCACAACTCCATCATTGTCACAGACATTTCACATAGCACTAATACCCTTGGGAAAGGTATGAATCCAATTATTTTCCCTCCAGCTATGGGTGAATAGTAGGACAGACTAGGTTCTTCAGCCTTGGTTAGGCAACTAGTCTAGGAGAAGGAAAACTCTGAATTCAAACCTGTTTAACTCCGCTTAAGAATTGACCTTGTGTCATATCCTGCCCGAGCGGAGGGGTTGGGTAAATAGTATCATTGTCACAGACTATTTGAGTAAGATGGGCATCAAGACAGTTCCTCAACCTCCCTATAGTCCAGACCTTGCTCCCTGTGACTTTTGGTTATTCCCTAAGCTCAGAGGCTGTCGTTATGAGACAATTGAGGAGATGAAAGAGGTTGTGACGAAGGTCGTTGACACGCTCACACAAGAGGACTTCCATGGGGCCTTCCAGAAGTTGTTTGAACGGTAGAACAAGTGCATTGCAGTCGAAGGAGATTACTTGGAAGGGGACTAGAGTTTCATGTGTGTACTATGAATAAAAGTGCTCATACGAAAAAAGTCTGGAAACTTATCATATGCACCTTGTATGTATGCTGAAAGCATTTTCGAAGTTTCACTTTATAAAGCAAAAAAGAGTAACATATTTGTTTTACGCCACATTTTATTCCAAGAATATGTCTTGCGTGCCGGCACACACACACACACACACACACACACACACACACACAAATATATATATATATATACATATATATATATATAAATATATATATATATATATATTCTTTAAAGAAAAACCAAAGACCGGTTATTTTAGGATTATAAATTTATTTCCATCCTGTTTTGCGTTTCCGATGTAAACCAAAAACACGAAGAAAAATATAACAGGACTTCTTCAGATCTTTAAAGAAAGTATTGCTCTGTAAAATTAATTACATTGAGCTCTCTGCCAGGAAAATTTGAATGTTCAGCTCTTGAATGATTTTCTTGTCCTGAAGGAATTACTCCCAACTCTGGTTTAACTGGACCGAATAATACTATATATATATATATATATATATATATATATATAGTTTGGTTTGGTTTGGCTCAGTTTTATGGTATATTAACCAATGTAGGTTATTTAATGTCAACTCCTGTGTGTACATTTATAGTAAATATATGATTTGTTAACACGTTTTGTTGACAACATTTTAAACCATCCTGTGCTCATTTTTTGCACACAGTTATATCCAACTTTGAAAAACTTGCCAAATATCACTCCACGGTATGTGCTCATATTTAATAGGTCTAACACCTTTTCTAGAAGTGTATATTTAGCAAGACCATTCGTCACGGGTAAGATGCAATATGCTGTCAAATTTTACGCGGATCACGTCTGGTTTTAATTTTAAAAGTTTCATTCTCTTAGAAGGGTTGTCGTAATAAGTCTAGAGACCTCAGATCATACTCTACTTCATGTCGCTTTCAAGATCCTTGGCGTCAAGTAAAACACAAAGAACATCGTCCAGGATTTAAACTCTGTTGCTCATTCTCTACGATTCTGGCCGTTATGCCAAACGTGCTTTTCCTTTATTTCCGAGATATAATGATTAAGTGAAATTTCACCCACCTATATAATTTGGTATGGTACAACTTTTTTCTTTCATTTTTTCTTTTACTTGTCATAAATTGACTCCTTTACATATCAATTCTCGCTTTCGGTGTCTGTTTTTTTTTGCGCGGGGGGGGGAAGTACGTTTATATACCGTAAAATTACACTGATTTCCGTTGGCTTTATCAGTATTCATTCATAATTAAGTTGTCATGAAGTAGACGCATACGTTTTTTGACGAGCTCATAGCCAAGCAGGTGAAACACGCGCTCTGAGTTCGATAACAATTCTTTTTTTTTTTTTTTTTTAAATATATTTATTGTATTTTTCTTTATTAACTTCTGCGCAGTGTTTCTTTAATCATTTTCAAATTTGAGTACCTAGACTTGACTACTTGATCACGAAAAGATTTAATCGAATTTCTTGACAACAACTTAAAGGCACGTCACCAACTTTCATGGTAATCACAGGAGCGCGAACGTCAGATCAGTGTTTACATCAGTTGCTGCGAGAAAATATAATTTCGCATATTTATTTCTTTAGGCAGAACTAAATATAAACAAAGCATTCAATTCTTCAAATGTTGCAGGTATCTTCATGTCTGGTCTTGTTAGTGTGGATTTTACAAGCAAAACCATTACGATCAATTCCGATATACATTTTCTTGAAAAAAAAACCCTTTAGTACGAGAGATTTCTTAAAGTACGAGGGATTTCTGAAATCTGAGGGATTGATAGAATTTAATAGCATATCAACCGGTCTAGGGTATTTCATGCCCAGAGGATTGGAAATTTCGTTCATTGTATATTAATATATACATTATTGTGTTGTTGATTTTTGAGAGCTTTTTGCTCACAGTATTCCTATCTAATACAAATCATTTGCGCAAAGAAATGATTAATATTGAATAGAATTATTACTGTGAACAATACTTGAAACCATTTAATACAGTGCAAACAAATGAGCTCTGGCTCGTTTAAAAATATTACCTACAAACTATTTGCTTACAAGTTCTCTCTCTCTCTCGCTCTCTCTCTCTCTCTCTATCTATCTATCTATAAGTGGAAAAGTTAATAAACTAGACACTGACAACGGATTTAGCAATGATATTTCCTCTTTATTTAAAAAAGACTTCCTCAAATATCATTGTTAAATCCGTTGTCAGTGTCTAGTTTATTCACTTTTCCACTTACTTTTTTCATCTTCTCAGATTTACAAAAATCTACCATTTCTCATATATATATATATATATATATATATATATATATATATATATATATATATATATATAAACAGTACTTGGCATTAGATAACCCAGAATGTTTGATATGTCATAGAACGCAATTAAACCAAGTAATCTGCGCACAGTTCAATGGTTTCAAATATTTCTGTCTAATATTAATATTCATATGGTTTCAAGTAATTGTGTATATTAATTTTAGTCATTCATAGTTACATGATTTCAACTAACTAATAATAATCATTAATAAACAATTATAGCTTCAAATAACTATTCTTAACACAAACGATTTACTGTTATATGGTCTCAAGTATTCCTGTCTAATACGAATAATTGTGAAACATATCTATTTAGCCCATAAGATGGGATCCGAACAGGTCCAACCACCTAGGATCAAAATAGACCTGGGAATAATGGCAATGAAAGGGTTCTCTCCCTCTAGATCTTCAGAACTGGAGCCTCACCATCGAATGCAGTTTAATGTCATACCAGGACACCGCTTTTTGGGGGTGGGAGGTCTTACCCCTCTGCAGGCGATACAATAAGCGTAATCTCTGTGGAGGTGCCCGTGGTGTAATGGTTATCATCATAGGAAATGGACACGGCGACACGAGTTCTAATTCCGAACGAGACTGATAGCATCTCACATAGCACTAATACCCTTGGGAAAGGTAGGAATCCAATTATTCTCCCTCCAGCTATGGGTAAATAGTAAGACAGACTGGGTTCTTCAGCCTTGGTGAGGCAACTAGTTTAGGAGAAGGAAAACTGAATTCAAACCTGTTAAACTCCGCTTAAAAATTGACCTTGTGTCATATCCTTCCCGAACGGAGGGGTTGGTAAATATGGTAATGTCTATTTCACCGACTGGATGTCAGATGTTATCACGTAAATAGAGCTAGAAAATCTTTGGTTTCTTTGCTTAATGGCATATCCACCTTCGTGGGTTATTTAATGCCAAAGCCATGCTTGTAGAAAAACAATAGTGGTACATTTTAACCCATGAGGAAAAAGAAAATCTTCGTATGGCTTAGAGTCAGTACTTTTGTACACTTGTAAAATCTGCATTCCTTCTGCTGTGTGACTATCTGTCTGACTTTTCTTTGTATATCTGAGTTTATGTGTTTCTTTGTATCTGTGTTCAGTTAGTTTTTTTTTTCTGTATATTAATCACGATGCCATTTTATCAGTGATCTACACTGACATCTTTGTTATTTCGTAACAGATTTCACCACTTTATTAACAATAGAAAGAGTTATATTAATTACCTAAGAATAAGTATTGACTTCCGACCGTTCGACAGACGCCAGGGAGCGGATCAGGAATAAAACCAAAACACCGACAGAGGTTGGCCCATTTGAATAGGCCGGTTTACTCGCTAATGCAGTAAATCGGAGGCCAACCGATCGATCTTCTTCTTCTTCTTCTTCTTCTTCTTCTTCTTCTTCTTCTTCTTCTTCTTCTTCTTCTTCTTCTTCTTCTTTTAAATAGACCATTGGTAGTGGCATCACATAACTCTTCCTTCCCGCCACTTCTTCAGATTATCATCATATTCATTTACCTTACTTTCGTTTAGCCTTTCTTTCTTTCTTTCTTTCTTTCTTTCTTTCACAGTCAATTTTATCTATCTATCTATCTATCTCTTCCGAGTGATAATATCTATCTACTTAACTAGCTAACATCGCAATTTGATTTATTTACATTGTATTTTTTCTTTTATCCTCCCTCTCGGCTCATACTGCATGCTTTCTTTCTTTCTTTCTTTCTTTCTTTTGAAATTTCCAGCTTTATCTTTCTTTCTTTCTTTCTTGTGAAAATTTCAACTTCTTTCTTTCTTTCTTTCTTTCTTTCTTGTGAAAATTCTCGCTTAATCTTTCTTTCTTTTTTTGAAAATTCTAGCATTTTCTTTCTTTCTTTCTTTCTTTCTTTCTTTCTTTTGAAAATTTCAACTTCTTTCTTTCTTTCTTACTTTTGAAAATTCTAGCATTTTCTTTCTTTCTTTCTTTCTTTCTTTCTTTTGAAAGTTCCAGCTCTTTCTTTCTTTGGAAAATTTCAACTCCTTTCTTTCTTTCTTTCTTTCTTTCTTTCTTTCTTTTGAAGTTTTCTTACTTTTATTTATTTCTTACTTTTATTCATTCTCTTTCTCCGCACCCAGATTTTTTTTATTCCCTTGTTCATTATTTTCTTTTCGTTTGCACTTTCATTCCGTTTATTCTCTCTCTGCATTTTCCTTTCCAATTTTTTTTTCTTTACTTCCTCTATTTCTACTTGTCTTCTTTTCGTTCTGCTGCTTGCTTTATATTTCAAACTTTCTGCTGTCCAACCAACTTTGGGAAACTTCCATATCCTGACCGATTGAAATCATAAACGCCAGGGTCGTCTTTATACGATATTTTATCACAGAAGCCAAGGAGACATTTTGTCGTGAGAGGCGCACGCAAGCCGAAAGTGTCCGCTTTCAATCTAACTAACACAAACAAGAAACAGTTCAGGAATCGAGTCTCATAATGTTATGCTTTTCATCGGGAGGAGGCATCTTGACTTAGAGAAACATAATGATAAATCTATTTAAAGATGAAATCACCGAGTGCATAAAGTTGGCTAGAATATGCAGAGCTGCAAAAAAAAAAAACAGAAAAAAGAAAGAAAAAAAAGAAAAAAAAGAAAAAAGAAAGAAAAAAAGAAAAAAAGGAAAAAAAGAAAGAAAAAAGGAAAAAAGGGAAAAGAAAAAAAAATAAAACGAAACAAAAACTCACACCTCTTGATAATTTTGAAACTTAGCGGCGTGTGATACAAAACAAAGTGAAAAGAAATAATGAAAATTGGGGTCAATCATCTTTTCAATAACTATAACACTGATGTGGAGGTGAGGGCGCTAACTCCTTTCCCTTGATTGCTCCACTTTACCCTTAATACGTACCTTATAATGCTGAGTGTTAAGCAAGGAGGTATCAAATACCATTTTTATGACTCAACCTGGCATTGAACCCCAGGCCGGTCAGTATATATATATATATATATATATATATATTACAAAAAGGAGTCTATGACCCTGGGTTTCATGCTTTCCGCATTCCTCAGAGAGTAGATTTAAAAAGTAAAGACCGATTAATATGGTGCATTTTTGCTCGAAAAGATAAATAGATAATTTCAAACCTAAGTTAAATAAAACATGAACTGTACACACACCCAACCGGAAATAAACATACATACATACATATATATATACATACACAAAATATAAGTAAATAAAAACCATTCAAACTACAAACACTAGTAAATTAAAATCTCATTTAATACCCATTAACATATTCTCAGACGAAAATAAAAAGCTGAAAATACAAACACACACATATATACACAGACATGTGTATACATATACAAAAAAAGGAGAAAGAACTACCAGTAAATTTAAAACCACAAAACTCCCCAAGATACACAATCACACAAAAAACTGTTAGTGAAACCCAAAACCACTCCAACGCCAACACACACACATACACACACACACACACACACACACACACACAATAAACATATCAAATATCAAAGACAGGTAATACAGACCAAAGTAAACACACTCCAGGAAAGAGGGACAACGATCCATATGTAAACCAGCCTGGCCAACCAAAGGTCATTTATACTGGAAACAAGAGTGAGTTCAAGTATCATTGAGTACCCCATTAACAAGGCCTTGTGCCACATATGTTCTCTGACGAAAGCAACAAGCTGGAAACATACATATATATATGACATATGTAAGAACAAAATAAATAAATCCAAAAAATACAAATCTCTTCGTGGAACTTCTTATTTTAAAATATATCCTTATTCTTTCTTTGGACCTACAACAACCAACTTTATATATATATATATATATATATATATATATATATATATATATATATATATATATATATAAAGTTGGCGACCGTTGTCGAGGGCAACCAGAAGGCTCCCTTTTCAATAGCTACTACATTGAGGTGTAGGGGAAGGCGCTACTCCTTTCTCTGGATTGCTCCACTTTACTCTTGATACGTACCTTATATTGCTGAGTGTTAAGCAAGGAGGTATTAAGTACCATTTTTAAAGTCTTTGGTATGACGCGACCTGGGATTGAACCCAGGTCTTCCGGACCATTGGCGAGCACTCTACCCACTAGGCGAACATACATATGGTATGTATATATTTCTATATGTAAAAGCTCTATCACTGATAATGATCACTATTTTATAATACTGCAACATTTGGTCCATGATTAACTCACCAAGTGAGCTAGTAAAAACTATAAACCTCTTTAATATATATATATATATATATATATATATATATATATAGTACAATTAAATGAAGACTCAAACTCGGTTAAGTCGTCATAATAAATTTATTTCGGTGGAGAATATTATTGCTATATTCTCCGTCTCGTCAAATGACTCTTTTACATGCTCTCTCCTGTCGCAGAGAAGCGAATATATATATATATATATATATATATATATATATATATATATATATATAATTGTCAATAGATAAGTACGCCAAAATAAAATAAAAAAATAGAAAACTTAGTTTTCTATTAAGACAAAGGTAACAGGATATTATTATTTCTAGAGGAACATTTATATAATCAAATGGATATAATTAGGTATTATTTATTACGAAGCTTAACGGAATTGAAATTATACAGCCAAAACAGAACAGCTTTTAAATGTTCATATTTTTACTTACAGAGTTTCACGGTTATACTTCTCAACATGTCAATAATATTGGGTTTCATAGATAAATCTCATGAAACTGGATATGTCCAGAATCGTTATTATACAGTACCGCCTTTGTAAACCTTCGAAGTTCTTTATGATGTGTTTAAACGTTTAATTTGATCACCAAAATATATTTTAGAAGATTGTTAAAAATGAGATTAATTGTATGTATAAGGGGGCAAAGCAGACCATCACAAAGTTGCTCACAAGTCTTACGCAAAGCAAGACAAAATGAAATGTTCAAAAGTCGTTTCTTCCTTCCGTTTTGGCTATCTTTTCTCTTCTCTCTATTCTTCGGTCGTTTCTTCATCCTTCCTTTCTTCCCTCCTTTCGTTCGTTCGTTCGTCAATATGGCTGCTTGACGCTCGATCAAAGATGCTCATAACTGATTCTGCCTCTATCCCAATCGTCTGAGTCAGTAGAATACGCCGACTGCATCTCAGCAGAATGGGTAAGACCTGGCAATGACTCTAAACCATGGGGCTCCAGTACTGGAGCTTTGGGTAAATGTGGGATAAACCTTCATCACCATTACCCCCAGGTCCACTTTGGTCCGTAGTGGCAGTACCTGTTAAAGTGTTTACTATACTAGTAACCATTTTTGTGTGCTTTTAAATGTCTGTGTGTGAACAAATGATTCGTATTAAATTGAATGAATAGTATCAAATATCAATGCTTGAAACACTTTACCAGTTGTGAATAGAACTGTTTGCGTAGACAATACCTGAAATCATTTAGCTGTTTGCCAATAGAACTATTAGTGTTAGATAGGAATGCCGGAAAACATTTAAACTGTGTGCTCGTATAAAAATAATGTTACGTAGAAACTATTCGTTCGCAAATCGTATAAATCTAATTCATATATGTTTAAACAAGATTTTGCATTTGTGCAGAATCGTTAGTGTACAATACTGCCCTCTTTGCAAACCTTCGAAGTTCTTCATGATGTGTTTAAACGTTTAATTCGATTACTAAAAAATTGTTAAAAACAATACTACCCAGAATCCTTTAGGTTTTTCTTTGCTCATTGTAACTCTGGGTAAGGCAAGTTGCATCCGTTATAAGTGGGAGGTGCTCGTGGTGTAATGGTTATCGTAGTAGGAAATGGACACGTTGACACAAGTTCTAATTCCGGACGAGACTGATAGCATTTCACATAGCACTAATACCCTTGGGAAAGGTAGGAATCCAATTATTCTCCCTCCAGCTATGGGTAAATAGTAGGGTAGACTGGGTTCTTCAGCCTTGGTGAGGCAACTATTCTAGGAGCAGGAAAACTCTGAATTCAAACCTGTTAAACTCCGCTTAAAAACTGACCTTGTGTCATATCCTTCCCGAGCGGAGGGGTTGGTAAATAGGTTATAAGTGATATTATCATTTTCTTTCATTCAAATCACCCAGAATCTATATTTAGGTTTGGTTTGGTTTGGTGGGTTTTATGGCATATCAACCTTTGTAGGTTATTTACCGCTAAATCCATTTTTATGTAAATAATCTGTTCTATTTCAAACAATTCAGTTTAGCATAAGTACACATCTTAATTGTCAAAAACATTTATTTCAAACAATTCAAGAAGTTATATGTAACAATTCAGTTAAGTGTAAATACAATTTCAATGTCGAAAAACAGTTCTATTTCAAATAATTCAGTTAAGCATAAGAACGCAGTTTAAATGTAAGTACGGTTTAATTGTCAAAAACATTTCTATTTCACGCTATTCAGTTTACTCAAACAATTCAGTTTAGCATAAGAATGCTGTTAGTTCTATTTAACCCATAGATTGTGCCATATCAGGTGCTACCACTCCGAGCCAGAGTGGACCTGGGAGCGATGGCAATAAAGGGGTACTCCGTATTCCCCAAAGCTCCAGCATTGCTGGAACCTCACCATCAGATTGTTTAGTGTCATAAACAGGACACTCGTTGGGGCGGTCTTACCCCTCTGCAGAGAAGCAGTCGGTGTATTCTACAGCCCCAGCCGACTGGGCAACAGAATCTATATTTAGTAAGGTAGTGTAGATGAAAAATCCAGGAAGCAATATCCCACAAAATAGTAGCTGTACGACCACACACTACCCATCTCAAAAACAATCCAAATTAGAAGAACAAGACATGTGGGACACTTGGGTAAGTAAGGACGGACTCATCAGCGACGTTTTTCTATGAACCCTTTCATACAGACGAACAAGTGTTGGACGACCAGCAAGAACTTACAAGTATCTACAACAGCTCTGTACGGACACAGGATGTAGTCAAGAAGACCTGCTGGAAGCGATGGACAATAGAGACGAATTGTGAGAGAGAGAAAGAGAGTTCGGGAAATCCGTGCTAGCGGCTCGACAAGATGATGATGATGTAGATAAATTAAAAAAAAAAATTATCGTTATATCAAGTCAGTGTGATTGACGGTTTAAAATCAGTTTAGAACTTGATTCTGGTTGGATGGTCTTAGATAGGTGACCAAGTGATCCCATATGTCTAGGAGTTAGAGTTAAACTTTGATTATTTAGTCGAGAAACTCCAGAGCGCGTGGATATAATTTCCACCTCTGGCTTGATGGCTGGTTCACGACTGGGGGAGAGTCTGTAAGACTTATTAGAAAGGTCGTAGATCATGATAAAGTATTGGTGCACACGTAATGTCTTTGTCATTGATCTTACTGGTAAGAAATTGAAATTTGAAACACGACAAAAAATGGGGGCAAGAAGTGACCACCGGCCGAAAGAACATGAACACCGTTACAACAAAGATATTTTCACAGACTGGGTTGTATAAAATTAATCTGTTAAGGCATATAAAAAATTCAAATACTTTTAAAAGTACATGTAAAAAAAAAAAAAAAAAAAACAAGACAAAACGGTTACATTCTTTTTTTTTCTGTTTTTGTTTTTTTTTGTTTTTGAAATTTTTGACGCAAAAGAAAGAAAATATTCATTTAAAAAAGGGGGGCTCAGCTTCTATAGAATAAAATACTAATAAATATGGTATGAGAAAAGCAACTTCTACACTTTTATTTTCAGGGGAGGGGGGTAAAATTCAGATTATTACTGTTAAATCTAAAAGGGGATAACCAGACTGAAAATAAACGTGCCTCACTTTTCTAAGTTGATTTGGTTGTTTGGGTTTTATGGCATATCAACTTTTGTAGGTTATTTGATGCATTTTAATACGAATAATCAGTTCTATTTCAAACAATTCAGTTTAGTATGATTACACAGTTTAATTGTCAAAAACATTTTTTTTTCAAGCTATTCAGTTTATTCAAACAGTTCTTATTCAAAGAATTCAGTTTAGTGTAAGTACATTTTCAATGTCAAAAACAGTTCTCGTGAGTACAGTTTCAATGACAAAATCAGTTCTATTTCAAAGAATTCAGTTTAGCATAAGTACGCAGTTTAAATATCAAAACAGTTCTATAACAGTTCTGTATGCAGATTAGTTCTATTTAACCCATAGATAGGGCCCTATCACGTGCTACCACTCCAGACCAAAGTGGACCTGGGAGCGATTGTAATGAAGATGTGCTCTACATTCCCGAAAGTTCCAGCATCCCCGGAACCTCACCATCAGATTGTTTAGTGTCATATCCATAGCACTCGTTGGATGGGGGGGGTCTTACCCCCCTCTGCAGAGGTACAGTCGGTGTATTCTACAGCCCCAGCCGACTTGGCAGCAGTTTTCTAAGATGAGAATTTTAAAAAAAGAATACAGATTCCTACAGATAGATTGAATATTGTAAATAACAGGCATTTTTAATTTCCATGCTATAAAAGATGTTAACTGATACGCGTAGTCACTATGGCCAAAAGTGTTATTTTGCCGCGTCTTATGATTTCATAGGATAATAGACTATTACCTGTGAGTTTGATTCTCGTAGAGTGTTCTATATATCCGGCTTGGGGCCAAAGTTAAGCTTAGACATATCATCGTGATGTAATGCTTAACAAGTTTGTCTCACAGATCTATTACAACTAAGTACTGAGTTTCATCCTCATTAGGTGCCCTATACTTGCGGCCTGGTGCCAAATATAAGCTATGTTGATTTGGGCGTCACGCCAGAGGTAATGATTAGCAAAATAATTTAGCGCACCATTGGCAGTGAGTTCGATTCTCACTGAATGCCCCATACTTCAGGCCTTGTGCCAAATTGATTTCTAGGTCGCCTTAGATGATGTAATGGCTACACCGTTAGTTTAGAAGACCATTGTTAGTGAGTTTGATTCTCACTGGATGCTTTCCGTCAGGTTTTGTGCTTAATAGAGAGAGCACCACGAGTAGTTATAGGGTTAGCGAGCTAGCCTAGCAGACGATTGGAAGTGAGTTCGATTTTAACTGGGTTAACTATATTTCTGATTTTATACCAATTAATCAAAGTTTAGTAAAGACAAGAGGACCTCGCTTAGTGTAATAGTTAGCACGATCACGGCTACATAGCCTTCTTTCTCGTCGAATAAGGTGCACTTAGTGTAACGGTTATCGTTGTTGGAAATGGAATCGGAGACCCGATTTCAAATCCTGGACGCGGTTGTTTGCGTTTCACATCACACTTATGTCATTTGAAAAGGCATGAATCCATTTGTTCTCCCAACTCCCGACAATAGGTCAATAGTCGGGTAGACCGGGTTTTTAGCCTTGATAAAGCTACCAGTCTAGAAGAAAGAGAACTCTGAAATCAAATCGGTTTCTCGTCTTTTAAAAATGGTGGAGGATTTTATTTAATGCATAGTTCTGGTCTGGTGATTAATAGAGTGGGCACTTTCGGTAGTTTGAGGGTTAGCGAGTGGTAGTGAATTCGATTCTCACTGAGTTGTCTTTGCTTTGGGTATTGTGACAAATTAACCAAAATTTAGATAAGAAAAATAAAAAGGATTTCGTAGGGTTAGCATGATCATCGTTCTCGACTCCCATCTCACCCTCTGGGGGTGGTCCTCGTGGTGTAATGGTTAAAGCGATGGACTGCGGAATTGTAGTAAGCGAATTCGTACTCCAGTCGCGCTATTACGTTCACTTTCGGGCAAATACCCTTGGGAAAGGTATGAACCCCCTTATCCTCCCGGCTATGGGTTAAATAGTACCACTACTGTTCTTCTAGGAGAATAGTTTTGGCATTAAATAACCTACAAAGATTGATATGCCATTAAACAAAGAAATCAATCCAATCATCTCACCTTCTAGTCGGGTTTGACTTCCTGTAGAGTTTCTTTTTTGCCTCAAGATAAAGTTCAAGCTGAAGGCTTGCTGTTTTCTATCAAAGTGGAGAAGGTCCAGAAAAAATCACTTATGGTGCTTGACACCCTGAAATAGCGTGACTTTTAGAAGGTGTTCTCAGCGTGGTGTAAGCAATGGGGTCGGCTTGGTTTGTTTTCTTGGTTTAATAGCATATTATCCTTCGTGGTTTATTTAATGCCAAAGCTATCCTTGAAGAAGAACAGTAAAACAATTTAACACACTGCTAGGGTGATAAGGGGCTTCATATATTTCTCAAGGGCATTAGCCCGAAAAAGAACGTAATGGCGCAACTGGAGTACGAACTCACGTACTACGACGTCACAGTCCAGTAAGTTAGCTACTCCGCCTCGGAGAATCCCCCTATTTTACTCTGAATCTATGATTCTGGCGGCAACACCCCACAAGGCACCAACTATACGGCCACCTGCCTCCCATCACGAAAACTATCCAAGTTAGACGAACCAGACATGCAGGACACTGCTGGAGAAGCAGGGACGAGCTCATAAGTGAAGTACTCCTATGGACCCCCACATATGGCCGGGCAAAAGCAGGACGACCAGCTCGAACATACATTAAGCAACTATGTGAGGATACGAGATGTAGCCCTGAAGACCTGCCAGAGACGATGAACGATAGGGAGAAGTGGCGAGAGAGGGTCAGGGATATCCGTGCTAGCGGCATGACATGATGATGATGATGATGATTATTGAAACGCAGTGTAACAAAATTTGGAAAAAATTTCAAAATTTGTAAGTTTGAGTCTTCTAATGATGCGGTTTTAATAATCGAAGTGCACAGAGGTTCCTTTGAAGCTACCGTATTGTTTTTACTGATTTAATAGCGTCGGTTACTCTACGTCTGATTGGTATTGTTAGATTAGATTGTAAACAGATGCTTGTGTTTGACCGGACATACCTGGACCGTCTGTCAGAAAATTATGATATAATAAGATATTCAGTTGTTTAATTTTGTTATGGCATTTAGTTATCTAGTTTTAAATGAATGTAAAATCTAAAAGAAAAGCAACAACAACAAAAACTAACAAAAAAAAAAAACAAAACAAAAAAGACAAACAAAAAACAAAAAAACAAAAATAAATAGAATATGTGACGGCCCTAAAAATATGTATCCATCGTGCAATTTTCTTTTTGATTGCAAAGCTTAAAATAATTGCTAGTGAGCTGAATAGCTGTAACTGGGATACCAATGGTAATGGGAGAACTTGGAAGAGTCTATAAGAACCTTAGAAAGAGACTTGAGGAACTGGAGATATGAGGAAAGATGGAGACCATGTAGAACACTGCACGACTAAAATTTGGTTAGGATACTCGCTGTAACTTAGACTCTCGTTAAAATTTACCAGAAAACCACACTTGGTTTTAATTAAAAAAAGAAAAAGAAAAAAGAACTTATTATCTAGTGGATTTTACCATTTCAGCAGACAACAGAGTGAAAATAAAAGAAATAAAAAACTCGAAAATACCAGGGAATCGAAAAATTTGAGGAACGTGAAAGTGACAGTGACACCAATCATAATTGGAGCCCTTGGAACAGTCCAAAAAATACTGGAAAATAGACTGAGGAACTAGAGATCAGAGGAAGAATCGAGACCATCTAGACTAGGACACTGCTAAAGTCGACTTGAATACTTAGAAGTGTCCGGAGAAGACTTGCTGTCATTCAGACTCCCGTGAAAAGAAAAGAACTGGTGTGAAGAACTCGCATGGAATAAATAAAATAAGTTATATCGAAATGCTCAGAATTGATTTGAAGAGCTTTCTCAACGTCTATTGATATAATGAAAGATAACGGTTTCAAACTGACAAAGGAAAGAAGTAGAAGATACCCGGCACAAATAATTACAGACGCGAATTACGCCGATGATATTGCGATCCTGGCAAATGCACTCGCCTAAGCCAAAACCCAGCTACATAGTCAGGAACGAGCAGCAGGTGGCATAGGCCTCAATGTCAACGCAGACAAAACAGAATACATGTGCAATCAAAGAGGCGGCATCTCCGCACTAAATGGTAGTTCTCTGAAACTAGTGGACAAGTTCACCTTCCTAGGAAGCAGTGTCTCCTCAACCGAGAAAGAAATCAACACGTGACTAGCAAAAGCATAAAATAAAACGCAGTTTTTTCCAAGCAGCGGTCGTGTCGAACTAAACGTATGCAGAAAAAGCTTGACGGTAATTACACAAGAATGCTGTGAGCAATATTGAATAAGTCCTGAAGGCAGCACCCGACAAAGCAGCAGCTGTACGGCCACCTATCACCTGTCACGAAAACTATCCAAGTTTGACGAATCAGACATGTGGGACACTGCAGAAGAAGTAGGGACGAACTCATAAGCGGTGTACTACTGTGGACCCCATCACATGGACGAGCAAAAGCAAGACGAACAGGAATACCTGGAAAACCTAGTCAATGCGATGTGAAAAATATTGCTATGACTTTTACTGTGAGCATCTTTATAAAAATTATTGTCATTATAAACAAACCCACAACATCCTCAAATAATTTTATTGCACTCTCAAAGGTGGTGTATTTTTCAGCTTATGACATAATACTTATCGAGTAAAATGTAGATCTCTTTATCACAGTGAATCAACAGAATTTCAGTCGTATTATAAATGTATCATTCACGTTTATACAGGCTGCTTACAGTACTTTCAGTTAGGCGAAGTGGTCACCCATTTAAGTATTGAAAAGTATTGTTTAATTTCGGTGATCTTGCGAGAACCGGTGTTTTCAGCGTGACTTGACTGTAAGTTTGGTTTATATAATTTTAACGTTGTCCCTTCGTGATGCAGTTTATATTAGGATTACGTCTCAGAAGAAGTAGTTACAAGTATTGGAATGTTGACAAAACAACCGAAACGAAACAAATATCCTTGGTATGAACACATAAATAAAGTATTGGCGCAGTTATTTATATTGTTGGCATATTCCAGATTTTGTCATGACCTGACTAATAATTTCTTTTCAGTATGTTCGTTTCTCCTAAAGGAAAAAAAAGCAGTTTGAACAGTTTTAAGTCACCCAAAGAAAATGTAGTGAGGACAGAAGTTTCATATTCAAGGAATGAAACTACTAAACTTATAGGTGTTCGATTACAGATACAAATTTTGAATGCTGATTTTCATGGTAGTAAGGGTATTTCATTATAAAACGGTGTGACACAATCATTGTATGTGCATTTTTCCTTTTACTAAATTATGTTATGTTCAGGACTTGGAAGTGCTGAAAAGTTCTCGATAAAACTAATGTACATGCTATTCAAAATATTCCTGCTGCAGTTTGACAGACATTGAAAATCGTTTCTACAGTTTCTACTCTTAAATATAATCGATAAAAGATATATTGTTTGGGTGTAGAACTCTTCAGACCTCTCCGTAAGGGACACTTTCGTGTTAGCTTAAATGAAAATTATCAAGTTAAACAAGTCCAGCTTCAACAAGTGCAAACGATTGCCCTTACTTCTACTCTGTGCAACTTAAAGACATTCTCGTTATAAGCAAATGAATCTCCGGAAGCTCTTCGGATATGCATATACCCACCACACAGATATATATATATATATATATATATATATATATAGTCTTAAAAGCCATATACGCAAACATGTCCAACTTGCTGCTCCACATCATGACATTCAAGTAAGCTAAAGCGACCGACAATACCCATTCTGTGGTAAATTTGTCGCAATTTGGCAGGATTGAAATGTCATCTACGGGTGCATACAACCTAAAAAGAGCGGTGTTGGGGGGGAAGAGAAAGGAATCTCCAAACTCAATCGGTGGTCACACTCAAAACCGTGAAGACAGCATATATATATATATATATATATATATATATATATATATATATATAAAACAGGATAAAAACTCACGTTGCCGATCTTCAGGCGAGCTAGTATTCAACATATATTGAAGACTAGCTCACTTGAAGATTGACAGCGTAAAATTCTAAGTCGTGAGACTTTATCCTGTTCTATTATTTACTTATTTGAGTTTTTCACATCACCCTAAGCTGATGGTCTTTCACTGGAGATTGAGTGACAGCAAGTCTTCTCAGGTCTCCAGGACTCTTCTTAGTATTCTGGCCGTTTTCAATAATGCTGTTGTTTGGATGGTCTCCACTCGGCCGCAAACTTCCAAATCTTCCAGGCCTTTTAATAATCCTTTAGTTACCGTGCCAAAAGCACCGAACGCAATTGGTATAATTGTCACCTTCATGTTCCATAGTTTTTTCTATTCTTTAGCAAGATCGAGGTACTTATCTCTCTTTTCACATTCTTCTTCTTCTTCTTCTTCTTCTTCTTCTTCTTCTTCTTCTTCTTCTTATTATTATTATTATTATTATTATTATTATTATTATTATTATTATTATTATTATTCTATCCTTGATATATATATATATATATATATATATATATATATATATATATATCATATAAAAGAAAAACCTTTAAAAATTGCTCATATATTTTGTAATAATATTAATTTCAGCAGAACCTATATATATTGCTTGAGTTTCATTCACTTATGAATAATATATGCAATCCCCAAGTTGTCCTTATTTGCACCACTTAATAGCCAGCCCTTGATTGTTTAAATCTTTCTCAGTACAACAACGGAATATAAAAAAAAAAAAAAAGAAATAAGAAAAGATAATATTATAAGCGAATTGATTGGCTGGTTGGTTGTGTTTTGCCGCATATCAAACTTTGTAGGATATTTAATGTCAAATCCTCTTTATACATTTATATTAAATATATATATAATTTGTAAACGAATAGTTTGTTGGAAACAATTTTTAAACGAACTGGAACTCATAACTTTGAACACAGTTAAATGATTTCAAATGTACTATGTATAACTAATGATTCAATTTAACAGTCATTTTTGATATACAGTTAAATGATTTCATGTGTTACTATGTCATACTTATGATTCAATTTAACAGTAATTTTTGATATACAGTTAAATGATTTCAAATGTACTATGTAATACTAATGATTCAATTCAACAGTCATTTTTGATACACAGTTAAATAATTTTTAGTGTTACTATGTAATACTAATGATACAATATTAATGGTTCAATTTAACAATAATCATCTTTTTGCACACAGTTAAATGGCTAGCTCAGTTGGCTGGGGATGTCGAATACACTGACTGCATCACTGCAAAGGTGTAAGACCCCCCCCAGCAAGTGTCCTGGATTTGACACAAAGAAATCTGATGGTGAGACTCCCGTAATGCTGAAGTCTTGGCAATGCGGAGTACTCCTCCATTGCCATTGCTCCCAGGTCCACTATGACCCGGAGTGGTAGCGCCTAATAGAGTCCTATCTATGGGTCAAAAAGAACTATTTGAAATTCAAACTGTGTGCAAGCAAATTACTTATGCTAAACTGAATTGTTTTATTTAGAACTGCTTGATCCTTTAACTGTTTGTAAACAAACCACCAATGTTTAATTGAATTATCAGTGATATATAGCAATACTTCGAACTATTTAACTATGTTGACTTACGCTTAATTGAATTGTTTGAACTAGAAGTGTTTGACCATATAACTGAGTGTACACAAACGACAGATGTTTTATTGAATTGCTAGTGGATAAATAATATAAATCTAATATATATGCATAAACCGGATTTAGCATTAAATAACCTATGATGGTTGATATGCCATAAAACCAAACCGAAACAAACCAAATAAATGGTTTTAAGTATAGTAAATGATTAAATAGTTCTATTTGACCCATAGATGGATAGACCCTAACAGGTACTACCGTTCTGGATTAGAGTGGATCTGGAAGTAATGGCTGTGGAATAGTGCTTCACATTTCCTTAAGGTGCAGGACTAGAGCCTCACCATCAGATGCATTTTAGAGACACTTGCAGGACATTCGCTGGGGGTGTACTACCTCTCTGTAGAAGTTCAGCAGGCGTATTCTAAAACCCCAGTCGACTTTGTTCGTATATATATATATATATGTGTGTGTGTGTGTGTGTGTGTGTTTGTGTGTGTGTGTGTTTGTGTGTGTGTACACGATTTAAGGAATACTTTATGTGTATCTTTTCAAATAACTTCTTTCTATTAGTTTTCTTTTATTCATTTCGATTTCTTTTCCGTTGTTGATAAAAAAAAGCAAAAAAATCATCTCATATTTGCCTTCCTCGATATCTTGGGACAGAAATGCCGTTGTTTGGGGAATCGAAGGTGATTTAGTTTTTCAGAATAAGAATCTCAATTTGATTGCCATAGAATATAAAAGTTAAATAAACGAATACCTTTTAGTAAACACAGAATTTCTTTCACTACAAAGCTTTCTAAAAATAAAAGTAAAGTAGGTGACCTTAGTCGAGGGTGACCCGAAGGCTCCTTTTTCAATAGCTACAATACCAAGGTGTAGAGAAAGACGCTACTCCATTTCCCGGATTGCTCCACTTTACCCTTGATCCGTACCTTATATTGCTGAGTGTTAAGCAAGGCAGCATCAAGTACCATTTTTTGAGTCTTTGGTATGACTCGACGTGGGATTGAATCCCGGTCTCCCGGACCATTGGTGAACATTCTACTCATTAGACCAATGGACCTGTTAATTAAATCTAATTGATTGTTCTGATGATTTAGTAAAAGTTCTTTGTTTAATGATTATGTTATGTTTCACCAAATGGGTTGATTTGCTTTTTGCTATGGTAACACGTGCAATGCTTTTCGTTCATCGTGCTATTTAAATGAAATTTAAAAAAATTAATAAATTGATAAATGAATGACAATCTCCCAATAAGACAGAGATTATATAGAAACAGAGCTTTCAAAAGATAACTTTTTTAGATTAAAATTCTTCTTCTTCTTCTTCTTCTTCTTCTTCTTCTTCTTCTTCTTCTTCTTCTTCTTCTTCTTCTTCTTCTTCTTTATACTGTTTTCATTTTTCCTCTTTTTTCTTCTGTTTTATGATGAAGAAGAAGAAGAAGAAGAAGAAGAAGAAGAAGAAGAAGAAGAAGAAGAAGAAGAAGTGGAATAAAGACAAAAGAATGTAGGTGGAATAAAGAAAAAAAAAGAAGTAGAAAGAAAGAAACACAAAAGAATTATAAGATCGGAATAAAAAAAGGAAAAGAGGACTAGGAGTAAAAGAAAGAAAGAAAGAAAGAAAGAAAAAAGAAGAAGAAGAAGAAGAAGAAGAAGAAGAAGAAGAAGAAGAAGAAGAAGAAAACCCAAACAAACAAACATAAATAAGTAAAAACTAAATTGTTTATCACACTGATTCTTTTAAAAGAAACTTTGATAAAATAGATCTGAATTTTTATGACAACCGAATTTACTGAAAATAAGCAACATTTTAAAACAGTCTTAAGTCACGCAAAAGAATTTTACAACCAATTGTCGCAAATTATTTTGCATTTAAAAAAATAATTTATCTACTATATCTTAATATCTTTAAAAATTTCTAAAAAATGTCCGTACAGATGTCTAATTGAAGTTATCCATAAAAGAATCTGAAATAAAGAAACCCTGAAATGTTAAACAAAGGAAAACAAAGAAGACCTTATATAAATAAAGAAGAATTAGAAGTCAGAAGGGTAACGGATACGTAAATGATCCAATCGTTTTGGTGGGAACTAGGTTAGTATAAACAATAAAAACGCCAAAAATGATATAGCCCGAAAATAGAATTTTTATTGGAGAAGGAAGTTGATTTATAGGCAGGAAAGCTTATTCATAATTCTACGTAATAAAACTTTGAAATATTGACTTGATACTCCAAATAGTATTTCTAATCTTTTATGTGAGATTAAGGTTTGATTTGAATTGTTCCTTTCAAACAACAATTTTCTGATGAATAATTGATAATGGGTGAGAAGTCTCATGTAGTTACACAAAATTTTTTACCGAACTGCTTGTCGTTTTTTTTTAATAACATATCAACAATTGTGGTTTATTTAATGCCAAATCTTGTATATATATATATATATATATATATATATATATATAATGATTCGGAAAAGAATAGTTAGTAGGTAACTTCGCTTTTAAACTAGTCTGACCCTGTAGAAGTCAGAGACCGATCAGAGTTTTATTAACCAGAGGGAAAATAAATCGATTAGGATTCTAGAAGAATACAGAAATACATTACAAATGTGTTACGGCATAATTGGTTTTTAAAGAGTAGTGTAGATAAAAAATTATATCTGCTTTTTTATGAAAATGAATTCTGTCGTAAAAGTTAGGTTATTTTGAAGGGAAGGAATTTACTAAAAACTATGTATTGTTTTGATGAGAAGGTAAATTTTCGTAGAAACTAAATTATTTAGATGTTATAGAAATTTATGAAAACAAAGCCGTTACGCATGAAGGTTACCTGTCATTTGTTCGAAGCAGCTTTTTATTAAAATTTACGATTAGGAATTCGGATTTGGAATTAATCCGTTTCTAAACAATTCAATCGGCGGAGATTGACATTTCTTTGAATTCAACCTCATCGCGAACCCAGTTGAGAATATACATAAATTGACAGTTTTAGCACACGTAGTTGTAAGTGGCTGTAAGCAGCAAAGACAAGCTGAGAAGCAAGCGAGTCGATGAAGTAGCTTCCTCGAAGCATTGAGTTTTTTTGAACTTATACAAAACTGCCCTGAGAAGAGAAAGTGAGAAAGCTGTCCAAAATACGACGTTGTGAAAAAATGAACACAATGACCGATTAAGATTACTTTATACCAAACTGCCCTGAGTACAAAAAGTGAAAAAGCCACCCATAATATGACGCTGTGAGAAAACAAACATAAATGCCATTGAAGATTGACTCGTATCAAACTGGCATGAGTATAGAAAGGTTTTAGGTTTGGTTTCTTTGTTTAATGACATATCAACCTTTGTAGGTTATTTAATGCCAAAGCCATTCTCCTGGAAGAACAGTAGTGGTACTATTTAACCCATAGCTGGGAGGATAAGGGGGTTCATACCTTTCCCGTGGGTATTTGCCCGAAAGTGAACGTAATAGCGCGACTGGAGTTCGAACTCGCTTACAACGATTCCGCAGTCCATCGCTTTAACCATTACACCACGAGAACACCCCCTGATTATAGAAAGTGAAAGATAGAAAAGAATTGAGGGTCTCTGACAGAAACTTGCCACTTTTATAACAACTTTGAAAGACATTTTTTTAAATATATTAAATATTGTTATTTTTTCAAAGCTGGGTTTCTTGGCATCGACTTTTTTTATTTCCGTAATCGTGCGTTGCAAATAAAAGAAACGAAAAAAAAAAAAAAAAAAAAATAACAAACTCATCAAACATTTGCCTTCGTCGATATCTAGGGACAGAAATGCCGTTGTTTGGGGAATCGAAGGGCATTTAGTTTTTCAGAATAAGAATCTCAATTTGATTGCCATAGAATATAAAAGCTAAATAAACGAATACCTTTTAGTAAACACAGAATTTCTTTCACAACAGAGCTTTCTAAAAATAAAAGTAGAGTTGGCGACCTTAGTCGAGGGTGACCCGAAGGCTCCCTTTTCAATAGCTACCACACCAAGGTTTAGAGAAAGACGCTACTCCATTTCCCGGATTGCTCCAATTTATTCTTGATCCGTACCTTATATAGCAGAGAGTTAAGCAAGGCGGCATCAAGTACCATTTTTTGAGTCTTTGGTGTGACTCGACGTGGGACTGAATCCCGGTCTCCTGGACCATTGGTGAACACTGTACTCATTCGGCCAATGGACCTGTTAATTTACTCTAATTGCTGTTCTGATGATTTAGTAAAAGTTCTTTGTTTAATGATTTCGTTATGTTTCACCAAATGGGTTGATTTGCTTTTTATCGGGCGGTATCGTTCGTTTACTCGCTGACCAGTGACTCAGCCTAGTGAGGGATCTGTTGTCAGGATCATAAAAACAAAACGTGGGCAGATACCGAATCATTCGTGTTATCCGAAGATATATTCGACCAACGGAACGTCAAGTAGATTGAAAGCGGAATCATCCCTGTGTTTTGCGAAAGGCAGCTATACAGTAACACACATATGTTTGCACACAGACAAATGGTTACAAATATTTCTATCTAGCACTAATAATTCTATTCGATATTGATCATTTGTTTACTCATAGTTAAATGGTTATAAGTATTCCTGTCTAGCACTAATAATTCTATTCGATATTGATCATTTGTTTACTCATAGTTAAATGGTTATAAGTATTCCTGTCTAGCACTAATAATTCTATTCGATATTGATCATTTGTTTACTCATAGTTAAATGGTTATAAGTATTCCTGTCTAGCACTAATAATTCTATTCGATATTGATCATTTGTTTACTCATAGTTAAATGGTTATAAGTATTCCTGTCTAGCACTAATAATTCTATTTGATATAAATAATCTATTTGAATACTGTTAAATGGTTTCAAGTATTCCTATCGAACACTCATCAGAAGAATTTCGTTTCAGTTTTTATCGGGTTGTGGTTATAATCTATCACTCACACACACACACACACACACACACACACACACACACACACACACACACACACATATATATATATATATATATATATATATATATATATTCGTAATCGTTATATATATCAGCATAATGGTTATGTATATTAGCGTAACTTGTCACTTGGCGCTTATACCCTGGAGTAAAGCATAAATCCCTTTCTTCTCAATCTAGCAAGGGATTAATTGTAGTGCAGATAGAATTCTTTAACCTTAGTATGACAACCAGTCTAGGAGAAGTAAAAATTCTCTTCAAGAAATTGAAACCAGCCGTACTCCGGTTAAAACTCGACTTCGTATAACTTCCTTATCCTGGAGAAGGGATAATATATATATATATATATATATATATATATATATATATATATGTGTGTGTGTGTGTGTGTGTGTGATGGCTATCTGAAGAGGTTGGTTGGTCTCATGGAGTGGACACTCAAAATAAATATATTATACCCAAATTATGGTATGTTGAGTCTTTCTTTTAATGATATATATATATATATATATATATATGCAAAACAATTATATAAAAACACACACACTTACTTCATGATCTAGAGATTATGAAACTTTGATTTTGAAGTGGGCAATTTTTTCTCTTTAATAATATTATTGCTATATCGGTTTGTTTTGGTTTTATGGCATATCAACCATAAGAGGTTATTTAATGCCAAATCAATTTTTATACATATAGAGAGTTCTGTTTTAAGTAATTCAGGTAAGCATAAGTACCAGTGTACTTATGTTTAACTGAATTACAAGTTCTATTTAACCAAGGGATAGGACTCAATCAACTGTTACCACTCCGGGCCATAGTAGACCTGGGAGCGATGTCAATGAAGGGGTACTCCGCATTCTCTAAAGCTTCAGCATAACTGGAACCTCACCATCGGATTGTTTAGTGTCATATACTGGACACTTGTTGGAGGAGTCTTACCCCTCTGCAGAGATGCAGTCTGTATATTCTATAGCCTTACCTGATAAGTCCATCTAGGACACTCATTGGGGGAGTCTTACCTCTCTGCAGAGATGCAATCTGTGCATTCTACAGCACTAGCCGACTGGGCCATCCAGGACACTCATTGGGGGGAGTCTTACCTCTCTGCAGAGATGCAATCTGTGCATTCTACAGCACTAGCCGACTGGGCCATCTAGGACACTCATTGGGGGGAGTCTTACCTCTCTGCAGAGATGCAATCTGTGCATTCTACAGCACTAGCCGACTGGGCCATCCAGGACACTCGTTGGGTGAGTCTTACCCCTCTGCAGAGATGTAATCTGTGCATTCTACAGCACAAGCCGACTGGGCCATCCAGGACACTCGTTGGGTGAGTCTTACCCCTCTGCAGAGATGCAATCTGTGCATTCTACAGCACTAGCCGACATGGCCATCCAGGACACTCGTTGGGTGAGTCTTACCCCTCTGCAGAGATCCAGTCGGTGTATTCTGAAGCTCTTGCCGACTGGGCCATGCTATGTCGGTTCTATTGTATTTTATATTGAGCACTATTTTATTTTCTACTTATGACTATCGTTTTCGTTTTTAAAATGACATTAATATGTGTTTTAATGTAATATGTGTTTGTATTTGTTTTAAAGAAATCTATCTATCTATCTATCTATCTATCTATCTATCTAGGGAGTTTAGTAATATATAAGTAAGTAAAGTTGTCTCCCTTTAGTCGAGGATGACCTGAAGGCTCCCTTTTCGATAGCTACTACACCAAGGTGTAGGGGAGGGCGCTACTCCTTCCCAGGATTGCTCTATTTTACCCTTGATCCAACCTTATAATGCTGAGTGTTAAGCAAGGAGGCATCAAGTACCATTTTTTGAGTCTTTGGTATGACTCGACCTGGGATTGAACCCAGGTCTCCCGGTAATATATAGGTAGATGTCCGGTAATATATAGGTAGATGTAAAATTCCTTGGAAAATGATATTTAGTTTTAATAAATGTTGTTTCCATGTAACTTTGTAAGTATAATAGCTTTGTGACGGCCTCCAAATATTTCACTTAAATTTTATACGTTGTTTTTTGATACTCTTAACAATTCCACTCTCATATGTTCCCGCTTATTTGAAATATTTAAAATCAGATTCTTTTCTCGTACGGTGGGTTTGTGATATGTGCTATTGTATGTTGCACTCACTCTACTGGTCTACGTCTGTGCTATATATATATATATATATGAATATGGATCTTACACTACGATCGACCGGCTCCCATCTCCTTCCTGAAATTCAAATCGTTCTTTACTTTATTTCGCTTCATCTCCGGTCGATTGTCTTGTCACCCCATTCTCTTTTGTGTCTCCATCTTCGTGCTTATTTTTGAATGAGGAATGACAACATGACCACAACTTCACGTGCACATATTACTTTATTTATGGGCGACGACCAGAGTTCAATCCCAGGTTGAGTCATACCAAAGACTCAAAAAATAGTATTTGATGCTGCCTTGCTGAACACTCCGTATTATAAGGTTATGATCAAGAGTAAAGTGGAGCAATCCAGAGAAAGGAGTACCACCCTACCCAACACCTCGGTAGCTATTGAAAATGGAACCTTCGGGCCGCCTTCGGCTACAGTCGGCCAACTTACTAATGTATAAAATAACTCTGGACGGATTTGCATGCCGTTAAAATTAACCAGCGAATCAATCAATAAATGATATCTTATAACTGTGTGAAAAAAAAAACTCTTAAGAAACAATATGAATATGAATGTACAATGAACGCGATTCTTTAACCTTTAAGAATAAAATAATCCTAGACGGGTTGAAATGCCGATGAAATCATTCCATAAGATGTTTATTACTTAAAGGCGCTACATTTATTTTTATTCGAGGAAAAATATCAACAGTTCCATAAATGCGTATTCTCGTCGTCGGGTGAGAAAAATGCTTGCAATATTCGAGAAATTCTAATTACCCCATTCAATGTGAAATTTGGGTATCTTCACCACATTTAGCGAAGAATTTTCTTTACACATTTCGGTAATTGGAACCGGCTTTTCATTTATTTTCTAATAAATGGATTCCCAGTCTTGTAGTCTACTCTCCATGTAACCTTGCTGAATTTTCAATGTACCTGACGTACACGGACGTGTGAGGAACAAGTGTTGAGTTACAATCATCGAAATTTTATATACTTTGAGAAGAGGCTTTTTGTTTGGAAACTATTTTGAGGCAGACGAAACTTGATATGTACTGCTCCCACCATCGTTCTGTAGATATTTTCTGGCAATGTAATGGAACCGGATTATTCATAAATACTATAGTAAATAGAATTGTAATGCGATGTTGTCTGATTCTGCTAAATAAAATTCCCAGAATGGAAGCAAATAAAGGTAAATAAAAAGCGAAAGAATATAAATAACTGTTGTAGAGAAAGAACATAAAAATAATTATGTGAAAGACACTGAAAAGAACAACAAAAGCGAGAGATGAAAAACAATAAAACGAAAAAGGAGTTCGAAAGTTATAGAAGGAATACATAATATAGAAAGTAAAGGTTAGGGAGAAGAGGAAAGATTTAGAATTAGGAAATATCAACAAAAAGAGAATAGAATGAAAGAATATAATAAAAGAAGAAAATATACGTTGACGGTAAAAATTAAGTTAGGTGAGGTTGACGAAAGAGATTTAAAAGTCAAAAGAAAATTGAAAATAACGAAAGGGAAATAAATGTAAAAAAAAGAAAGAAAAGAAATGAAAACGAGACAAAAAACGAAAATGAATGCTGAAGAAAATAATGACGAAAGAAAATGTAGACTAAAAAAAAAAAATGAAAATAACGTTGGGGAAATCAATGGAAAAAAAAACAAGAGAAAAATGAAAACAAGGAAAAAGAAAGAAAATGAAGGCAAAGAAAATAAATTAAAAAAAAAAGAAAAAAGAAAGAAAAGTGAAAACGAAACAAAAAACAAAAATGAAGGCTAAAGAAATAACAAAAGAAAATATAGACAAAGAAATGAAAAAATGAAATGAAAATCAATGAAAAAACGAACGAAAAATGAAAACAAGTCAAAAGAAAGAAAATGAAGGTAAAGAAAATAAATGGGAAATGAAAAAGAAAGAAAAGTAAAAACGAAACAAAAAACGAAAATGAAGGCTAAAGAAATGACAAAAGAAAATATAGACAAAAATGAAAATAACCTCGGAGAAATCAATGAAAAAATAAACGGGAGAAAAATGAAAATAAAGCAAAAGAAAGAAAATGCATGAAAAGAAAATAAATGGGAAAAAAAAGAAAAAAGAAAGAAAAGAGAAAACGAAACAATAAACGAAAATGAAGGCTGAGGAAATGACAAAAGAAAATATAGACAATAAAGTGAAAATAACGTAAGAGAAATCAATGAAAAAAAACAAAAAAAAAAAAAACAAAGAAAAATGTAAACAAGGCAAAAGAAAGAAAATTAAAGTAAAGAGAATAAATGGAAAGAAATAAGAAAAAAGAAAGAAAAGTGAAAACGAAACAAAAAACAAAACTGAAAGCTAAAGAAATTACAAAAGAAAAAATAGACAAAAAAAAAAATGAAAATAACGTAGGAGATATAAGTCTAAAAAAACGAAAGAAAAAATGAAAGCAAACCAAAAAAAAAAAAAAAAAAAGAAAAAAAGAAAATGAAAACGAAAGGAAACTAAAAATGAGGGAGAAGAAATAAATCAAAAAAGAAAAAAAGATGAAAAGGAGGCAAAAAAGGAAGACGAAAAAGGAAGAGAAAAGAAAATTGAAAACAATGTAAAGAAAAAAATAGTAAAATATACAGGAATAAGGAAGAAAATGAACACAATAGAAATTGAAAGTAAAGAAACTGTAAGTAGGGAAATTATATTTAAAAAAGAAAAGAAAATGAAAACGAGTCAAAAGAAAGAAAATGAAGACAAAGCAAATTCAATATAACGAAGAAGAAATAGTTAAAAAAAGAAAGAGAAAATGTAAAAAAAAGCAGTAAAAAGAAAATGAAAATAGAAGAAAAGTAAAAGTGAGGTAGGGGAAATAAATAATAAAAGAGAAAAATGAAAACGAGGAAAAAGGAAAAAAAAAAAATGAAAACAAAAGAAAATTAAAACAAAAGAAAAATGCAAGTAAAGAAGAGAAATAAATCTTAAAGCACGAAAGAAAAATGAAATAAGGTAAAAGAACGAAAATGAAGTCGAAAAAAAAAACCCAAAAAGCAAAACTCTGAAATTTAGCTTGGGAAATTAAATTAAAAAGGAAAGAAATGAAAAATTAAAACGAGTCAAAAAAAAAAAAAAAAAAAAAAGAAAATGAAGAGGAAAGAAAACCAAAAGCGAGGGAAAGGAAATAGATTTAAAAAATGAAAACGAGAAAAAAAAAAAGAAAATAAACACGAAAGAAAATTGCAAATAATAAAGTATAAATACATTTGAAAAAAAAAAAGAATAAATAAGAATAAAAACGAGTCAAAAAAAAAAAAAGAAAAAGAAAAGAAAATAAAGACAAAAGAAAATGAAGACAAAAGAAAATTCTAACCAATGAAAATGGAAAAGAACTTAAAAGAAATAAATCTAAAAAATCAAAGAAAAAATGAAACTAAAGCAAAAGAAAGACAATGAAGACGAAAGAAAACTGAAAGTGAAGTCGTGGAAATAAATTTAGAAAAAGAAAGAAAAATGAAAACAAGGCAAAAGAAAGAAATCGAAAACGAAAGAAAACTGAAAATGAGGTTATGGAAATAAATTTCGGGAAATTAGGCAAAAGAAATAAAATGATAGCGAAAGAAAAAAAGAAAAAAAAAAGAACAAAAGAAAACAAAACCAAAAAAAAAAAAATGAAAGTTTGATTGGGGAAATAAAGTTCAATAAATAAATAAAAATGAAAACAAGGCAAAAGAAAGAAATTAAAAATGAAAGAAAACTGAAAGGGAGATTAAGGAAATAAATTTAGAAAAAGAAAGGAAAATGAAAACGCGGGAAAAGAAAGAAATTGAAGACGAAAAAAAACTGAAAGTGAGATTGGGGAAATATATAGAAAAAAAGGAAAATGAAAATATGGCAAAGGAAGAAAATAAAGAAAAAAATAAAAAAAAAAGATAGAAAATGAAATGTAGACATTAAGTAAAGTAGGAGAAATAGATTCAAAAAATAAGAAAGAAAAATAAAAACGAAATAAAAAAAGAAAAGAAAATTAAGAAAAGAAAAGAAAGAAAATTGAAAGTGAGGCAGGGGAAATAAATGAAAAGTAAAATTAAAAAGAAGCAAAAGAAAGAAAATGTGGACAAAAGAAAATTGAAAATAACGAAAAGGGAATAAAAAATTAAAAGAAATGAAAATAAAACAAATCAAAAAAGTAAAGACGAAAGAAAACTGTAAGTGAGGTAAGGGGAATAAATAAAAAAGAAGAAACAAATGAAAATGAGCCAAAGGAAGGAAAATGAAGACAAAAGAAAATTGAAATAGCAAAGAGGAAATGAATTTAAAAGAAAACGAAGCGAAAAAAAATGAAGGAAAATGAACTCAAAATAAGGTAGAGAACAAAAAGTAAAAAACAAAAAATGAGAAAAAGTAAAAGTAAAGTAAAGTTGTCTCCCTTTAGTCATGGGCAACCAGAAGGGTCCCTTTTCAATAGCTACTACACCGAGATGTAGGAGAAGGTGCTTCTCCTTTCCCTGGATTGATCCACTTTACACTTGATACGTACCTTATATTGCTGAGTGTTAAGCAAGGAGGTATCAAATACCATTTTTCAAAGTCTTTGATATGACTCGACCTGGGATTGAACCCCGGTCTCCCGGACCATTGGCGAACACTCTACTTGCTAGGCCAATGAGCCGGTATAAGGCCAATGATCCGGTGTAAGGGCAATGAGCCGGGGAAGTATTCGGCCCAAATGTGCAACGAAATGATTATTTTGTCTTGTCTGATGTTTTTTAAACATCCTAAATTATCGTTGCAATGGAGATAATCGTAAAATGCTAATTAGAATCCTTCAAAGTTTCGTAAATGGAAGAATCACTATAATGATGGATTGCTGTTACAACGAGAACCCAATACGTCCATGGTTCATCCAATTAACATTAAAAAACAAAACAAAACAAAACAACAAATCATTAAAAAAAGGTATATTTAAAAGAAAAAATAAAGACGCAAACCGTCATTGTGGCAAATGAAAAAAGGGGGTAATCATAAAGATTACGAATGAAAAGCAAATGAAAGAAAAAAAAGAAGAAAGAAAGAAAAAAAAAATGAAAATAGAGAAAAATAAAAAGAAAAGGATATAAGAAAAAAAGAGAAAGAAAGAAAGAAAGAAAGAAGGGGTGGAACTGAGAAAGATGAAAAGAGAAAGAAAACAATAAACGAAAAAGTGAGGAAGATGTAGAAAAAAAAAGAATGATGAAAGAAAGAAAAAAGAGTTGAAAATAGAGAAAAATAAAAAGAAAAGGATAAAAGAAAGAAAGAAAGAAAGAAAGAAGGGTGTGGAACTGAGAAAGATGAAAAGAGAAAGAAAACAATGAACGAAAAAGTGAGGAAGATGTAGAAAATAAAAAACCCAAAAAGAATGATGAAAGAAAAAAAAATAAAGAAAGTAAAAGCGAAAATAGAGATGAAAAGAAAAAATAAAGCGGGAAGAATTTAAGACGGAAAAAAAGAAAGAATGAAAGAAAGAAAGAAAAAGACAGAAGAGAGAAATGTTGAGAGAAGAAGGAAGGAGAAAGAAGAAAGAAGAAAGAAAATGAACTAATAAAAGCGAAAGCAAATAAATGAGGAGAAAATAGAAATCTGGGAAAGAAAGAAACAAAAAAAGGGGTAGAAAAGAAAATGTTGCGAGAAAGAGGTAAAAAAAATGAAAGCGTGGAAAAGAACGAGAAAATAAGGGAGGGTGAATCTGAGAGAGAGAAAGAGAAAGAGAGAGAGAGAGAGAGAGAGAGAGCAAAGAAAAATGTTGAAAGAAAGAAAGAAAGAAGGAAAGGAGTAGAATAGAGAAAAATGTAAACAGGAAGAAAACAATGAAGGAAAAAGTGGGAAAGATGTAGAAAATAGAAAGCAAAAGTAATGAAGAAAGAAAATAAAGGAAACAAAGGCGAGAATAGTGAAGAAAAGAAAAATAAAGAGGGAATAATTTAAGAAAGAAAGAGAGAAAGAAAGAAAGAAAGAAAGAGGTAGGAGAAAGAAATATTGAGAGAAAGAGGAAGGAGAAAGAATAAAGAAAATGAACAAATGAAAACGAAAGCGAATAAATGAGTAGAAAAGAGAAAAAAAACCCCGATGAATCTGGGAAAGAAAGAAAAAAGAAAGAAAGAAAGAGGCAGAAAAATGTTGTGAGAAAGAGGTGAAAGAAAATAAATGAAAGCTTGAAAAAGAACGAGAAAATGAAGGAAGGTGAATCTGAGAGACAGAGACAGAGACAGAGAGAAAGAGACAGAGACAGAGAAGAGAGACAGATTGAAAAGAAAAATGTTGAAAGAAAGAAATAAAGAAAGAGGTAGAAAAGAAAATGTTGTGAGAAAGAGGTAAAAGAAAAAATGAAAGCGTGAAAAAAGAACGAGAAAATATTCGAAGGTGAATCTGAGAGAGAGAGAGAGAGAGAGAGAGAGAGAGAGAGAGAGAGAGAGAGAGAGTGAGAGAGAGAGAGAGAGAAAAAGAAAGAAAGAAAGAAAGAAGTATGAATACACAGAAAGAGATACGAAAAATAGTCCATTGCAAGTTTAACTCATGAAGATAAACATAGTAGTTTATCTGCTAAGTCTCTTAAAATAAAAGAATTACAAAGTAACGGTCCATATATTGAAGAATTTATTATTTGTTGATCAATATCAGAAGCTGTCGAATTTTACCTCATGTTACCGAAATATTGTCTCACACAAGTGGATCTAATGGGAGAAAATGGTTTTACACAATAAACTTAATAGTGGGTGTAAGCAGAAAAAGGTCACAAACCCGAACGCAAGAAGATAAAACTGGAAAGTTAAAGCTGATAGATTGTTGTTCGTCTGTGAATAAAGAATAAAACAAGCCATGATTTGAGAAACCAAGTTAAATATGATTTAATTACAGAATACTGAAAAATCGAAGTCAGAAAAAACAAAGATAAACAGAAATAAAATTTAAGCGTGAGTAGAATCTCTGATCATTTTTCATCAACTATTTCCTGAAGAGTATTTGTATTTTGTCCATTTTATATATTTAAAAAAAAATTCTTTTGTTGTTACGAGGAGAAAAAAATCACTTTTCGAAAGACACACCCACGTTCTTAACCAATTAAGCCTAGCATAAACCACTCTTTTCATCATAACATGCCTACGCTGTAAGCTCTGCTGCTTACAGTGCCTATCAAATGTAATGAAATACACAATGATTTGTGATGCTTAAAGTTAATACCTGTCATTGAGAGCTCAACTCACAATTAACGCTATAGTGACCGCAATCAAACACTCTATAGCCCATTTTATAAAAAGAGGAAGTAAAAGTTCTCTAAAGTATTCACATCACATTAATATCAAACATAAACGCCAGTAGCTATAATCCGCTAGCCGTAACAATTAGGATAACAGAACAATTCATGATAAACGTAGAGTAAATATTGATATCAGATTTCCCATAAAATGATAAAATGGCGGCCTTCGTAATCTTTGAATAATGAATGGCAATAAGCTAATACGAAAACGAGGCGCTTATTTGGAATGAATGACATTCTTGATGGTTTCCCAGTCATGAAGCTTGGCACTAATATTTTTTATGTCCGTGATTGGGTTTTCTGATGAAAAGTTAAGATATGACAATAAGTCACCGATATTTCTTTTAAATACAATTAGTGATGAATAAATAAACTTTATTTGTTAGAAGAACTCTTTTAAAGAAAATTGACAGGACTTCATAGGTGACAGGGTCTCTTACAAGGAGAAATTACAGGTCTTTATTTGTAACAGAGTATTTTCAAGAAGATCAGCATGATTTATATATGCAACGATTGGTTGGTTGGTTGGTTGGGTTTTATGGCATATCAACCTTTGTAGGTTATTTAACGCCTAATCGATTTTTATGCAAATTGTCAACTCTATTTCAAACAACTCAGTTTAGCATGATTACACAGTTTAATGGTCTAATTCAAACAATTCTAATTCAAACGATTCAGTTTAATATAAGTACAGATTTTGTTTACACACAGTTAAATGTCAAAACACTCCTATATTAAACAATTCAATTTAGTGTAAGTACAGTTTCAATGCCAAAAACAGTTCCTTTTTCAAACAATTCAGTTTAGCATAAGTACGCTGTTTAAATGAAAGTACAGTTTAATTGTCAAAAACATTTCTATTTAAGCTATTCAGTTTTAAACAGTTCTAATTAAAACAATTCATTTTAGCATAAGTATGCTGTTAGTTCTATTTAACCCATAAATAGGGCCCTATCAGGTGCCACCATTCCGGGCCAGAGTGGACCTGGGAGCAATCACAACAATGAAGGGGTGGTCTGCATTCCCCAAAGCCACAGAATCACTGGAACCTCACCAACAGATTGTTTAGTGTCATTTCCAGGACACTCGTTGTGGGGTGGATCTTACGCTCTGCAGAGAACCAGTCGGCGTATTCTACAGCCCCAGCCGACTGGGCAAATATATGCAACGACATTGGAATAATAATAGGAATAATAATATATCCCAGAGATGACGTTGACAGACTATATGTATCAATAAAGAAGGAAGGAAGAGAACTTATCAGCATTAAAGACAACGTTGACGCATCGATACAACAACTCGAGGACTACATAGAAAAGCACTGAGAAGGACTGGTTACAGCGACCAGAAACCATACTGACAACACGAAGACCAACGGAATGACAATAACCAGTAAAGAAAAATGGGAAGAAAAGCAACTCTATGGGCGTTTTAAACAACTAATAAGCAACATCGCACACGAGAAAACCTGGACGTGGCTAAGAAAAGGAAATCTTAAGAGAGAAACTAAATCTCTCTTTATAGCAGTACAAAACAACGCCATAACAACCAATCAGATCAAAACGAGAATAGATAAGACTCAACAAAATAGCAAATGCAGATTATGTGGTGATAGAGACAAAACGATTAATCACATAATCAGCGAATGCAGCAAATTAGCACAAAAGGAGTATAAGACTAGACAAGACCGGGTGAGCAAGGTGATCCACTGGGAGATGTGCAAGAAATTGAAATTTGACCATACGAAGAAAGGGTATATGCACAACCCATAATCTGTCCTGGAGAATGACACAAATAAACTCAGACTTTGACATACAAACGGATCATCTAATCTCGGCCTGACGAACAGATCTTATAATAATAATAAAAAGAAGGAAAAAAAAGAGAACTTTTAAAATTGTGAACTTTGCTATTCCGGCTGACCACTGAATAAAACTGAAAGAAATTGAAAAGAAGGATAAGTACCTGGACCTTGCTAGGGAATTGAAAAAACTATGGAACATGAAAATGACAATTATACCAATTGTGATAGGTGCTTTTGGTACAGTCACTAAAGGATTTTGAAAGGGACTGGAGGACTTGGAAACAAGAGGACGAGTGGAGACTATCCAAACTGCTACATTATTGAGAACGGGCAGAATACCGAGAAGAGTCCTGGAGACTTGAGGAAATTTTCTGTTCCTCAAACTCAAGGGAAAGACCATCAGTTAACACTGACGTAAAAAGCTCTCAAGGAGTAAATAGTAAAATGATTATAAGCGAAGACAGCAAATTATCCCAAAAAGAGTACCAAACGAGACACGACAGAGTGGGGAAGGTGATCCACTGAGAATTGTGCAAAAAATTGAAATTTGATTATACTAACAAGTGATATGTGTATAATCCAGAATACGTCCTGAAGAATGAGATGCGCAAAATTCTCTGGGATTTTGAGATACAAACAGATCACCAAATATCGGCCAGATGACCAGACCTAGTGATAGTAAAAAAATCAATAAAAAGAAAAAGAGAGAACCTGATAAATAGTGGACGCTGCCGTACCGGCTGACCCCTGAGTAAAAATAAAAGAAAGGAAAAAGAGGGATAAGTATCTAGACCTTGCCAGAGAACTAAAAAAACCTACGAAACATGAAAGTGACGGTGATAAAGTAAAAGTAAAGTTGGCGATTGTAGTCAAGGGTGACCCGATGGCTCCCTTTTCAATAGCTACGACACCGAGGTGTAGGGAAGGGCGCTACTTCTTTCCTTGGACTGCTCCACTTTACCTTGATCCACACCTTATAGTGCTGAGTGTTAAGCAAGGAGACATCGAGTACCATTTTTTGAGTCTTTGGTATGACTCGACTTGGGATTGAACCCTGGTGTCCCGGGCAATTGGCAAACTCTAACCATTTGGCCGATGGGCCGGTGATATCAATTGTAAATGGTACACTCGGAATAATCCCCAAAGGATTAGTAAAGGGAGTGGAAGACAGAAATCAGAGGACAAGTGGAGACCATCCAGATTACAACATCATCAAGATCGGCGAGAATACTGAGAAGAGTCTTGGTTTGGTTTGGTTTCTTTGTTTAATGGCATATCAACCTTTGTAGGTTATTTACTGCCAAAGCCATTCTTCAAGAAGAACAGCAGTGGTACTATTTTACCCATAGCTGGGAGGATGAGGGGGTTCATACCTTTCCCAAAGGTATTTGCCTGAAAGTGAACGTAATAGTGCGACTGGAGTACGAACTCGCTTACTTCGATTCCGCCGTCCATCGCTTTAACCATTACACCACGAGGACACCCCCAGGAGAGTCTTGGAGACTTGAGGAAACTGGCTGTAACTCAAACTCCCGTGAGAAACCATCAGCTAACGGTGGTGTGATAAACTCTCAAGGAGTAAAGACAACGAGTAGAAACCATCCAAGCTACAGCATGAAATCGGGTAGAATACTAAGAAGAGTCCTGGAGACTTGGATAAACTTGCTATCGCTCACACTCCAGTGGAAAACCATCAGCTAACGCTGGTGTGAAAAACTCTTAAATTAGTAAAATAATAATAATATAGCACCTTAAAAGTACCACCGTGCCAGTAATATTTGGAATCCTGGTTATGACCAAGAAAGGTAAAGATAAATACATTAGTAAGATTCTTGACAGTCATAGCCTACATGAAATATAGAAATTGCTCTTTGCAGAACTGCTTATCTCCTTAAGAGAGTACTATCAATGGGACTGAAAATATATCAACCAAAAGAGGCAGAATCAAATATAAATACATAGAATATATATAATCACTAACTTTCTTCGTCCTTGGTCTTGGGTAAAAGACTGGTGAAGGATTATATGAAAACGAAAGTAATGCTGAAAATTAAACCGCAGCGGTAGCAACAGTAGCAGCAGCCGCAGGAAGGAAACAATTGCATTGGAAGATATACCAACATTATAATCTTACCACGAAACATGACTAAATGTAGAATTTGTTCTATTGAGCTCAATAATTTTTTTTGTATAGTGTTTCTATTTAAAACTCTCCGAATGGTATATTTGTTCAAATATTTATGAAAAATACTGTATTGAAATTTAAAGCAAACCAACTGCTGACTTTATACGACAGGGGGATTTTATAAAGTAAAATTCTGTATTTGTAAAAATATTTTTCTCATATTGTTTAGTTCTTTGTTTATATACAAAGAAAGATGTAGAATTGTGCTGCATTTGAAGACGTGGATATTTTAAAATGGATTGGCATTAATGCGAGAAGATAACATGTGGATAAGCTAAAAAGGCAGATGCAATAGCGGAGTGTGTAAATAAAGAGAAGCCTGCTTCAGAAGAGACGAGGCGAAAGGTGGAGTTCGCTTAATCCAGGGATTAGGACGTCATCTCAAAGATGTAAGACAGAGACAAGAGGACATAAAATAATTGAGAGTGGTAAGTTAAGGGAGGAGACGAAAGAAGAGAGATGGCAATAGGGGAAAAGGAAGAGAGAGGTAGATAGATTAAGAGAGAGAGAGAAAGAGGATGAGAGAGAAAGAGAGAGAGAGAAAGAGAGAGAGAGTGAGAGAGAGAGAAAGAAAGAGAGAGAGAGAAAGACAGAGAGAGTGGATGAGAGACAAAGAGAGAGAGAGAGAGTGACAGAGAGAAAGAGAGAGAGTGAGAGAGAGAAAGAGAGAGAGAGAAAGAGAAAGAGAAAGAGAGAGAGAGAGAGAAAGAAAAGAAAAAAGAGAGAGAGAGAGATGTGGTGGGAGAAAGATGGATGGCGTTGGTTGCATTTAATAATCGATATAAAGTAAGAAACACAAAAAAGAACAAAACAAAAAAAAAACATAAAATGAACATAAAATAATCATTAAAAACATAATTAAATAATCATAAAAAACATAAAATTAATTAATCCAGGGATTAGGATGTCATATCGAAGATGTAAGACAGACAGGGCATAGAGAAGGACAAAATAACAGAGACAGGTAAGTGGAGGAAGGTGAAGTAGAAGAAGAGAGAAGGCAATAGTGGAAGAGAGAGAGAGAGAGAGAGAGAGAGAGAGAGAGAGAGAGAGAGAGAGAGATGTGGTGGGAGCGATGGATGGTTTGGCAATGTTTAATAATCGATATGAAGTAAGTATTAGGGAAACAGATGTTTCTGAAAAGAAGATCGTGATAGAATTGAAGCGGAGCATTTTAAATGTCGAAATGATGAACAAAAATAACTAAAGTTTAAAAGTTCCATTAACTTCTAATAGAATCTCCAATTTTACAAAGAACACACACACACACACACACACACACACACACACACACACACACACACACACACATATATATATAGTGTATTTTTGGCAACAAGTTATTTTTAGCCAAGTTTGATTAAAGACGGCAGAATTTCCTATTTAATGATCTTACGTTTTCTTCTCTAGCTTTCTGGGTAGTTTTTTTGTAACAGAGTCCATTCGACAGAGAAGTCGTCCTAGGTTTTGCTCCCAAGAGCTTTCGATCATAATCAACATCAGGAATTTTATTCTGTTTCTCAGGTATTGCTTATTTTTTTATTTCTTTAGTTCATATGTGAACTTTATTTTCTTGGAAGTATCTATTATTGGTGGGAGTGCTTTGTTTAGAGTTTTAGACTGTTGAAGATGTTTAATATGTTAGCTCTTGGGAACAATATATATATATATATATATATATATATATATATATATATATATATATATATGTTGGATTTATTTGTCGTAATTACACGGCAATACGTGCATAGTAATTGCACATATTTAGAACTACGTGGGGCCTTCTATAAGTTTCCAGCCCTTTTTTGTACAGGTATCTAAAATTGTCGTAGACTCTTGAAAATTCAGTATGTTATTGCTATACATCTTATGAGATGACTGACCAATTTTTATGATTTCAGGTTCAAATGAACAGCTACAGTAGGAATTCGAATACACCCTACTAAAACCTGATTGTCACAGGTGGTGAATTTAAAAAATGCAATCTGAACTTTAGAAGAACAATATGCAATAAAATTGTGTTTTAAACTTGGAAAAATGCCATGCAATGAAAGCTGGATCTACTGCTATGATCCAGGGACCAGGAGACAGAGTTCCCAGTGGAAACATACTGGCTCTCCTAGACCAAAGAAGGCCAGACAGAGCAAATCCACCCACAAACCTTTGATGATCCCCTTTTTGGACAGTACTGGTATAATCTACATTTACTGGGTTCCCACTGGACAGATAGTCAACAAGGAATACTATGTTGAGGTTTTAAGGGAGTTCAGGAAGAGATTCCGTCGAAAGAGGCCAGCACTCTTCAAATCGGGTCAGTGGCATTTCCACCAGAACAATGCACCAGTCCACAACTCCATCCTTGTCACAGACTATTTGACTAAGATTGGCATCAAGACAGTTCCACACCCTTCCTATAGTCCAGACCTTGCTCCCTGTGATTTTTGCTTATTCCCTAAGCTTAGAGGCTGTCGTTATGAGACAATTGAGGAGCTGAAAGAGGCTGTGACGAAGGTCATTGATTCGCTGACACAAGAGGACTTCTATGGGGCCTTCCAGAAGTTGTTGGAACGGTACAATAAGTGCATTGCAAGTGGAGGAGATTACTTTGAAGGGGACTAGAGTTTCATGTGTGTACTATCAATAAAAGTGCCAATACGAAAAAAAGTCTGGAAACTTATTTAATGATCTTCGTATAACTAACATTTTGAAGCATTCACATGGGTTGTTTTGCAGACTTTTGATGGTGAGTTCTATTCAATTCTCCGTGGGTACTCTATATTTCTTGCTTTGTGCCTAGCTAAGCAAAAGCTTATCAAATGACTGTAAATTATATTCTGATTGATTTTTAACAAGTCATTTTGCCCATATTAGATGCGATAAGTTAGCTTTTTGAACACGCGATTAAGGACGAAGTAATAAAATAGGTGTGACGTCATCAGTAATTACGCTGAGGTTTCTGTAGTTATTTACAGAACTTAACACAGAGTCAGAATTATATGGCAAAAAGTGAGAATCGAACTCATTAATGATGCACTGCTAGCCTAGTATGCTAACCATTACTCACCTTGTGGCATTCACGGAGGTTTCAGTTGTCAGTAGGTGTTAATTGTAAGAGTTGCTACCCCATTGACTAATTTGTTTTAAATTCAGAATTGTCCTTTTCTTACGTTGGTTGTCAGTAAGCTCACTGCTATGCACTGACGTCCTCATTACGATCTTCTACCTCCTTCTGTCAGCTTGAGCTCCAGCGGGGTCGATTTGACTGGAAGGCGTTAGAAACTGACCTTAATTTGAAACGCGATGAAAAGGTAAATACGTAATTAACTAACATATTGGCATAACACTAGACAGGTTGACATGCCGTTAAAATCAATCAATTAATCAATCAAAAGAGCAAATTGAATCAGCCTCTGGGATTTGAATGCTTAAATACATAGAGGTTCCTTTGGCGGAATCCGCGATATCGACTTTTATGAAATGCAAAGTCTTTGCCTTTTTTTCAAATGAGAGACGGTCGAAGACCCTCAAAAACCGGCCTGATATATTAAAATGATAAACGTGGGGACGAAAATGAAAATGGGTGTTCGTTCTCTTCTTTCAGCTCAGGAGATCAAGTGACAACCTCTCTGATTTTCATTCTCATAGAAATCATAGAAAAATTTATCTAATATTACATCCGTACGAGAAAACCATGTAGATATATTACTAATATTAATATTATGAATATAATATATAAGTATAGGGTGTCTCAATATACATAAGACCCTTGTGACTGCAAATAACTCTACTAATAATAATGTTGTGTTCTTTGTGTTTCAGAATCTAAATTGGTTTACTATGACAACTGTTAATCCTCAATCACTATGTCTTGGACTGGAGAGGAAAAATGTTTTGCGTCACTACTTATTTGGAGACAAAACCATTCATCACTGGCTCAAAAGAGACGCAACCCATTAATATGATAATGATTTATTACTGAGAAAAGAATCTCCAAAAAGATTTGCATGTACGGAAAGCTGATATTATAAAAATTAAACAAGTATTGATTCAATGTCTCTGGCTCAAAGGATGCATTTTTTACAGAACATTTTCTAAATGATAGCCAATACGTTTGTCTCAGTAATACGAGGTGCATACGATAAGTTTCCAGACTTTTTTCGTGTGAGCACTTTTATTGATAGTACACACATGAAATTCTAGTCCCTTTCGAAGTTATCTCCTCCGGCTGCAATGTACTTGTTGTACCGATTCAACAAGTTCTGGAAGGCCCCATGGAAGTCCTCCTGTGTCAGCGTGTCAATTACCTTCGTCGAGCCTCTTTCATCTCCTCAATTGTTTCATAACAACAGCCTCTGAGATTAGGGAATAAACAAAAGTCACAGGGAGTAAGGTTTATACTATAAGGAGGGTGAGGAACTGTCTTGATGCCCATCTTGCTCAAATAGTCTGTGACAAGGATGGAGTTGTGGACTGGTGTATTGTTCTGGTGGAAATGCCATTGACCCGATTTGAAGAGTGCTGGCCTCTTCCCTAGGAATCTCTTCGTGAACTCCCTTAAAACCCTAGTAACCCTAACTCTAACCCTTTGGCCAATCAACTCTAGTGTTCTGACTTCCTTACTCCTCCAACACCTCTTATCATCCCTCACAGATTCCCTGCCTTCCTTAAATCTCTTATGCCCCTCAAAAACTGATGCTCGATTCATGCAAGATGGTCGAAAAGCAGCCTGAAGCATTCCGTTTCTGTGGCATTTTTTTCCAAGTTTAAAATACAATTTTATTGCCTATCGTTCTTCTAAAGTGTCAGATTGTATTTTTGAAATTCATCAGCAGTGACAATCAGGATTTAGTAGGGTGTAATTCAATTGCTGCTGTAGCTGTTCATTTGAACCTAAAATCATATAAGTTAGTGAGTCATCTCATAAGATATATAGCAATAATATACTGAATTTTCAAGTGTCTACGACAATGTTAAATGCTCATACTAAAAAAAGTCTGGAAACTTATCGTATGCACCTCGTAAATGATTATTATATTAATGGCTTATATCTATTTTGAGATACCCTGTATACATTATATATACATATTATGTCAATAAACCATAATATTAAAAATTCATCTAATATTACATCAGTTCTAGAAAACCATGTAGATGTATTATCAATATTTAATATTACGAACAATATATAAGTATGTATTATGTATATATTACGTCGAGAAACCATAATCCCAAGAGAATATGATATCAAATTAAACCACCCGAAACACATTACAGTTTAAAACTATATATATATATATATATATATATATATATATATATATATATATATATATAAGAAAAAAGTGGAAATAAATCTGACGGTGTAAAAATTTAAAATATTCTGAGGTTTATATGAGAATGTGCTTACGTCACGCTTCATTTGCCTTTGTTTATTTTTTTTTACAAGCCATCTTCAGGGAATTCATAATTGATGTTAAATGTTGCCTCTGAAGAATCTTTTCAAATGAAAAACGAAAAAATCAAACCAAAAAAAAAAAAAATGCTTTGCGTAATTTAACGCTAATTGATTGTAAACCTCAAACAATGACATCATTTCATATAATATGAGAAAAAAAAGAAAAAGAAAGAATTAAATAAAAATTCAAAAGAATTTTAAAATTCCGTTTTAGTTGCATTTTTTCATGATAGATTTAACATTTATCATAAATACCCTGAAGATGGTTTGTTAAAAACAACAGGACAAATCGAAGCGAAACGTTGTCACTTTATTATATAAAAATACATACTCTGAATATTTTCTTTTTTCATATTCACACACACACACACACACACACACACACACACACACACACACACACACACACATCGTATATATATATATATATATATATATATATATATATATATATATATACATATGTATTTATATATTATTGATTATTGAGTATAACCACCAAGAATTTTGATAGCATCTTTGAATAACGCAGAAAATATTACATAACTCACAAATTTATAAAAGTTTCATATTTTCTTTCCCTTTTATTTCTCTTCCCTACCGAGCCAGTCAATTCGCTATGGGGTTAGTCCCCGTTGCGTAGGGGCTAGCGGGCTGGACTGTGTCATCGTATTAAGAGAGTTCAAACTCCAGTCGAGCCATTACATTCACTTTAACTCTAATGCCCTTAGAAAAAGTACGAACCCGCACTCCTGCCATTGGTTAAATACTACCATTACTGTTCCACAAGAATGGCTATAACATTGAATAACCCTCACATATATATATATATATATATAGAGAGAGATAGATAGATAGATAGATAGAGAGAGAGAGAGAGAGAGAATCAGCATGCTTTAATGGTTTAGCTATATCTTGGGAGTGGGTAAAATTGACGGATTCACGCTTTCCTCAATATTTTTGCTATATGAAGCCGTATGATTACTTTGCAATTCATGTTTATTCAGATATTTTTCTATTCCAATTTGGAAATCGGGGTAGTTCGGTGTGTAAGTTGGAAGAGAGGGAAAGAGATAAAAGCTGGAATCTACAGACAATGTTAGGAAAACGAATTACTTAGAAAGTTAGCACAAGACTAATGTATTCGAACGAAAATCGATGAGTTTCTCAAAAAAGTGACAAATGACAAACTTTAGACAAGAAGAATAAAAAATAATCTACATTATGATTAAATGCTCAAAAATATTGGAAAAAGAAAGAAAAAATAATGGCGTCAAAACAATAACAAACAAAAACCCCCCAAAAACAAAAAGTACTCATCCCTAGATAAAAATGAAATAAAAAAGAAGTTATAAAAACAAATCGAAACTAAAAGACAAGAATTTAGTCTTAACGAGGAAGAAACCAACTGTCCCTGGGCTAAAGTAATTATACACTCCTCACTTCTGACGCCAGTATCAAGATTTGGGGGGGATTAAGAAATGATATTCAGAGCAAAACAAATTCCACAAAGTTCTCTTGAAAAATGGTCTGAAAATTGCTTTATTCTCTTAGTTAAATCATTTTTAGTATGAGTAGTGCTAAAAAAAAAAGGTATTGTGGCTGAAGCTGTATTTCTCAAGATAGAAATGAACAATGAATGAAACATTATTTTTAAAAAATAGAAATCTTAACATTTAACACATTTATTCTAGAAAGTTTTCCATTAGTTAAAGTAGCCATGAAACTTGGTGAAAAGCTGTGCTTCCGTATTTGTTTTCCTTCTGTGATTAATTTACAGTTTAAGACAAAAATTCGCACCGAACTATGTGAAATGACTATAGAGGGTACTGCACTTTCACAATGCTGTGTTTCGCAAAAAATCAGTCAAAAAGTATTGACATTTATTTTGGGTTCATAGTTTTGTTGTAAATTGATACTAACGTCTAGAAATGTCAAAATTATCACTTATATAAGTTGGTTAACTGAGCACATATCTTCCTTTAAATTTTAGATAATAAAGCTTCGATGTCGGTATTATTCATCACACCTCTTGTTTTGAAACAAAATGAGAATTTTATGAATATACCCGATCACCAAGTGTCGGAAGCGACTTGAGGTTAACTTTTAAGCAGAATACGACTGGTTGGAATTCCGTTTCCCTTCTCCTAGACTGCTTTCCGTACCAATAAGGAGTGCAGTCTTCGCTACTATTTACTCATAGCTGGAGGGGGTTCGTTATATCCATACTTTTCTCAAAGGTATTAGTGCTATGTGAAATGGAAACGGCCATGGTTCAGGATTTGAAAACGGGTAGCCTCTTTGCTAATCTTGCCCAGTTGGCTGGTGCTGTAGAATACAACGACTGTACCTCTGCAGAGAGGTAAGACCCCCCACCCCAACGAGTGTCCTGGTATATGACAATAAACAATCTGATAGTGAGGTTCCAGTAATGATGGGGCTTTGGGGAATGCAGAGCACCCTTTATTGCCATCGCTCCCATGTCAACTCTGACCCGGAGTGGTAGCACCTGATAGGGTCCTATCTATGGGTTGAATAGAACTAAAATGCGAACTTAAATTGCTAAACTGAATTACTTGAAATAGAATTGTTTTGATATTTAAACTGCGTACTTATGTTTTACTGAACTGCTTGAAATGGAACTGTTTTGACACGTAAACTGAACTATTTGAAATAGAACTGTTTTGATATTTAACTGTGTGTGGACAAAACTATACTTATACTAAACTGAATCGCTTGAATTAGAACTGTTGGACTAAACTGAATAGCTTGAAATAGAAATGTTTTTGACAATTCAACTGTATACTTGTATTTAAACTGCGTACTTATGCTAAACTGAATTATTTGAAATGAAACAGTTTTTGTATGCTAAACTGAATTGTTTGAAATGGAACTGTTTTTGTCATTGAAACTGTACTTACGCTAAACTGAACTGTTTGAAATAGAACTGATTATTTGTATAAAATTGGTTTGGCTTTAAATAACCTACAAAAGTTGATATGTCATAAAACCCAACCAACCAACATATCCTTGCTAATCTTACTAATTCACGACAGTTATAAAAATACAAAACTTCGTTTTAACTTATTGTTTGGTGCTTTTGGCTTTAATTTTTTTAACGCAATATTTTCAATGAATGGAAGGAAGGAAATTATTCTTTCGGTCTTAAATTAGAACCACAGAAGGATTGACAGAGCAGCAATTATATTAAAGTTGAAGAACTCAAAGGTTCAGGATGATAAGAGAATCCATTCCAGTTTGTATCTAAATTAGATCTCGCTTCTGTTGTGACATGTAAAATTAGTTAGCTGAAGGGAGTCTCGGGCTTCTTTCTCTCTTACAATTTTAATCTTTCCAGAAAGTCTGAGTGAGAAAAGATTTGATTTAGGTCTGGCCGCCATTGGCAATTTCCATCCATACCAAGTAATTAGTGCCAGTAATCTGCGCTAGCAAACATCTGATTCATGAGTTGAATATTAATGCTTTTTCTACACTTCAAAGTAGAGAGGAAATAAAAAGAAAAAGACTGTCATAATAACTGGTGCTCTTTAAAATTCCATGATTTATTTAAACCAACTCAAAAACAAAAGTTCGTATATTTTATTACTATAGAAAAAAGAAAAGAAAAGAATTTATGCTTTAAAAATTCAAGAATTATCTATACATGATTTCATATCTATACACTACGAAAGTCTGGCAGGCGTTCATGGCGTAGAAAATGGAATCAGCGATCAGAGTTCAAATCTTGGAAGAGGCTGTTTCCATTTCACATAGAGCTAATACCATTGGGAATGATATGAATTCAAATTGGTCTACTCTTACTTGGATAAGTAGTAATTATTAGTATCATATTTGTTCGTCAAATAGAAGTACTTAATTATTTACTAAGGATTATGATTGGTTATTTGAAATCACTCAGCTAAGTGCTCTTTATTGATATAACATCGGAATACTTGATAAATAAAATTACTAATGTTAAATAGCAATTATTGAAACCATTTAACCGTATGCAAACAAATGATTAATATGAAATGGAACTATTTGTGTTAGATAGGAATACTTGAAACAATTTAACTATGTGCAAATAAATGAGCTCTATTAGTTTAGAAATAAAGTTTTCAACAAACTATTTACTAATATATATATATATATATATATATATATATATATATATATATATATATATATATATAAAGAGGATTTGGCATGAAATAACCCACAAGGATTTATCTGCTGTAAAACACCAACAAACCAATATATATATATATATATATATATATATATATATATATATATATATATATATTAAATAAATATTATTTACAAACGAATAGTTTGTTGATAACATTTTAAACAGGCCGGAGATCATTTATTTGCACATAGCTATATGGCCTGAAGCACGGTCATTTAACACCAACAACTTAATTTAACATCTGTCATTTGTTCGTACACAATTAAATAATCAAACAACTCTAGTTCACCCATATAGTGGGCCTGGGAATAATGGCAATGAAGGGGTATTCCACATTTACCAAAGCTCCAGTACTGAAGCTTCACCATCAGATATAATTAAGTGTCATATCCAGAGAGAGAGAGAGAGAGAGAGAGAGAGAGAGAGAGAGAGAGAGAGAGAGAGAGAGAGAGATTGTGTGTGTATACGTGTTGCTGCTAAAAATCCCCCCCACAAAAAAAAGATAAGAGCAGTGAATAAGAGACAAAGAGCCCAACAATTGAAACTTAAATTAACATGTACTGGTGATTTGAAAAATTGAACTTAATTCATTGTAAAAACATTCAATAAATCATGGAATGATTTATTGCGCCTGACTGAGAAAGGCATAAATATGTTGCGAATTGTAAAGAGGTTAAGTGAATCGCTGTCGGCGGTCGATGGTCGCTGAACGGTAATGGCGGGAAATGTGATAAAATGCGCGGTAAATGAAGAGAGACAGGAACGAGGTTAGGTGGAATAAGAATGAACAAAATAACACTAGGGTAACGCGTGAGCTGAGTCTGACGACTTCTGTGAGAAAAGGTTGATGTAGAAGACTCTTATTAGAATTTCTATGAAGACATCTCACTAGTAATATCCTCATGTAGGATCAGAAGGATTTAATAAATTCATGTTTAATTAGAATCCTTCATTGATCTCTTTCAAACGTGTCAGAAACTTCGTAATATTGCTTTTTGATAATGTGTCTTAGTTTTGAGGAATGTAGAGAATGTAGTTTTCACCTTTTCATGTATTTTAAGACCTATTTCATTAACTGATTGATTTTAACGACGTGTCAACCTGTCTAGAGTAATCTTATGCCTAGAGGATAAGGAATTGCATTCATTCAACATTTACATTCACATTTTTGTTTAGTTGTTTCTTAAGAGTTTTTTTTTTTGCACTCAGTTATAAGAGATCAAGGTTTAGTTTGGTTTTATTGCATATCAACTATTATAGTTCCTTTAAAGCCAAATCCTTTTTATACATATATAACAAATAACTGATTTCTAAACACATTTTGTTGTTAATATATAAAAATAAGCTAGAGCTTATTTTTTTTTGTACACAGTTATACGATAACAAGGTTTGATTTTATTGCATATCAACTATTATAGTTCCTTTAAAGCCAAATCCTTTTTATACATATATAACAAATATATTATTTCTAAACACATTTTGTTGATAATATTTAAAAATGAGATTGACCTCATTTTTTTGCACACAGTAAATGGTTTCACTTAATTTTAACAAATCAGTTTAGCATAAGGACACAGTTTTTTGTTTACTCACAATCATTTGTTTAAATAGTTTTTTGTTTACACACAGTGAAATGTAAAAACAGTTCTATTTCAAACAATTCAACTTAGCGTATATACAGTTTAAATAACAACAGCTCTATTTAAGAAAATTCAGTTTAGCATAAGTACACAGTTTAAATGTCAAACAGTTCTGTTTGACCTCAAAATATTACCCTATCAGGTGCTACCACTACAGGCCGGAGTGGACCTGGGTGCGATGAAAATAAGGTAGTACTCCACATTCCTCAAAGCTTCAGCGTTACTGAAGCCTCACCATCAGATTGTTTAGTGTAATATAACAGAACACTAGTTGGGGAAGTCTTACCACTCTGTAGACATGCAGTCGGTGTATTCTACTGCCCCAGTCAACTGGGGAAGATAACATTAAGTAAAGTAAATTTGGCGACCGTAGTCGAGGGTGACCCGAAGGCTCCCTTTTCGATAGCTACTACACCAAAGTGTGAGGAGGGCGCTACTCCTTTCACTGGATTGCTCCATTTTACCCTTACTCCTTACGTTATAATGCTGAGTGTTAAGCAAGGTAGCATCAAGTACCTTTTTTTGAGTTTTTGTTATGATTCGACCCGGGATTGAACCCAGGTCTCCCGGGCCATTGGCGAAAACTGTAACCATTATGCCAATGTCCGGTTACTTACTTGATATTAAGTATTCCAATCTGATTTCAGATAGTTATATGGTTTCAAGTATGTCTACTTAATACCAATTATTATTTGGTTTCATGTTTGGTTTGGTTTCTTTGTTTAATGGCATATCAACCTTTGTTGGTAATCTAATGCCAAAGCTATTCTCCTACAAGAACAGTAGTAGTATTATTTACCCCATACCTGGGAGGATAAGGGGGTTCATACCTTTCCCAAGGGTATTTGCCCGAAAGTGAACGTAATAGCACGACTGGAGTACGAACTCGCTTACTACGATTCCGCAGTCCATCACTTTAACCATTATACCACGAGGACACCCCCTTAGTTGTTTATGAAAATATTTTTTTGCTCACGGTCCCATCGAATATGTGTAATTTTCAAGCAGATCCATAACTTTAACTATTACTCCACGAGGCCTATATTCATATCTATTCGATATTAAAAAACTGAGATTAGTAGATAGAATCATTAACATCTTTTGTGAAATTAACTCCTGTATTTGGTCCACTCGGCTGGGGCAGCAGAATACACCGATTGCATCTCTGCAGTGGAGTAAGACTTCCCTAATGAGTGTCCTTTATGACAACTAAATGATGGTGATGCTCCAGTAATGCTGGAGCTTTGGAGAATGCTGAGCACTCCGTTATTTGCCATCGCTCCCAGGTCCACTCTAGCCCATAGTGGTAGCACCTGATAGTATCTTATCTATGGTTCAAATAGAACTAATATGTCTACTTATGCTAAACTGAATTGTTTGAAATATAACTACTTTTCATTTAACTGTTAGTAAACAAAAAAAAAAACTGTATTTAAACAAATGACTGAGTAAACAAAAACTGTACTTATGCTAAACTGAATTGTTTGAAATTAAGTGAAACCATTTTACTGTGTGCAATAAATAAGCCCAGGCTTATTTAAAAAGTGTTTAGAAGTCATATATTTAATATATGTATAAAGAAAATTTGCTTAGAAGGAACTATAATGGTTGATAAGCAATAAAACCGAACCAAACCAAACCAAACCAAATCAAACCTTGTTATCATATAACTGTGTGCAACCCCCCCCCCAAAAAAAAACTCATAATAAACAACTATACAAAAATGTAAATATAAATATAGAATGAATGCAATTCCCTGACCTCTTGGCATAAAAACTCTGGCCAGGTTGACACGTCATTAAATTCAATCAATTAATGAACTAAATCTTAAAATACATGAAAAGGTGAAAACTCCATTTTCTTCATTACTCAAAACCGAGACCCATTTTCATTAAAGTTTTTGACATTCAAATTATGTACTTATGCTAAATTGAATTGCTTGAAATAGAACTGTTTTGACATGGGAACTGCGTACTTATACTAAACTGTATTGTTTGAAATAGAACTGTTTTTGACATTGAAACTGCGTACGTTTGCTAAACTGAATTGCTTGAAATAAAACTGTTTTGACATGGGAACTGCATACTTATGCTAAACTAAATTGCTTGAAATAGAACTGTTTTGACATGGGAACTGCGTACTTTTGCTAAACTGAATTGTTTGAAATAGAACTATTTTGACATTGAAACTGTGTATCGAAAAAATCTATACTTATACTAAACTGAAGTGTTTGACAAAACTGAATAGCTTGAAATAAAATCTTTTGACAATTAAACTGTATACTCATGCTTAACTGAATTGTTTGAAATAGAATTGTTCATATGTATAAAAATGGATTTGGCTATGAATAACGTACAATGGTTGATATGCCATAAAAGAAAACAAAACGAAACCAAACTAAACTACTATATTACAATGAATATTCAAAGATAACTATCAAATTGAGAAACACTTGGTACAAAATCTCTGTTAAATTATAATGTATAAGTTATCATTATCATTAACCTCGTTCCGACGATGAGTATACTTTACAACGATGAACACGCTTCTTTTGTAAAAGAATTTTGGTTGAGAGGAAAAGAATAGAGAGAGAAAGAGAGAGAGAGAGAGAGAGAGAGAGAGAGAGAGAGAGAGAGAGAGAGAGAGAGAGAGAGAGAGAGAGAGAGGGTAATTTTCACCTCTTCATGCGATTTAAAAACTACTCAGTCAAGTCAGTTCTCACAATTCTGACATTAGTTAAAATCCAATGAAGAAAGATGTGCAGATTAAAGACAGTGAAAAAAAAAAATTTTTTTTTCAATCGAGATTTTCACTTATTTTAGTTTATTTATTTTTTTTACATTTGATTTTTGCTGAATGAAAAAGAGTGTGCATTATCAAGATGGATCAAAATGGGCGTCTTTTCATTCAAATCAGGATTTAAATGTTCTTTTAAAGAGCAAGAAATACTTGCTGCAATAGTAGTAATATAAACTAATTGCGACTCAAGACGAATTGCACCAATGGAATCTGACGAAAAAATTACAAATATTTTCCATGAAACTATAATAATTTTGGCCTGCTCATCTCCATGGTCGACTTCGTTTTATATATTTGTAAAATGTCCATTTTTCACCACCAGTCACGTGACGACGGAGACAAGAATAGACCGATTGCATACTCTGCACAGAAGCAAGACTCTCCCTCAAAAAAAGTGTTCAGAGCATGACACTGTACAGTATCCGGTGGTGAGACTTCAGTTCTCGAACTCTAGGGGATATAAAGTACCCTTTGTTGCCATTACACCTAGCTCCACTTTAACTTGGAAGGATCGTACCTGTTTGAGACACTTCTATGGTTGCCCAGTCGGCTGGGGCTGTGGAATACACCTATTGCATCTCCGCGGAGGGGTAAGACCTCACCACCAACGAGTGTCCTGGATATAACACTAAATAATCTGATAGTGAGGTTCCAGTGATGCTGGAGCATCCCTTCATATCCATTGCTCCCAGGTCCACTCTGGCCCGGAATGGTAGCACCTGATAGGGCTCTATCTACGGGTTAAATAGAACTAACTGCATACTTATGCCAAATTGTTTGAATCAGAACTGTTTGACTAAACTTAATAGTATGAAATAGAAATATTTTTGATAATTAAACTGTACTTACATTTAAACTGCGTACTTATGCTAAACTGAATTGTTTGAAATAGAATTGATTATTTGTATAAAAATGGATTTGGTGTTAAGTAACCTGCGAAGGTTGATATGCCATAAAACCCCCCCAAACCAAACCAAACCAAACTCTTCTATGGGTCAAATAGATCTGTTTAAAAACTCTTAGGATTAGACAAGGTTACTTGAAACTGTATTGTGTGCATATTATTACTATAACCGGGCCATTGGTCTAACGGTTAGAGTGAACACTACCCAATGGTCCAGGAGACGGGGTTCGCCGGTCGAGTTATACCAAAAACTCAAAAAATGTTACTTAATGCCGCCTTGATTAATACTCAGCATTATAAGGTACAGATCAAGGGTGAAGTGGAGCAATCTAGAGAATGAGATAGCGCCCTCCCCTAACTATTGAAATGGGCACCTTCGGGTTGCCCACAACTACATTGGCCAACTTTACTTTTATTTATTACTATGAGATAAGAATACTCGAAACAATTAAACTGTGTGCAAATCATTTATAATAAGAATAGTTACTTGAATCTATAATTGTTTACAAAAAATTATTATGTGAAACGCCGAATTAAGTCATTTTGGTAAAAGTTTCAAACAATTCAGTTTAGTATAAGCATATTCACCAACCCCTCCGCTCGGGTAGGATATGACACAAGGTTAATTTTTAAGCGGTGTTTAACAGGTTCGAATTCAGATTTTGCCTTCTCCTAGACTTGTTGCCTCACCAAAGCTGAAGAACCCAGTCTCTCCTACTATTTACCCATAGCTGGATTCATACGTTTCCCAAGGGTATTAGTGCTATGTGAAATGCAATCAGTCTCGTCCAGGATCAGAACTCGTGTCGCCGTGTCCATTTCCTACGACGATAACCTTTACACCGCCGACACCTCCATTCAGTTTAGTATAAGTATAGTTTTTTTGTTTGCACACAGGTAAATTTCAAAACTTCTACTTCAAACAATTTAGTGAAGCATAAGTACGCAGGTTAAACACACAGTTAATTTCAAACAATTCAGTTTCGTATAATCACACAGTTTAGTTCTCTATGGCCCATAGATAGGTCCCTATCAGGTGCTCCTAATTCGGGTCTGAGTGGACCAGGAAGTGATGGCAATGAAGAGGTACTTCACATTCCCCAAAGCTCCAGCATTACTGAAGCCTGACCATCTGATTGTTTTGTATTATATCAGGACACTCGTTGGGTGTGTCTTACCCCTCGTCAGAGATGTAGTCAGTGTATTCTGCTGCCTTATAATTGTACATATTATTAGTATTAGATAGGAATACTTGAAACAGTAAAATTGTGTACATATTATGTGTATTAAGAATTGTTATTCGAATTTATAATTATTTGTAACACAGTATTATTATTAATTACTAAAAACTACATACTTGAGAGCAAATTATTAGTATTAAATAGAAATGACAGTTCGTGCCTTTCCTATGTGAATTTTAACATCATTTTCAGTAGATGAGATATTGCTACCAACTTATATGAACTACTATACTAATTTCAAAGGCTTGTCTCTTAAAGTGGAGATGGCTCCATAACATACAGATGGGGAAGGGGAGAACTGTTATTGACAGGCTGTCAATAACATGGAAATCGAATCTCTCTAATTGAGTAAAACGAGACGTCTTCCAATCTGTGGTTGTGTCGGTACTAATGTATGGATGTACCACTTGGATTCAAACGAAACGCATAGAGGAAAAACTTGATCCTATTTACCCAACCCCTCCGCTCGGGCAGGATATGACACAAGGTCAGTTTTTAGCGGAGTTTAGCAGGTTTGAATTCAGATTTTTCCTTCTCCTAGACTAGTTGCCTCACCAAGGCTGAAGAACCTAGTCTGCCCTACTATTTACCCATAGCTGGAGGGAGAATATTTTGGATTCATACCTTTCCCAAGGGTATTAGTGCTATGTGAAATGCAATCAGTCAGGTCCAGGATTTGAACTCGTGTCGCCGTGTCCATATCCTGCGACGCTAACCATTACACCACGGGCACCTCCAAGGAAAAGCTTGATAGGCCCTACTCAAGAATACTCCAAGTTATCTTGGACAAATCCTGGGAGCAGTACCCCACAAAACATTAGCTATATGGTTACTTACCTCCCATCTCACAAACCATCCAAGTAAGACGAACAAGACATCCCGAGTGTTGCTAGAGAAGTAATGACGGACTCATAAGCGACGCTCTCTTTGGGAGTTCTACACAAGTGTTGGCCGACCTGCAAAAGCTTTTATTAATTGGCGCTGTGCAAGCACTGAATGCACAAAGAAAGGCTTATCAGGTGCGATGACTGAGAGGGACCGATAGTGAGAGAGAGTCAAGGGATTCCGTGCAATCAGCATGATTTGATGATCACGACGCAGAAACAATAAAACTGTGAGCAAATTATTTGTGTAAAGAATTGTTCATCATCATCATCATCATGTCACGCTATCAACACGGATATTCCTGACCCTCTCTTGCCACACCTCCCAATTATCCATTGCTTCCGGCAGGTCCTCAAGGTCACATCCCGTATCGTCACAGAGTCGCTGTATGTAGGTTCATGCTGGACGTCCTGCCTTTGCTCGTCCATGGGAAGGGGTCCACAGGAATACATCACTTATGAACTCGTCCCTATTTCTCCAGCAGTGTCCCGCATGTCTGGTTCGTCTAATTTTGATAGTTTTCGTGATTGGTGGTTGGTGGCCGTACAGACCGTCTCCAGTAATATTGAACAAGTCCTAGAAGAATAGTTATTTGTATCTATAACTATTTATAAAGAATTATCATTAATAATTACTTGAAACTATATAATCGCTTGAAATACTTTAAACTTCATAATTATGCATATAATTATTAGTAGTGATTTATTAAGCTTTTTGCTCAGACATGGCTCAAGGTCACATGATTTGAGTACCCAATGAGACTCGAACTAGTCTAGCTTGCTAACCATTACACCGTCCGAGGTGACCTAATTTACTAAGTCTTTACTGAGATGTGACACAAAGCTTCATGAAAGAGGCACCCACTGAGATTCGAACTCACTTGTGAAGGTATACTAGTCTAACTTGTGAACAATTACACCAACCGAGGAACCCTGCACATTATTAGTAGTAGATTGGAAAACTTGAAACCGTATAACTGTGTATGAATTATTAGTATTAGATAAGAATACTTGAAACAATATTATTGTCTATAAATTATTAGTATTAGATAGGAATACTTGAAACCATATTGAAGTGTTCAAAGAAATAATTATTGTTATTAAATAGGAACAGTTAGTTGAAACCATATAATTGCCTTAAGAAAATACTGATTTTGGCATTAAATAACCCCAAAGGGTTGATACACCGTAAAGCAAGCAAGCAACCAATTATATTTTTTATTATCTTAAGAAGTTAATGTTCTGTAAAAAAATTCCTGCTTTTGTGGAAAAATGAATTTTTAATTTGCGGGGATGACATTTAAAATAATTATCGATTTAACATTATTGTTTTTTTGTCTCTCGTCTTTAGTAAGTAATAATGAAATATAATTATTTTATATCATCAGCTTTAAGAACTACTTATAGTCTAATAATATTTAATTCATCATCAACCTCAACATTATCATCAAGGCCTGATGTGGAGGGAGCGTCTTTGTAGTGTAATGGCTGGACTGCAGCCTCGAAGTAAGCGAGTTCGAGCTCCAGTCGCGCTATTATGTTCACTTTCAAACAAACACCCTTCGAAAAAGAATGAAACCCCTTATCCACCCCAGTTATAGGTTAAATAGTAATTCTGCTGTTCTTTTGCAAAAATACCATTGGTTTTAAATATTCCTTGAAGGTTAATAGACCTTCAAAATGTTATATAACATATGACATGGATTTTCGGTTCGTTCCTAGTGACCCCATGTGCTTTGACAAGCTGTAACGTTGTGATTAGTAAACCGGGGGATGACAGCACGTCAGGGCAGTCAGATCGAACGGGTGTGTAACTGGAAGGAGACCACGTGATAACCACGTGGTCAGATTTAGACAGAGGAGAGAATCGGGAGTTGAGCCAGGGATAGGCAGCCGATCAGCGGCGTCTCAGACGTATTTGACGATACGGCTTGCAATGTGGGGGGCGAGTGTTGGCACCCCTTGGCTCCCGGGAGAAGATATGGGACAAGAAGAGGTCCCCTCTCTGAGTATATGTCTCTACATCAACCTCTCAAACTAACAACAAACTGTAGGCCCATTTCGAGAATGAAATGAGAGATATATTTTTATAAAGAAGTGTTTCGTTCGTTTATTGAATTTCGGAAATCATGTTTGATTGATATCATTATGGCTATGGCTATACAACAAAAAGACGAAAACCGAAGGCGTACCGACAATTCAGATTCCTTTGACTCTTTCTTTCTCTCTCACTGTCCTTATAAAACATAGTTCTTTATAAGTTCTGTAGACAGCACTCAGTGTCCGCACATAGCTCATGAATGTAAGTTTTTGCTGGTCGGCTAACACAGGTGCATGTATTTACCAACCCTTCTTCACGGGCAGGATGTGGCACAAGGTCAGTTTTTTTAAAGTAGAGTTTATCAGGTTTGAATTCAGTGTTTTCCTTCTCTTAGACCGGTTGCTATATCAAGGCTAAAGAGCCTTGTTTGCCATACTATCTAGCCATAGCTGGATGGAGAATAGTTGGATTCATAATTTTCCCAAAGGGAAACGGGAAATGCAGACAGCTTTGTCTAGGATTTGAACTCAGGTTGCCGTTGGTTGGTTGTTGGTTGTTTGGGTTTTATGGCACCTTTGTAGTTTATTTAACACCAAATCCATTTTCATATAAATAATCAGTTCTTTTTCAAACAATTCAGTTTAGCATGAGTACACAGTTTAATTGTCAAAAACATTTCTATTTCAAGCTATTCAGTTAAGTCAAACAATTCTAATTCAGCTAAATCAGTACAGATTTTGTTTACACACAGTAAAATATCAAAACAATTCTTTATTGAACAATTCAGTTTAGTGTAAGTACAGTTTCAGTGTTCAACCTCAAACAATTCAGTTTAGCATAAGCCCGCAGTTTAAATGTAAGTACAGTTTAATTGTGAAAAACATTTCTCTTTCAAAGTATTCAGTTTAGTCAAACAGTTCTAATTCAAACAATTCAGTTTAGCATAAGTATGCCGTTAGTTCTATTTAACCCATACATCGGGCCCTATCAAGTGCTATCACGCCTGGCGAAAGTGGACCGGAGAGCAATGGCAATAAAGGGGTACTACGCATTCCCCAAAGCCCCAGCATCACTGGAACCTCAATGTGAGATTTTTTAGTGTCATTTCAGGACACTCATAAGGGTGGGGGTTTTACCCATCCGCAGAGAAGCAGTCGGTGTATTCTACAGCCCCAGCCGACTGGGCAATCGGGTTGCCGTGTCTATAACCAACGATAGTAACTATTGCACCACGAGCACCTGCAAAATACGGGTGTATCAATGAGCCCTGGTTAATAGATGAAATTCCCTTATTTACCCGTCCTTGAGTCACCGGCACTTTCTGGGATTGGATGGTTTGTAAGTTGGGAGTTAGGTGACCATACAACTTCTGTTTTGTAGGGTGCTGTTCAAAACAGTTCCCATGGAAATCTGATCGCTCTGATAAGATAAAACAGGAATTTTTCCAAACTGTAATCGTGACAGTACAACTGTAAGGTTGCACCACCTGGACTCTAACAGAACGCTTGGAAAACAAATATCTAATTTAATGTGTATGACTATTTTAGTCAGAAAATTGATTTGCTTTTTCTTTTGAAAATTTAGTTACACTTAACTGCAACATGATTTCTTGCTGATCCTTTTCTTCCATTTATAATATTGGTTTCTTCAATGCGAAAGATCTAAAACAGGAATGTTCCAAAGAATATGACTATTTGTCTTACAGATGTAGTCGATGTTTATCACTTACTGTTGACTTTGCCTCGGTTGAAACTAGAAATACTGTGTATTGTATTGTAGTGAAGGAGTTAATGAACATTTATTACAGATGTTTGTTTTAGTTTTAACACGCCCCTGCCCGCAATTGCCTTCAAGGTTAGAAACATGATAATACAAGTATCTTTGTTCCCGTTTGTGTTTATTAGAAAACTTCATTCACACTGTTTAAAGAGACGAGAAACGGGTTTTCATGTTTATTGAAACAAGAACTTAACACGCTTATCGTGCTATAGGTGAATAATGTAAAAATAAAAGTAAAAAACAAAAAACAAAAAAAGACATAATAAAAAACAACCCCACACATACCCCCCCCCAAAAAAAAAACAAAAACAAAAATAATCAATCAATGAACCAATCAATCAATCGAACAAACAAATGGCTTGAGAATAAGTAACATGCAAGCATCAACAAGTGTACCAGAATATATGGCATAAAAGTTGGCGACCTTTAGTCAAGGGCGATCAGAAGGCTCCTTTTTCAATAGCTACTACACCGAGGTATAAGGGAGGGTGCTACTCCTTCCCCTGGAGTGCTCCACTTTACCCTTAATATGTACCTTATAATGCTGAGTGTTAAGCGAAGAGATATCAAGTACAATTTTTAAAGTTTTGGGTATGACTCAACCTTGGATTGAACCCCGGTCTCCAGGACCATTGGCGAACACTCTACCCACTAAGTTAATAACTTTTTAATTTCTAATTCTTTTATATATTTATTTTATTTATTCATTTATTTTATTATTTTGTTAACCTCAGTCACAATACCTATAATTCAATTTTTTCTTGATTGATTTTAACTGCTTCTCAACCTGCATAGGGTTAGTTTATGCTGAGGTATTAGGGAATCACGCTCATTGAACATTAATATTTACATTTTTTGTTTTGTTGTTTCTTAAGAGCTTTTTACACACCATTATATGATATCAAATAGTCCTTTCTAATACAAATAATTTGCACACAGCTATAGGATATAAGATATTCCTATCAAATACAAATAATTTGCACAGTTATATGGTTTCAAGAATTTCTTTCTAATACCAATAATTATATGCTTTCAAGTAGTTATTTCATTTCGATAACAATTTGCACAAGGGTTTATGTATTCAAGTCGACTGAGGCTGTAGAAAACACCGACTGTATCTCTGCAGCGGGATAAAACCCATACCCCCCTCAACGCGTGTCCTGGATATGACATTAAACCATTTGATGGTGAGGCTCCAGCATTAGAGATTTGGGGAATGTGAAGTACTCCTTCATTGCCATAGCTCCTTGGTCCACTCTGATCTAGAGCGAGAGCCTCTGACAGGGTTCTATCAAGTAGAACTGTTTGACTATTTAAACTGTGTGCAAACAATTGGCTTATGCTAAATTGAATTGTTAAAAATAAAATTGTTTTATCGCTCAACTATGGGAATATGGGAAAACAAATGATTGATGTTTAAGTGAATTGTTAGTGATACATAGTGTTATATAATTAAGGAATGATATTTTTTATATTAATCATTTTTCGTTAATTATATTCAATCCCTTCAGTTTGGTTGGGCTTTGAACTATTCGGGTTAAGAGTTCAGGTGTAGTCAATTGGTACAGTTTTACGCTCGTGCACAAAAAATATGACAGTCACCATTGTCATAATAAACCCCCAGACAGAAAATGGGGCTGGAGTGTGGATGACGTCATGCTTAGAAGTGATGGTTCTGAGAATTTGAGGATTTTGAAAAAGAGTCAGTTGGGAGTTGACATTGGACCATGCAGGCAGACAATTGAGTCTCTGCCATTGGGGCATAGAGAATTGAATTCTCTACCGTTGAGGCATGTTGTTGGAGTTTTGCAGATCTCTACCGACAGAGATCTTAAACATCGCAAGATGCACAGAGTGTTGGTAGTGTCAGATAGTATGGTCAGCATAGTAAGAATTGTGTCTCTCTCCTCGTGTCGAAGAACCGAAGTAAGAAGTTAATAAAACGGTTCGTACCTGAACAACAGAGTCTGCCTGCCTTTGCATTGCGCCTGTATTTGAATATGTGTTTGTGGTACCGTTGTTATCGATATCATTATGGTTGTGAGTATACAACAATAGCAATACTTGGGACTATTTAACTGAGTGCAAACGAATGAATAATTTTGAATAGAATAATTAGTGTTGAATTGTAAAACGTGAAACTCTTTAATAGTGTAACTAAATTTAGTTATTCGGAATACATAGCAAATGACAGTGGGCAAATGAATGAATAGTGTTGAATAGAATAATAGCAATACTTGTATCCACTTCACTGAGAGCAAAAAATGATTCATTTTGAAAAGGAATAATTAGTGTTAAATTGTAATAATTAAAACCATTTAACTGTGTAGAAACAATAGTAATACTGGTGTGCTAATTAATTAGTTCTAACTCATTTAAAAATGAAATTACTTACAAAGTAATCTCTTACATATCATGTATATCTATTTAAACGTGTGAAAATAATGACTGATGTTAAATTGTAACTGTTACATAGGAATAGTTGAAACCATTTAACTGTATGCAAACAAATGATCAACTGGTTTGGTTTAGTTTGGTTTGGTTTAGTTTGGTTTGGTTTAGTTTGGTTCGGTTTTATAGCATATCAATCATTATAGGTTATTTAATGCCAAATCCATTTTTATAAAGAGAAACAGTTCTATTTCAAACAATTCAATTTAGTACACAGTTTAGTTCTATTTTACCCATAAATAGGAGCTTATCAGGTGCTACCACTCCGGGCAAAAGTGGACCTGGGGGCGATGTCAGTTAAGGGGTACTCTGCATCCCTCCCAAACTCCAGCATTATCACAGCCTCTACATCAGGTTGTTTAGTGTTATATCTAGGACACTTATTGGGAAAGTCTTACTCCTCTGCAGAGATGCAGTCGGTGTTTTACAGCCCCAGCCGACTGAGCTAAAATGATTAATTGTAAATAGAATTATTCGTATAAGATAGCCATACTTAAAATCAATTTACTGTATGCCAAAAATGAGCTCAGGTTCGTTAAAAGATGTTATATATAAAATGTGTTTACAAATCATATATATTCATACATGTGTATAAATAGGATTTGGCATTAAATACCTATAATGAATGATATACCTTAAAATCAAACCAAACCAAACCAAACCAAACTAATGCAAACGGTTATATGGTTTCAGGTAAGTAATCGGGTGAATAACCATGACTTTTGGTGGTTAACTCGGACTCTTTGAGAGTTCGAACTTCAGTCGGTCTGTTACGTTCACATTCAGACTAATGCCCTTGGGAAAAGTGCGAACCCCTTTATTACTTCAGTTATGAGTTAGATAGTACTTCTACTGTTTTTCTACAAGGATGGTGTTGGCATGAAATAATTCACGAAGAAGGAGCAGAAGTCTGAATTTCTCGGTTGGGAATATAGCCGCTTGGATATATGTACTTCTAGGTAGCTGTAGAAATATCGGCCTACCCGGTTCCAAGGCTCAAGAGAGGACATTTATTTTGAGGTCATCTGTGACACACTAAACTGTCGCGACGTACGGTTTGGAAAGCTCTGGGTTAAGCAATGAAGAGAGAGAGAGAGAGAGAGAGGGAGAGAGAGAGAGAGAGAGAGAGAGAGAGAGAGAGAGAGAGAGAGAGAAAAAGAGAAAAGAAAAATTAAAAAAGAAAAAAAAAAAGGAAGATGGTAAGGTGGAAAGAGAGAAAAATAGAAAAGGAGAAAGAATTGTCGTGATAAAATTTGTAAAATATAAAAAAAAGTTCTTATTTTTTGCTTCATGTATTCAGAGTAAATAAACAGAACCAAATATCTTTGAGTGTCGCGTGCGCGCCGGTGAGTATGTTAGAGAGAGAGAGAGAGAGAGAGAGAGAGAGAGAGCATATATTCTGACAGTTGTGTATCTTATGATGAATATTCAATTTTCCCCATGTAAGTCTTTTGTAAATCTTTTGTCAGCAACGAGAAT
>OY757910.1:34873435-34950935 GCA_963585895.1 Sepioteuthis lessoniana | reverse complement strand
AGGAGATTAAAAAGATACTGGGTTAGGGTCCAGCAAAACAAACGAAACAGGACCTTTCAAAATAACGAAAGAAAATCCTACTAATAAGTCGGCGAAAGGTGTTCGAGGACAAATTAATAACCGGATGCAAAATAAACAACAACAAAAAAAATGGTTGATTGATTGTATATCAAAGCTTGCGGGTTATTTTATGCACAACCCTGTTTATATATATATATATATATATATATATATATACACACACACACACACACACACACACATGTATATATATATATATACACACATATATATATATATATACACACACACACACACACACACACACACACATATATATATGTATATATATTTCTTTATATATATTTTTTTTTTCTTTAAGAAAAAACAAAAAAAATTATTGCTCTATAATGTCAGTTACATTGAACTCTTTACCAGGAAAATTTAAATGTTCACTGTTGAATTTTTTTTTTTGTTGTCCTGATGGAATTACTCCCAACTCCGGTTTAACTGGACCGAATAATACACACACACACACACACACATATATATATATATATAGTCATCCACAGCAGACAGACTGTTTCGTTGTATCACAGCTCTTCAGTGAGGCTAGACACGTAGAACGCTAGAAGCTGGGATCGAAACCCGCCCAACTTTACATTAGACTTAGTTACATATCTCCCTGCCAACAAGCGAACCACGTCAGCCCGGGAATTATAAGGCATTAAGTAGTAGATTTCGTTTGTTTACATTTATACGTTATTGGATACCAAAGTGCTCAATTCGTTCTAAGAGCTTTGCATTATGCGAGTGGCAGCCGTAAATTCCTTCGCCAGAGTGCTCAACCTTTCTGCGATAGCGTATATATATATATATATATATATATATACATACATATATATATATAATTTGTAAACAAATAGTTTGTAGTTAATATTTCTAAAGCGCTAGACCTCATTTGTTTCTCACAGTTAAACATCTTCATGTATTTTTGTTTAGCATTAAAGATTCAATTGAAGACCAGTAATTTATTTGTATATTGTTAAATGGCTTCAAGTAGAACTCTTAAATATTTCTATTTGACCAATAGATGAGACGCTAATAGGTACAACTACTCTGGATCAGAGTGGACCAGAGAGTAATGACAATGAAGGGGTACTGAACATCCGTCAAACTCCAAGACTAGAGTCTTACCATGATATCCAGTCAACATTATTCATTTGTTTGCTCACAGTTAAATGGTTTCAAGCATAGAAAATGATCAAACAGTTCTATTTAAAAAAAAACCGATAACGCAATTTGTAGATAAAAAAGTATATCACAAATGGATATCTGGAAAAAAAAAAATAAAGAAAAAAAGAAAAGACTAAAAACATCAGTACTGGTTAGAAATAATCAACCAGCACGGCAATGCCAAGCCCTCGAAAAAAAAAAATTTAAAAAATAATTAAAAAAGAAAGAAAAAGAAAAACGAAAAATCAAAACAAAACACCGACTGTGTTACCTAAGCTAATACGTAAAATTGCTCAAGACACTTAGTAGAGCAAAACTAGAATTCCTAAAGAGCCAGAAACTACCTACCCTGCTTTCATCTTTCCGATCTTCAAGATAATTTAGTATATATATATATATATATATATATGTGTGTGTGTGTTGAAAGTCTTTTATTTTAAAAGAAAAAACTCTCATTGTTCGTATTGTTCGTTGTTTCATGCTGTGGTTAGTGTTTTCTACATGTCTGTATAACTGAAGTACCAGAGAGAGAGAGAGAGAGAGAGAGAGAGAGGTGTGCGTGGGTGTCGGAGAGAGTTTATTAAACAGTTGAGGTGGATTCCTCTAAACAAAAGTTACAAAATAGATCGGCAATGCAATAACAAGGAACAGAGAGTGGGCAGAGTTTTGAAAATGTTTCCCAAGTAAAAATTTTAAAATGGTGGTAATGAAAGGATTTAGCATAATAGGACTTTTAGAATTTAATTTAGGGAATATATCATCATGATCATAATCATCATCATGTCGTGCTGATAGCACAGATCTTCCAGACCCTCTCTCACGACCCGTCTCTATCGTCCATTGCTCCCGGGATGTCTTCCAGGCTACATCCTTTATCGGCACAGAACAGTTGTATGTAGGTTCTATCTGGTTGTCCTGAGTTTGCTTGTCCATGTGAAGGGGTCCACAGGAGTATATCGCTTATGAGTTTGTCTTTACTTCTCCAGCTGTGTCCTGCATGTCTGGTTCGTCTAACTTGGATAGTTTTCGTGGTGGGTGGTAGGTGGCTGTACAGCTGCTGCTTTGTGGGTTGTTACCTTAATGACTTGTTCAACACAGCTCACAGCATTCTTCAAGCTTTGTCATCATACGTTTAGTTTGCGCCCCTGTGGTGCATCCATTTAGCAATATTGACGTGACCGCTGCTTGGAAAAATCTATGATTCATTTTATCGGTCAGGTCTGACTTTCATATGACCGATAGCCTATATATATATATATATATATATGCATATACATATATATATGTGTGTTTATGTATATATGTATGCATTTACCAAGTGACACAAGACCAATTTTTAGCAGAGTTTAGCAGGTTTGAATTCAGAGTTTTCCTTCTCCTACGCTGGTTGCCTAACCAAGGCTAAAGAGACCAGTCTTTCTTATTTACCCTTTGTTGGAAGGAGTATATTGGATTCATAGCTTTCCCAAGGATATTAGTGTTATGTGAAATGCTATCAGCCGCGTCCAAAATTTGAACCTGTGTCGCCGTGTTCATTTGTACAAATGCATATATTGGAAGTGTTTTATTTTAAAAGAAAAAATTCTGGTGATTTCTAGAAGCATCTAAACGAAATCCTTCTGGGATTTGACCCTAACCCACAGAGCAGAGAGGGCGTCTGTGTGGTGTATTAAGGTTAAGTCGTGTTGGCGCCGGTTTTAATGTTTAAAAGAAACGACTCCGTGACCCTAAATAAGCATGAGGCTACCCGCGGGAAAGCGAACAAAGACTAAAGAAATTATTATGCCCCTTCGGTTTTTCAAATGTTGTGGAATTGTCTCGAAGATTCAAAAGAATTTTTTCAATTCGGCAATGGATATAAAAGTCGGTCCCGTACCAGAAGGAAGGTTGAATAAGTTAGGGCCGGTACCAGAGTCGGACATTTTTACCAACTGAATTCGAAAAGAGTATCTGCAGCGCGGAAGAATACAACAGACATCTCCACGGTGAAACGTCACATGAGACAAGGCACGACTAAGTGGAAAATGAGATCCTCTAGGAAGTGCGCAAAAATCGAAATTTGGCCATATTGCCAAACGGTATATGCACAAACCAGAATCCGTTCTACAGTATGAGATATATAAAATTCTTTGTGGTCTCAAGATATCAAAGGATCACCTGATCCCAGTCAGAAGACCAGAGCTAATTAACAACTTGCCGTTTAGTGTATTTTACTGTTTCCGACGAACACAGAGTGAAAATAAAAGAAAGCAAAAAATTGACAAATACTTGGACCCTGCCAGAGAACTAAAAAAACCTATTGAGCATGAAGGTGATAGTAATATCAATTGTAATTAATGCGCTCGGAACGATGCTCAAAGGCTTGGTAAAAGGTTTGGAAGGGTTAGGAATTGGAGGACGAGCCGAGACCATCCACACTTCGGCATTGCTATGATTAGCCAGAATACTGAGAAGAGTCCTGAAGACTTGAGGATATTTGTTGTCGCTCAGGCTCCCGTGGAAGCCCATCAGCTAACGCTGGTGTAAAAAAAAAAACCAAAGAATGATAAAAAATAATACTCAAGACTATTCTTGAAGAGGACCAGAAAAAAACTTAAGCAAATGGACCAGAGAACAAGAAAACTAATAAAAAGGTATAAGGCCTTACATTCCAGAGTAAATATGTCAAGAAAACAAGGAGGAAGAGCACGTGTCAACATTGAAAATAGCATTGATGCATCGATACAACGACTTGAAGACCACAAAGAAGCGCAGAGAACTACTGAGAATGAGATGCATAAATTTTTTTTAAAACCAGAAACAACACTAACAACACGAACACCAACAGACAAAAATAACTTGAAAATAAAAACGGGAAGAAAAACAACTGTATGGATATTTAAGTGACAAACAAGCGACATCTCCCACGAGAGAAGATTGACGTGGCAAAAAATTGGGAACCTTAAGAGAGAAACTGAATTTTTACTAAAAGCAGCACAAAACATCGCAATAAGGGCTAACTATATCAATCAAGAATGGATAAGTCGCAACAAAACAGCAAATGTAAGTTATGAGGCGATGAAGACGAAACGATCCATCACATAATAACCGAGTGCAGCAAATTGATACAAAAAGAGTATAAGACTAGACACGACTGGGTGTGAAAGGAGATCAACAGGTAATTGTGCTAGAAATTTGAATTTGACCATACGAACAAATGGTATATGTACAACCCAGAATCTGTCCCAGAGAATGAGACGCACAAACTCCTCTGAGATTTTGAGATATAAACGGATCACCTAATCTCGGCTCGATGACCAGACCTAGTAATAATCAAAAAAAAAAAAAAAAAAAAAAAAGAGAAGAAAAAAGAGAACTTGCAAAATTGTTGACTTCGCTATTCCGGTGGGTCACAGAGTAAAATTAAAAGAAAGCAAAAAGAAGAATAAGTACCTCGACCTTGCGAGAGAATTAAAAAAAACTGTGGAACATGAAAGTGACGGTTATACCAATTGTAATGTGTATTCTTGGTACAGTCACTAAGGGGTTAAAAAAAGGGACAAGAGGACTTGGAAATAAGAGGACGAGTAAAGATAATCCAAAATACTGCATTATTGAGATCGGTCAGAATACTGAGAAGAGTCCTGGAGATTGAGGAGACTTGTTGTAACTCAAACTCCAGTGAAAGACCATCAGCTAACGCTGATGTAAAAAACCCTCAAGGGGTACAAATATTAATAGGCAGACCAGAGAGTGAAAGTGAAGAAGGCGAAGATCTAGAAAAATATCTGGACCTTGCCAGAGACCTTAAAAATTCTGGAACTTGAAGATGATAGTGATACCAATCGTAGTTTAGGCCTTTTTAACAGTTCACAAGAAACTGAAAAAAGAAACTAGATGAACAGGGGATTTGAAGAAGAATCAAGATTATAACACTACTAAAATCGGCTCGGATACTCAGACGAGTCCTGGAGACTTGCTGTTACTCTAACTCCAGTGAAAATCACAAGTTGGAGATGATATAAAAAAACTCGCATGAAGTAAAATGATAATAATTACACACACACACACACACACACACACATATATATATATATATATATATATATTTGTCTGTCCATGAAATGCACACGTAGTTTATGTTTCGTTACATAGCAACAAATATATGCAAAAGATTACCCGTTATCAAGCTGAGAGACATAAATTTTGAGGAAAGATAAATCTCTTATAAAACTTACATGAAACCAAATAAGAATTAGGGAAAAAAAAGAAAGAAAGAAAAAAGAATATACTTAGAAGTTAGATCAACCTCTAGTGTAATATTCTTATAAAGCTATCATCGATCATCTTTATCATTATTATTATTATTAAAAAGAAGATCGATGACTCCTTGTAAGTTTTCCTCACTGACGTTAAAATCGGCTTTGTCATTTAAGTGAATTTATTAGTTAAGCTGCAAAAACACTCTATATTTGAAAGTTTGTATATTTGTTGTAAATAGATATTTTTTTTCTAATAATAACGGTGTGTTACATCTTTCCTTGTCCTGTTAAAATTTTGCCACGTTCTGGCTTAATTTCTGTTTGCACCGATAAATTCCTTTGTGATAATTTTGATCGTTTTTTTTTTAGAAACTCTACTACATAGTCTGGAACGAGCCGCTGCAAGCATTGGCTTCCATGTCAAATCACATAAAACGGAATATATGTGCTTTAATCAAACAGGTGACATCTCCACACTAAACGGTAGCTCTCTGAAATTAGTTGACAATTTCACTTACCTAGGAAGCAGTGTCTCATCAACCTAGACAGACAAGCAAAGACATGGACAGCTATCAATAGACTATCAGTCATATGGAAGTCAGACCTGACTGATAAAATGAAACGCAGTTTCTTCCAAGCAGCGGTCGTGTCGATACTGCTATATGGATGCACTACATGGACGCAAACGAAACGGATGGAGAAAAACCTTGACGGCAACTATAAAAGAATGCTGCGAGCAATATTGAACAAGTCCTGGAGGCAACACCCCACAAGCAGCAGCTATACCAGCAGCCATCCATCACGAAAACTATCTAAATTAGACGAATCAGACATGCAGGACACTGCTGTAGAAGTGGGGACGATTTCATAAGTGATGTACTCTAGTCGACCACTTTACATGGCCAAGCAAAAGCAGGGCGACCAGCTTGAACCTACATACAGCAGCTCTGTGTAGATGCGGGTTGTAGCCCTGAAGATCTCCCGGAAGCGATGAACGATAGGGAGGGGTGGCCAGAAAGGGTCAGGGATATTCCTGCTGATGGCACGACAAGATGATGATGATTTTTAATGGTATATCAGCCTTCCAGGGGTTATTTAATACCAAACCCATTCTTCTAGAAGAACAGTAGCAGTATTATTATTCAACCCCAAGATAAGCGATTAACTTTATAACTTTCCTCATAGTATTAGTCTAAGAATGAACCCAATAGTACGACTTGGATTCGAACGTGCTTACCTCGAGAGTGGAGTCCAGTACTTTAACCATTTCGCCACGGAAACTCCGACTAGTAGTTCCGACTTGTATTTCTTTATATCATTTTTTCCCCTGTAACTCAATCTGGCCGTCATTCCTAAGACAGCTCGGAACAGCTCATACCTTGTTGTCGTTGAAATGACGACAAATGTGAGTTATAATAAAAAAAGCAGCTCAAATAAAAGGTGAAAAAAACCTAGTCCAAATTAATAACAATGATTGACAGTGTTTCGTCTACAATGTAAAAATAGAATAAAATATTCAACCGATCTCGACAAACACCAAACGCCCGTTTTATACAACAACAACAACTACTACTACAACTACTACCGCTAATAAAAATAATACTATTAATAATAATAGACAGGACTTCGTAATCCAGTGGGAAAATGAGACGCACAAAATTCTTTAGGATTTTGAGATACAAACAGATCATTTAATCTCTGCCAGACGATCAGACCTTGTGATAGTCAACAGCAAAGAAAAAAAAGAAAAAAAGAGAACCTGTGCAATAGAGGACTTTGTCGTTGTTGTATATTGACCTCCGACCCGGCCAGGCTGTCAAAATAGGAAATGCACCTGTGTAAATAACAGGAGCATCCGGTCGAGGAATATCAGAATATAACCTTGACCGTGAACGGGTTGAATGAGTCCGATTTGTGACCCCCACAAGAAGAAGGTGGACGTCTAACTATAATATAATTCTGAGCACAGGAAGTTCAATCAGTTGGAGATAAGATGCAGTAGAGAAAACCAGCACCAAGCAGAGTGGGCCCCCAGGCCCCCGGTTGAGCAGCCTAGGAGAACGGGGAAAGAAACACTGTTATGGCCATAAGAGAGGGGGTCAATATGCTGCAGTTCTGTTCAGTCTCCAACTCCCTCTCACACACAACCCTTTCAATAAAGTGAGAGGTATATTTTTCTAAAGAACTGTGTTGCTCGTCTTTATTGTGTCGTCGTTATGATTCTGCATGCATATGTATATGTGTTTGTATAGTTGGTCATGGCTATGCAACACCGTTCCGGCTGACAACGGTAAAACCGAAGGAAAGCGAAAAGAGAGATAAGTACATAGAACTTGCTAGAGAAATGAAAAAACTATGGAACATGAAAGTGATACTAATACCAATTGTAACCGGCAAACTCGGTTCAGCAACAAAAGAATTGATACGGGGACCGGAGGGTTTGGAAATAAGAGGACGAACGGAGACAATCCAAACTACAGTATTGTTGAGGTCGGCCAGAATACTAAGAAGAGTCCTTGAGACTAATTAGTTCGTTATTGTTTGTGCACGATTAAATGGTTTCAAGTATTGCTATCTATCACCCATAATTCTATTCAACACTTTTTATTCATTTACGCACAGTGAAATTGCTCCGAGTATTGCTATGTAATAGCAATAATTCAATTTTTGCACACAGTTTCACGTATTCCTATCAAACACGAACAATTCCATTTAGAATTAATCACTTGTTTTCACATACTTAAATGGCTTCAAGTATTGGTATCTAACACCAATACTTATATTTACACACATTTAAATCGTTTCAAATATTGCCACATAACACTAGCAATTTCGGTTAACGTCAGTCATTTGTTTGCACACAGTTAAATGATCAAATAGTTCTATTTAACACATAGATGGGACCCTATCAAGTACTACCACTACGGCTCAGAGTGGACCTGGGAATAGTAGCAATGAAGACCTGGGAATAGTAGCAATGAAGAGGTAGTCCAAAGCTCTAGAACAGGAGCCCCACCATCAGATGGTTTAGTGTCATCCAGGACACTTGTTTCTGCGGCATACTCGTAAGGAAGATAAACATAGTGAAATAGAGTTAATTATTTATTAACTCAAGTGGTACGGTCCAACAAATATCATAAATCTTGCGCTGTGGGTGTTACGTCCGACGTTGGTCTTACTACTGACCGAGATCTTTCAGTACCGATGTACTAATGAAACACGACGTCTTTTATACCTTCGCGTTACCGGAAGTCACGTGGTACGAGCCACTATACAACAGTTTCGTTGGCGGAAGGTCTTACTCCTCCGCAGAAATGCAGTCGGTGTATTTTGCAACCTCAGCTAACTGGGCCGGGAGAGAGTTGGAAATCAGAGGAGGAATTTAGACCATTTAGATTGCAGCATTGTTGAGATATGCCAGAATACTGTGAAGAGTCCTGGAGACTTGAGGAGACTTGCTGTCACTCAGACTTCAGTGAAAGACCACCAGCTAACGCTCGTAGGAAAAACTCCCAAGGAGTAAAATAATCATTATAATAGAAGTGAAAAGGCCGGAACGGCTGTTTGGGAAAGGTTATTAACTGAAAATTATGCAAACGACCGAATTTTGTCCATTTTTACTAAGTTTAGCTAAGACATAATCTGAAGTATACGCACCCAGTGAGAATTGAGCACACTACTAATGGTCAGATAATCTAGATGCCTAATCATTGGACCATGCTAGGTACCCTAATTTTTGTTTTAATAAGCTTTGCTTTATTACGTCACGACTCCTGTTGAATGGGGCACCTAGTGAGACTTGAACACGCTGTTCATGGCTTGCTAACCATTACATCATGCGAGACGCGTAATGGACCAACGGTATGTGCACAAACAGGAATCTGTACGGGAAAATACGACACAAAATTCAATGATGTTTTCAGATAAAAACGGATCGCCTAATGTAGACCTGAAGACTAAGTCTTCTTTTAATTAATAAAAGAAAATAACTCATCAGCGAGGGGATTTGCCGTTACAGCTGATCACAGAATGAAAGTGAAGGAAAACGAAAAGGTTTAGCAGAAAACGTTTTCTATTCAGCAGTCTTGTCTACTTTGTGAACCATAGGACCAACGTTTTGTGCTATAAAGAAAGAAGTCCGCAGAAAAAGAAATACTCAAACTCGAAGGTAAGGGGAAAAATATAGCTGTCGTTTTTATTCAGCTATGATCACTGCAACTCGAAAAGTTCCTTCTTTTCCCTTCTTCTTAGTGGTGACGGTGTGTGTGTGTGAGCTGGCTGTTTGGCACACGCTTGTCACAGCAGATAGGTCGTAGCAGCCTGGGGTATGACGGGTCGGGGCCTCCGGAACCTTTAACGCACCCGTTTTGACAACTGCCTTCAACTCTGCCCAAAATCACATTACTTGTTTTCTTATATAGAGATTTTGAAGAACAAATCGAAGATCCGCGAATGTTTGATGTCACTAGTGAAACACGTAATATTACATCTGTGATTATTTTAAAATCACGTCTAACTTTGCAGGTCATTATGCCCGCACGCGCTAGTCTCGTGACACCTTCACTGATTGACGACAGCGCCCGTCCGTAATATTATATTTGTATCTGATGTAGTTTATGTGGAAATAGCCAAGAAGAAAATAAGTTCGGAGGGTTGCTATTCTGAGCAAGACCTGCAAGCTATTGTTCATCGTTGCTAAAATGCATATCCAATGGTTGAGATAATAGAAAAATATTTTGAAGTTAAAGACTTACCCAGTCTAATTGTGTTATTCTGATTTCTCTATTTTTAGTTAAAAACTCACTCTATATAATGATGCTATTATTCTTCTTGTTTCTAGTTTAATTTAAATGAAAATAAATTGGAAGCATTACTTTCAGATCAACTGTCCTATGAGCAAACCAATGATGCTGACTATGCAGGAAAATAGTGTTTTGTAGCTGAAAACTTGCTCTATCCAATGATGATAATGTGCTCTTTGTATCTGTTGTAGTTTAGATGGAAATGAATGTGAAGCATTACTTTCAGATCAACTCTCTTATGAGCAAACCAATGGTGATGAATATGTGGGAAGATAGCGTTTTGTAGCTGAAAACGTACTCTATTCAATAGATTTATTGCGTTCTCTGTATCTGTTATAGTCTCGATATAAATATATGAGAATCGCTATTTTCTGAGTGTATCTCGTATTTTAAACAGTATAACATAAAGTATCGGTTATTGAAATAGAATCCTGCATTTATAACGTGAACCGAGAACCCAAGAAAATTGTCAGGCCTAAAAATAACATTAACAAATTATCATGGAATGTACGAGTAGACATATGTTATGGTTCCGAAATTGAATATATAAAGAAGAAATGGACAGCGCCGTTTTTATTCTATAAAAAACGGCAAACAAAAAACAAGCAAAAGAGAAAAGACAAAGGAGTTTTATCACTGTCAGTGATGTCCTAACAACAACCTTCAGGGGATTTAGGAAAAATGCAGAGAAGCTGTATATGAAATGATGTGCTGGCAATTTTTCTTTTAAAGAAGATATTAAAGTATTAGCTAAGCTGTCAGAACATTCAAGATTTCAGCAAATAGAGATATTGGAACTGCAAATATTGACTTAACGTTTGTTGCTTTTTTTTAAGAGTAGAGAAACTATTTTTTGCATATCAAAATGTATCGAATAATTTAAAGAAAGGCGTCCAATATATTTCAAAATGTGTAAATAATAATAATAATAATAATAATAATAATGTGAATGCAGCAAATTAGCACAGAAAGTGTATAAAACTAGACACGAATGAGTGGGGAATGGGATCCACTAAGAATTGAGCAAAAAAAAAAAAAAATTAAATTTGAACATACGAATAAATGGTATATGCATAACCCAGTATCTTTCCTAGAAAATGAGACGTACAAACTCCTCTGGGATTTTGTGATACAAACGGATTACCTAATCTCACCTCGACGACCAGAATTTATAATAATCAACAAAATAAAAAAAAGAACTTTCAGAATTGTGGACTTTGCTGTCTTAGCTGACCACTGAGTAAAATTGAAAGAGAGTGAAAAGAAGGATAAGTACCGGAACTTTGCTTGAGAATTGAAAAAAAAACCCCAAAAAACAAAAACAAAAAAAACAAACTTTGGAACATGAAAGTGATGATTATACCAATTGTAAATGGTGCTTTTTGCACAGTCACGAAAGGATTGGTACAAGGAATGGAGGACTTGGAAATAAGAGGACGAGTGGAGATCATCCAAACTACAGCATTTTTGAGATTGGCCAGAATACTGAGAAGAGTCCTGAAGACTTAGGGAGAATTAGAAGCTTGAGGACCAACCTTACCAGAGGAGAAAAATCTGAATAGGCAGCTTTCTGGGAGACTTACTCTCGCCATTGCTATTTCTCATAACAATGATGCCAGTTAATCATATATTTCAGAAATGTACAGGGAACCGAGATTTACAAAATCACAGGAAAAGATAAACCACCTTATGATATAAAAAAAATTCTGAAAACCTTCTGATATAAAAAAAATTCTATGATATGATTTTTATGATATAAAAATAAAAATTCTATGATATGATTTTTATGATATAAAAAAAATTCTGAAAACCAAACTTTGCTTCAAAGCATTAAACATCTGGGCAGTCCCGCTTGTAAGATAAACTTGACTATTCTTAAAATAGAGAAAGGGAGGAACTCAGACAAATGGAACTGCGTGTCAAGAAAAGAAGGAGAAAAGGGACTAGCCAGAATTAATTCTAGAAACCAAAATTTACTGCAGACATCTCATCAAAGTGACAAACATCTGGGCAGTCCCGCTTGTAAGATACTCTGGACTATTCTTAAAATAGAGAAGATAGAACTCAGACAAATAGACCTGCGTGCCAAGAAAAGAAGGAGAAAAGGGACTAGCCAGGTTTAAGGATTGCGTAGATGCATCAATACATAGCATTAAAAAGAGAACGTGAAGACTAATTACAACAGCCAGTAATAGTAATGTAAACATGAGAACGAACAGAAAAACAAGAACTAGAAAATAAATATGAGAAGAAAACAACTGTTTTGATATTTCAAGTGACAAACTGGCGAGATAGCAAACAAGAAGACCAGGACATAGCTGCAAAAAGGAAACCTCAAGAGAGATACTGAATCTCTTTTAATTGCTGTACAAAACGATGCCATAAGGACCAATTATATAAAAATGAAAATTGGTTATATGCAACAGAACAGCAACTCTAGGTAGTTGTTGGAATGGTCCCCATGGGGCTGGAAAAAGACTGGAGGAATTGGAAATCAGAGAAAGAATCAAAACTATTCAAATTACAACACTTTTAAGATCAATTAAAATACTCAGAAGAGTCCTGGTAAAATCTGCATATCTATCATAGAAAATGAGACGCATAAAAACAATTAATTTCATCTCAGCGGCCGGGCAAAAGGTTTACCCTATTTACCCAACCCCTCCGCTCGGGCAGGATATGACACAAGGTCAATTTTAAGCGGAGTTTAACAGGTTTGAATTCAGAGTTTTCCTTCTCCTAGACTAGTTGCCTCACCAAGGCTGAAGAACCTAGTCTGCCCTACTATTTACCCATAGCTGGAGGGTGAATAATTGGATTCATACCTTTTCGAAGGGTATTAGTGCTATGTGAAATGCAATCAGTCTCGTCCAGGATTTGAACTCGAGTCGCCGTGTCCAATTCCTGCGACGATAACAATTACACCACAGGCACCTCAAAAGGTTTACAAACCTAAATATCTTAATATGAGTTGATAATCCTCCTATAATTCTGAAAAATAATAGAATTAGATATTAGTTCGGAATATTTATTAATTTTTCGAAGTGTTCAGGGATTTTTATTTACTTACCCAATTCCCCCGCAACAAGCAGAAAACCACACGTGGTTAATTTGTAAGTAAAGTACATCTGTCTTGAATTCAGAACTTTCTCTTTCGTAGACTGGTCCACTTACCAAAACTAAAAAAAAAAACTTAGTCTACTTTTATGTTTACTCCAAGGAGATCCCAGTAGCGTAGCAGCTAAAGTGCTGAACTGTGATATCGTAGTAAGTGAATTCGAACACCAGTCGTTCTAATACGTTCACTTTTGGACAAATACCCTTAGGAAAAGTATAAACCCTTTTATCGTCCAGCTATGGGTTAAACAGTATCATTCTTTGGAAAGGATAGCTTTGGTATTTAATAACCCACAAAGATTGATTTACCGTTAAAAAAAAAAGCAAGCAGACAAAATATTTACCCATAGTTGAGTTAGGGGTTGGACAGATGCTTTTCCTAAAAGCATTAGCGAGAATTCAAACGAAAGCAGCTTGGTTCGGGATGTGAACTCAGGTCATCAGTTCCATTTCTTAACGACGAGTTTTCTAAAGAAGTCCTCCGAACGCCGCGCTCGTTGTTAACAATACAGTAAACGATAAAAATGAATAAAACGTATTTTTAATATGAATAATTATCGTTAATAAAAGCGACACCTTTATTTTTAATAATGTCCTTTATTTTTAATGTCCTTTATTTTTGATAATATCCTTTAGTTTTATTAATGTCCTTTATTTTTGACAATATCCTTTAGTTTTATTAATGTCCTTTATTTTTGATAATATCCTTTAGTTTTATTAATGTCCTTTATTTTTAGTCATGACCATCTTATGTAACATGGATAAGTACTACTGTTATATAATTAAGGAATGATTCTTTTATATTAATCTTTTTTCGTTAATTATACTTTATTATTTAGTTTGGTAAGGCTTTAAACTACTCGGTGTCTCTTAGTTCAGGTGCATAGTCAGATGGTGCAGGGTTAGGGTTAGGGAAAGGATATGACAATCATCATCTGTATAATAAACCACCAGACAGGAAATCGGCCTGGACGGCCGTTTGAGTGAATTGAGAGTATGGATGACATCATGCCCGGAAGAGAAGGTACTGAGAATTTGAGGATTTTGAGCAGTATAGTTGAGCTTTCTACCGTTGAAGCGCGCGGCTGAGTTTTTCGGATTTAAAAAATAGATCAGCTTGGGTCTCGAGCGGCAGAGATTTTAAACACCACAAGACGTGTCACACGTGGTGGGGTTCAGCATAGTATGGTTAGCATAGGCTTTTATGATTTGTGTCTCTCTCCTCCAGTTGCCAAGGACTGTATCCAATAAACTCGTTCCTACCGCCTGTATTTATATTATTACTGTTGTTATTGATATCATCATGGCTATACAACACTATTTGTATGAATAAAATTATGCATCTACTAACTTTTAAATCGGCTTGTCATGAATTTTTTGTTAAAGTTTTTATTGTGGGTAAAAAATTTGAAAATTACATAGGAAAGTTATGATCACTGTGAAAGGAAGATAAAAAACAGACATGGAAAGAGAGCAAAATCAGTAGAAAGAAAGAAAGAAAGACTCCTTCCATCCAAAGAAGCTGTATTTTTTATCTTCTGAAGGAATTATTAATTTTGGAAGAAAATTCTACTTAACAGAAATGCGCGATTCGTGAGAAATTATCATTAACTGTAACATTCTCGAGACTTTTGGGAATAATTTCAGTCTTGAAATCTCACAGTAAATTGATATTTTACAGTTCTAGAAATACACGTGGGAATTCATGACGTCACAAAATTTTGCTTTATTCTGTAAAGATTATTCATCTTTTTACAAGACAAATCTATTTAATTTTTAAATAGTTGGAGAAATGATAATTGCCTCACCAAGGCTGAAGAACCTAGTCCGTCTTACTATTTATCCATAGCTGGAGGGAGAATGAGGGGGTTCATACCTTTCCCAAGGGTATTTGCCCGAAAGTGAACGTAATAGCGCGACTGGAGTACGAACTCGCGTACTACGATTCCGCAGTTCATCGCTTTAACCATTACACCACGAGGACACCCCCCCAGAAAAAGATGGTAGGGTCCTGAGCAAGACACTAAACTGCATCTTATGTCGAGGCTTTCGTTTTGGAGATCTAGGGAGTATTGAGTATCCCTATATTACTCCCAGGTTAGAATTAAGAATAGTTAAGAAGAGTTAAAGTGATCTGAAAACTTGCATGGAGGAAAAAATTCTCTGGGACTTCGTTATCCAAACTGATAAAAAAATAAAGATCAATCGACCAGATATCGTGACTAATGACATTTACAGAAAAAAAAAAACAACCTTTTAACTGATATATCAGTGCCAACATAATAACATTCACTGATGGAAAGACCCCTCTCAAAATGGGTGTTCTGGATAAAACTCTAAATAACATTTGATGTCGAGGCTCCAATTTTGAAGTATCCCTTCATTGTCATTACTCTCAGACCCTTTCTGACCTGGTTTTGTAATTCCTGTTAGGGTCCTATACATGGGTTAAATAGATCTGTTTAAAAATCATTGCTCTTCATACCCAAGTATTCCTATTGAATATAACGGTAAATCATTCGTATGAAGAATAGTTACTTGAAGATTCAATTGTTTACTAAGGATTATTATTAGTTACTTGAAACCATATAATTGTGTGCAAGCAAATGACTGCTATTAAATAGAAAATCAATAGTGATTGGCCCTTTCCTGTCAAAGAAGACTATCAGAATGACCTTAGTTTGATCTAGAGAAGGACAGATAACATAAGATACGTGGCAATATCAGCCGAGATGAAGTATAAAAAAAATTGCGATTTGTGAAGTTGCTCATCTCCTAAGATGTGTTCCATCAATAAGATTGAAAATATAACAATCAAAAGAGGCAGTAAACACACACACACACACACACACACACACACACACACACACACACACACACACACACACATTATATATATATATATATATATATATACATATATATATACATATGGTTAATATTTGTGAGGTCGTGGTCCGCAGAATCCTTGAAGGTGTACGGGCAAAGAACCTACAAGCGACATTAATATTTGTCGACTTTACCAAGGCTTTCGACTCCATTCACAGAGGAAAGATGGAACAAATCCTACTAGCGTACGGCATACCTAAAGAAACCGTAGCGGCAATAACGATTCTCTATAGAAACACTTAAGTAAAAGTACGATCACCGGATGGAGACACAGAATACTTTGACATTGTAGCAGGAGTACTACAAGGGGACACGCTGGCCCCGTACCTCTTTATCATATGTCTAGACTACGTACTTAGAACATCGATTGACAAAATCAAAGAGAATGGCTTCGAACTGACGAAGAAAAGAAGCAGAAGATACCCCGCAACAACAATTACCGACGCCGACTACGTCGATGACATAGCGATACTGGCAAATACACCTGACCAAGCCGAAACTCTTCTGCATAGATTGGAACGAGCAGCAGCAAGCATAGGCCTCCATGTTAATGCACACAAAACGGAATATATGTGCTATAACCAAACGGGGGATATCTCCACACTAGAAGGAACCCCACTTAAACTAGTAGACAAATTCACATACCTAGGAAGCAGCGTCGAATCAACCGAAAAGGACATCGAAACGAGGCTAACGAAAGCATGGATAGCTATCAATAGGCTATCGATTATATGGAAATCAGACCTAACCGATAAAATGAAACGCAGCTTCTTCCAGGCAGCGGTCACATCGATACTGCTATATGGATGCACTACATGGACGCTAACAAAACGGCTGGAGAAGAAACTGGATGGCAATTACACAAGAATGCTGCGTGCAATCCTGAACAAGTCCTGACAGCAGCACCCCACAAGACACCAACTGTACGGCCACCTGCCCCCTATCACGAAAACTATTCAAGTTAGACGAACCAGACATGCAAGACACTGCTGGAGAAGCAGAGATGAACTCATAAGAGATGTACTCTTATGGATCCCCACACATGGCCGCGCAAAAGCAGGACGACCAGCTCGAACGTACATTCAGCAGCTATGTGAGGATACAGGCTGTTGTCCTGAAGACCTGCATAGGGCGATGAACGATAGGGAGGAGTGGCGAGAGAGGGTCAGGGATATCCGTGCTACCAGCGCGAGATGATGATGATGATGATATATACATATATCATGGCGTGTCACTAGTGCGGATTTCCTTGACCCTCTCCCGCCACTCGTCCCTATCGTCCATTACTCTCGGTATGTCTTCCATGCTACATCCTGTATCAGTACAGAGCTGCTGTAGATAGGTTCTAGCTTGTCGCCCTATCCTTGCTCATCTGTGTGAGTGGGTCCACAGGAGACACGCAGAGGAATTTATTATTTTCCTTGATTATTGTTGACAAAACAACCCAAGTTGTTATGAAAAATCATAATTTTCTACGAATAAAATTCTCAGAAATATCAAAAATTGGAATTTTTTGATAATTCTTTGTTTAGGATATAATGACTTTTTTCCCCACAATTAAAGGAACCTTGACAACAAAAATCACTTTTGGACTAATTACTCCCCCCCAGCGATGGGTTAAATCATCATCATCATCATGTCGTGCCGCTAACGGGATATCCCTGACCCTCTCTCGCCATTTCTCCCTATCGTTCATCGCCTCTGGTAGGTCTTCTTCATGGCTACATCCAGTATCCTCGCATAGTTGCTGAAAGTATGTTCGAGCTGGTGGTCCAACTTTTGCCCGGTCATATGTGGGGGTCCATAGGAGTACATCACTTATGAGCTCGTCCCTGCTTCTCCAGCAGTGTCCTGCATGTCTGGTTTGTCTAACTAGGATAGTTTTCGTGATGGGAAGCAGGTGGCCGTATAGTTGGTGCCTTGTGGGGAGTTGCCGCCAGAATGCGAATAATCACTGACTGCTCTTATTGTAGGTCTTGGGTAAAGGACCTGGTGAAAGGCTGTGAGAAACCAAAAGTAAACTGTCCTTGAAAATGACACATAAATTCCTATGGGACTTTGACATACAGACTGATCACTTAATATCGGCCAGAAGACCAGACATTATAGTAATTAATAAAAAAAAAAAATTGCGAAATTGTCGACTTTGCTGTCCCAACAGACCACAGAATAAAGCTGAAAGAATGTGAATTGAAAGATAAGTACCTTACCTTGACCTTGTTAGGGATTTGAAAAAACTATGGAACATGAAGGTGACAATTATACAGTAAATAAAGGAGTATTAAAGGGACTGGAGGACTTGGAAGTTGGCGGACGCGTAGAGACTATTCAAACTACAGTACTATTGAGAACGGCCAGAATACTGAGAAGAGTCCTGGAGACTTGAGAAGACTTGTTGTCACTCAAAATCCAATGAAAAACCATCAGCTAACACTGATGTGAAAAACTCTAATGAGCAAATAATAATGATAATAATAATAAGCGAATGCAGCAGATTAGCACTGAAAGAGTATAAGACTAGACATGACTAGGTGGGCTAGGTGATTCACTGGGAATTGTGCAAGAAATTTAGATTTGACCTTACGAATAAATGGTATATGCAAAATCCAACATCTGCCATGGAAAATGAGACGTACAAACTCCTCTGGGATTTTAGACACAAACAGATCCCCAAATCTCGGCTAGATGAGCAGACCTATTAATAATCACCAAAAAAAAAAAAAAAAAAAAAAAGAAAAAGAAAAGAATTTGTAAAAATTGAGGATTTTGCTGTCCCGACTGACCACAGAGCAAAATTGAAAGAAAGCGAAAAGAAGGATAAATACCTGGAAGGTATTTATACAAGGGAATTGAAAATAACAATGGAACATGAAAGTGACGGTTATACCAACTGTCTTTGGTGCTAAAGGATTGGTAAAAGGACAAGCTGATTGGAAATAAGAGGACGAGTGGAGAGTATCCTAACTACAGCATTATTGAGATCGGTTAGAATACTGAGAAGAGTCCTGGAGACTTAAAAAGACTTGTTGTCACTTAAACACCCGTGAAAGACCATCAACTAACGCTGGTGCAAAAAGCTCTGAAGGAATAAAATAATAATAGTAAATATAATAATAATAATGATAATTATTATTATTTTTATACCCCTTTGCTACGGTTTCTTTTGGTAGGCCGTATAAGTGAAAGTACGTTCACCAGATGGAGACACGGAATACTTCGACATTGTTGCAGGAGTACTACAAGGAGACACACTAGCCCCGTACCTCTTTATCATCTGTCTAGACTATGTGCTTAGGACTTCGATCGACAGAATCAGAGAAAATGGCTTCGAGCTGACTAAGAGAAGAAGCAAAAGGTACCCCGCAAAAACAATCACGGACGCCGACTACGCTGATGACTTGGCGTTACTAGCGAATACGCCTAATCAAGCAGAGACACTACTGCATAGTCTGGAACGAGCCGCAGCTGGCATTGGCCTCCATGTCAATGCAAACAAAACCGAATATATGTGTCACAACCAAACGGGCAACATTGCCACACTAGACGGAGCCTCTCTGAAACTAGTCGACAAATTCACCTACCTAGGAAGCAGCGTCTCATCAACCGAGAAAGACATCGACACACGACTGACGAAGGCATGGACAGCTATCGATAGGCTCTCGATCATATGGAAGTCGGACCTAACTGATAAAATGAAACGCAGTTTCTTCCAGGCAGCGGTTGTGTCGATACTGCTATATGGATGCACCACATGGACGCTTACGAAGTGGCTGGAGAGGAGGCTGGACGGAAATTACACAAGAATGTTGAGAGCAGTATTAAACAAGTCCTGGCGACAACACCCCACGAGACTCCAACTATACGGACACTTGCCCCCCATCACAAAAACTATACAAGTTCGACGAACCAGACACGCAGGACACTGCTGGAGAAGCAAGGACGAGCTCATAAGCGATGTACTCCTGTGGACCCCCACACATGGATGTGCAAGAGTGGGACGACCAGCACGAACTTACATACAGCAGCTATGTGAGGACACGGGATGTAACCCTGAAGACCTGCCGGAGGCGATGAATGATAGGGAGAAATGGCGAGAGACGGTCAGGGATATCCGCGCAGGCGGCGCGACATGATGATGATGATGATACCCCTTTAGAGTTTTTCGTATCAGCGTTAACTGATGGTTTTACACTGGAGTTTGAGAGAAAGCAAGTCTCCTCAAGTCTCCAGGACTCATCTCAGGATTCTGGCCGTTCTTAGCGATGCTGTCGTTTGGATAGTCTCTACCCGTCCGCCAATTTCTAAGTCTTCCAGGCCTTTTAATAATCCTTTAGTTATTGTGCCTAACGCACCAATCACAATTGGCACAATCGTTACTTTCATGTTCCACAGCTTTTTCAATTCTCTAGCAAGGTCGAGGTACTTATCCTTCTTTTCACTTTCCTTCAGATAGAAGATCGCTAACCAATTAAATATTTTGCTTTTTGGACCAACCAGAAGTTTAACCAAAAACTCAGGGAATTTGTATAAAAAAAAGCAAAACAAACAAGCAAGCAAACAAACAAGCGAGCACCCCCCAAAAAAACAACAAAAAACAACAGCTGTTTCTTTTTCTCTGATGTCTTTTATTTGCAATGTGCGATATTAAAAAATCAACACTACGTCAAAATGACACCTTGGAGAATAGTGACTGTCATCTTCAGCGGAACAAAATATTTATACGAAATGTCAGAAAAAGGTCTCGACTGTTTGTGCTTAATCACTTTGGCAGATTTTACAAATCTTAAAAAAAACCCCTGGAAATGCTGTGAAGTTATCATTAAACATAGAATTTATATAACTTTGCATAGTCGGATACACAGGCTTTTAATTGTTTACAATACTGACTGTTCTGAAGTAGTCCCCCATCCAAGCACTGAATAAGCTAATGGTGGCTTAACTTAATCATCTTGTTGGAATTACACAAATAGCTAAACTTTCAGTTACCGGGGCTGAGAATATGCTGCAATTGGGGCGGGGGTGGGGTTAAGGCACCGCCATCAAAATGGGTGTTCGGAGTATGACACTAAATTTATTTGATATTGAGCCTCTAATTCTGGAGATCAGGGGAGTGTGGAGTATCCTTTTATTGATATTACTCCCAGGTCCGCTCTGACTCCGAGTGGTTGTACCTTCTAGGCTCCCATCTATGGGTGAAATTATTCGTATTAAATACGATTATATGCACCCTCCGAAAAAAACAAAACAAAAAACCATAAAACAAAAACAAAATAAGTAAATAAAATAAAAACAAAAACAAAACAAAACAAACTTACAAACTCTTAAGAAACATTTGCACAAAATATGTAAATATGAATATACCATGAATGCGGTTCTCAAGGTATAAAATAACCCTTGACGTGTTGATATACCGTTTAAGTCAATCAAACAAGCTTTCAGTTTTTAGCAGAACTTTACTAAGCTTTTCTGGTCAGACAGAGAAGTTCTAGATTGCTTACAAGTGGTCACTCATCTAAGTTCATTGCTGCTTAACTTCAGTAATCAAGCGAGAACTTCTGCTTTAAGCTAGGCTTTATCATGCATCACGTGAGAATAGACTGATTCCTAGTCAATGTTGCAATAATTGGAAGTGGTTGCAAAGGAATTCGGAAATGTTTGCTTTTTCTTCTTATAGCTCTCAAATTTCAGTTTGCTGATGGTAACTGAAGTTTCTAATCGATGGCCCATGAAAATGTTTATTTGTTTGGGTTTTATCGCATATCAACCTTTGTAGATTATCTAATGCTAAATACATTTTTATACAAATAAACATTTCTATTTCAAACCATTCAGTTTAGCATAAGTACACAGTTTAATTTTCAAAAACATTTCTATTTCAAGTTATTCAGTTTAATCAAACAGTTCTAATTCAAACAATTCAGTTCAGTAAAAGTATTGTTTTTATCAAAAACAGTTCTATTTCAAACAATTCAGTTTAGCATAAGTACGTCGTTTAAATGTCAAAATAGTTCTATTTCAAGCAATTCAGTTTATCATAAGTACATAGTTTAGTTCTATTTGACCCATAGATAGGACTCTATCAGGTGCTACTACAACGTGATTGAATGGACCTAGGAGCGATGGCAGTGAAGGAGTACTCCAAAGCTCCAGCAATACTTGAACCTCACCATCAGATTGTTTAGTGCCATATCTAGGACACACATCAAAGAACTGAACAGGCATACCGTTACTTAACGTTCTGCAAAAAGAGCCGTCCTTTAGGATTGCTTCTGCAGTGGTGTGAAGTTTGACGTGACATATGATTTTCACTGAGTTTAGTTATATCTAAATAAATATTTAAAAAATTTCCGTTAAAAAGAAATAAGATTGTGATGTAAAGTCTAAAAAAAGGACTGAAACTCTGTCCCTAAAATAAGTGTAAAATAATAGATTTGCTGTATCTGTCATTTAAGAGGTAGCGTAGAATTTGAAAAAATGAATAAGAAATTATACTCGGAGACGTTTGGTCAAATGGGTATGAGTGATAGGTGATGACCCAGAGTTCAATTTGAAAACTTGGCTGTGATAAGATAATCTCAGCCAGGTGGTTCTAGAATGTATAAAAATAGTTTGAAATTTAATCAGTCGGTCCAGCGGAATCGACAAGTACACATGAGTGGAAATGTTGCGCACATACTGCTCCATCCGAGTACCAAAAGAGCAAACTCCCCGATTGTAATCAGGTTATATGTAAGTAAAAATCGTCTTAGATAAAAAAAGAATTAAAAGAAGTGTGTACACAAAAGAATCTTGATATTTATTTTTCCCAACATAAGATATCTTCCTGTTGGTTTTTCACAGCAAAACAGCGTGGGGCCCGTAACGAAAGAAGGAAATGGATAATGGAAAGAGCACAACGAAAAAAAGGAAATCGGTGATCAAAAGATATATATATATATATATATATATATATATATATATATATATATATATATATATTATGCAAACAGCTGTTTACCTCAAATCACTTGTATTTCATTAAGATTAAGGCTTTCATCTTGAATCGTCCAACTTTCTTTTCTTTTTAAGGGCATCAACAATGCCAGTGTTTGGATTTAGGAAATAAATACCAATAGCAAAATCCGAACGTTAAGTTTCTCTGACAACAAAAGCAGAGAACGAAAGTATTACTCATAATTGTCTACATCCAGAAAGAAAGAGAAAAAAAAACGAGAGAGAGAGAGGGAGAGAGAGAGGGGGAGAGGGAGAGAGAGAGAGAGAGAGAGAGAGAGAGAGAGAGAGAGGAAATTAGTTTAGATATAATGTAGCCATTGAAAAACTGAAGGGTTTAAAAAGAGTCATAATTTGTTGGTTTTTAACCTTTTTCATTTTCTTTCTTTCTTTTTCCGGTTATAAAGCATTCATTGGAGATTAAAATGGCTATGCATGATGTCCAGAAACAAGTAAAACTCACTGAATATTTCTATTCCAGTAAAAGATAAATTATTCAGATTCAATGAAAATACCGGCATCATTCTAATGTCAGAGTATAACTTGATTCAGAACCAAATTGCCCTGTTTGAAAGAACTGGATCAGTCGGCGATTTTCCGGGAAGATGTCCAAAGCATTTGCAAATGTTATTTTTGTTTGATATCAATTAATCTTTTAGTGGCCTCTCTGTATTTAGTACCTAAAAAATGTTTTGAATTATCGGCTCCGTAATATTTGACATTTTTGCTTCCTCCTCATCCCGAAGAAATTCACGATGGAAAATCGGGACAATCAGCATACATATTAAACGCATTGATACAAGACTAAAATTTCAGAGGGCGCCTCCGGTGATGTAATGGTTAACAAGCTCGGCTAGCAAACCTACACGAGTGAGTTCAAGTCTCATTGGGTGCCCCTTTCATATCGCCTTGTGCCACATCTAAGCAAAAAGCTTAGTAAATTTCCAAGACTAAAATTTCAGTTTTAAAGATTTAATTTGTTTAAATTCTTTCCAAAAATAATCTAGTTTTTCGATACTTTAAGTGCGTACGTATAATAATAAATGTACGTGTGTAACTAACAGCTAGTGGCGCTTGTATGTGTGATAGTAATTAAAAGTCATGTTTGAAATAATGTAATTTTATATGACTTTACAATTGATAAAATATTCACGATAGGCGGGATACATTCAGCGTCATCTAAACCTCACTGACAGGGCTAACCTTGTAAAGAGGTAAGGCCACCTCTGAAATAAAACAAAAAGATTGTCTTCGGTAAGAAATTTAACTACATCCGGTGGTGAGACACCAATTTTGAAACTGTGGAGACAGACTTTTTTGTCATTACTGGCATTCCTTTTTGATCTGTTAGAAACTGTTAGGGGCTCATCTAAGAATAAACAGACCAATTTGAAATAATATTTAAAATGATTTTGAGCTTTATCAATATATTGGCGTTTAAAACATTGATATTAAAATTAAATATGAAGTGTTTACGCGTTTAAAATAATGGTCATCTTTATAGGAACATTAACTCCCAAAACATTGATATTTTAAGTGAATATAAAGTGTTTACCTGCTTAAAATGATTGTGAACTTTATTAATACATAGGCTCTTAAAACATTGATATTGAAACTAAATATGAAGTGTTTACCAATTGAAGTTGATCGTGAACTTTACAAAAATATTTACCCCTAAAACATTGATATCATAATTGAATATGAAGTGTTTACCTGTTTAAATTGGTTGCGGACTTTATCAATTCTGAGACGCTTGAAATGTAGGCGCCTTTGGTGGTGTAATGATTAGCAAGCTCGACTCGCAAACCTACACGAGTGAGTTCGAGTCTCATTGGGTGCCCCATTCATTTGGCCTTGTGCTAAATCGAAGTAAAGACCTTCGTAAATAAGAGACTCTTGAAATGTTGATATTGCAACAAAGTGTTAACTGCTTACCTATTTTTAATGATCTTGAGCCACAATAAACATTGGCTTTTAAACCATTGCTATTGCAACTCAGTATTTAGTATTTACCTGTTTCAAATAAATTTGAACTACGTTCTTACATTGGCTCTTAAAGCATTAATATTGCAACAAAGTATAGATTGTCTATCTGTTTAAAGGATTTCGAAATAAATTAAAACACTAGATTTTTAGTTGATATTTCACATTTAGTTACAATTTATTTAGTTAAAAGGATTTCAAAATAAATTAAAACACGAGGTCTTTTGTTAATATTTCATATTTAGTTACAATTTCTATAGTTAAAAGGATTTCAAAATAAATTAAAACTCTAGGTCTTTAGTTAATATTTCACATTTAGTTACAATGTATTTAGTTAAAAGGATTTCAAAATAAATTAAAACACAAGATCTTTTGTAAATATTTCACATTTAGTTACAATTTATTTAGTTAAAAGGATTTCAAAATAAATTATAACACTAGATCTTTAGTTGATATTTCATATTTAGTAACAATTTATTTAGTTAAAAGGATTTCGAAATAGATTAAAACATTAGATTGTAAAACATTGATATTACAAAAAAGTATCAATTTTTTTTACCTGTTTAAAAGAATTGGGAAAATAAATTAATTCGTTGGCTCTTAAAACTGCACTTAATTATTTACCTATTTATTGTAAATAAATATTTTTGTTCTGCTTATAATTTATGATCATAATTGTTAAACTGACTTCGGACGAAGATAACCCAACATCGGTAGACATAACTTAAAACCAACCAACCAACCCACCAACCAACCAACTAACCAGTCAGCCAACCTTAGTAAATGACTACAGTTTTCTGATTCTTGTTCTCATTTATTTGAGTTGCAAAACAAGAAAAAAAAAGTTCAGTGTTTGCTTGCACTTACTGAACAGATTTAGAATGATTTATTTATTCTCTGGTTGTGCCTGTATAATCAGTTGTAACCTCAACGCGTATCTTGGACCGGAATCGGTAATATTTCGACTGTATTCTTGAATCTTTTGAATTAGAATTTCTTGCATTCATTACTTCAAAGAACCCAGACGTGTTTCCAGTTGGCATTTTTTCAGAAACTCTCAAAGACAGACATTTAGAATTCACTTGGCGTCACCAGTTTGACTATTCCGCGTTTTTTATCTTCCCAAATATCTCAGATATATTTTCAGCGTATTCAGCTATTCAATGCATTGACAAAGTCTTTCTCAAAGAACTTATATATATATATATATATATATATATATATATATATACCGGAATTTCTGGTCATGGTAATTCAATTTACAATGTAATTCCTCAACTCAGAATATATATATATATATATATATATATATATATATATATATATATATATATATATATACATATATATATATATATATATATATATATATATATATATATAAGCCGTTTTAGCAAGGCTTAGTATATCGACTGTGTCTCTTGCTGATAGATAAGAGCCCTTGAAAACGAGGGTCTTGAGTATGATAATAAACTGAATTAAGTGGTGAGGTTCCAGTTCTAGAGTTCTGGTGAATGTGGTGTAGCCTTTCGTTACCATTACTTCCCGGAGTTGTATTCGTGATAGTCGCATCTATGGGTCGAATAGATCTATATGAAAATGATTTGTTTTTGATAGGGGTATTTGAAGCTATATATGTATCTGAAATTTACGTGTTTTAGATAAGAATACTCTATATCATACAACTATGTGCAAATAAATGAATAAGTATTATTATTTCTACTCTTAGTTGACGGTCTTTCACTTGAGTCTGAATGATAACAAGTCTCCCCAAGTCTCCAAGACTCTTCTCAGTATTCAGGCTGATCTCAGAAATGTTGTAATTTGGATTATCTCCACACGTCCCCTTATTTCCATGTCCTTTATTCCAATTATCAACCTTTGGTGACTGTACCAAGAGCACCAATTATAATTGGTACAAACGTCGCTTTCATGATCCACAGTTTTTTCAATTCTTTAGCAAGGTCTAGGTACTTATCTATCTTTATGAGAGACTCCTATAGAGTTTTTCACATCAGCGCCAGTTTGAGTGACAGCAAGTCTCCTCAAGACTCCAGGACTCTACTCAGTATTTTGGCCGTTCTCAATAATGCTGTCGTTTGGATGGTCTCCACTCGTCTGCCAACTTTCAAGTCCTCCAGGCCCTTTAGTAATCCTTTAGTTTCTGTACCAAACGTACCAACTACAATTGATGTAATTGTTACCTGCATGTCGAGGTCGAGGTACTAATCCTTCTTTTCACATTCTTTCAGTTTTATTCTGTAGTCAGCCGGGACAGCAAAGTCGACAATTTTGCAGGTTTTCTTTTTTTTTTTTTGTTTATTATTAGATCTGGTCGTCTGGCCGAGATTTGGTGATCCGTCTGTATGTCAAAGTCCCATAGGAGTTTATGTGTGTTATTTTCTAAGACAGGTGTTGGGTTGTGCATATACCATTTGTTCGTATGATCAAATTTAAATTTCTTGCACATCTCCCAGTGTATCACCTTGCCGACCCAGTCGTGTCTAGTCTTATATTCCTTCTATGCTAATTTGGTGCATTCAATTATGTGATTGATGGTTTCATCTCTGTCATCGCATAGCCCAGATTTGCTATTTTGTTGCGTCTTATCTATTGTCGATTTGATAAGATTGGTTCTTACAGCGTTGTTTTGTGCTGCTATTAGGAGAGATTCTCTTTCTCTCTTAAAAGTTCCTTTTCTAAGCCATGTCCAGGTTTTGTCGTGTGAGATGTTGTTTATTAGTCGTTTAAAACGCCCATAGAGTTGTTTTTCTTCCCATTTTTGTATCCTAGTTATTGTCATTCTGTTGTCCATCGTGTTATCAGTATCATTTCTGATGATTGTAATCAGTCCTCCTTCGTGTTTTTCTATGTAGTCTTCGAGTCTTCGTATCGATGCGTCAATGTTTATTATTATTATCATTGTTATTATTATTGATCTCGAATAGTTACTTGAAATCATTTAATTGTAAATAAAATTTGAGTATTTGATAGAAAGACTTCAAACCCTATAGCTGTGAGCAAACAAATTATTATCATTAATAAGGAATAGTTTCTGGGAATAACGTAATCTTGTAGAAATTATTACTATAAGACAGGGACACTTGAAACCATATAACTGTCGGTAGATTATTTGTATCAAATGAAAAATATTTCCTTAAAATAATCTTTGAATTTTCTTTTAATTTATGCTGTCATTACCGCCGTTTTAGTTATTAAACTAACGTTCTAGTTGTTTTAATTTTTAAATTTAATTAGTTAAAAATTACTTATTTTTGAGGAATATATGTCTACCATATGTGCTGAAGAATTCCCGGTACAAGCAATAAATAAAGGACTAAGAGCTTTGTAGTGTGCATAATATTTAACATGTTAATTCGACAAGTCAATACACTTGATACATTGTTTTTCAAGTTTCTTAAACTCTTCGAAAAAATCCAATAAAAATGCTATCTTTATTACTTGGGCTAAGAACTTTTCAGCAACTTTCAAATTAACACACACACACACACACACACACACACACACACACACACATATATATATATATAAGCATGCTTGATTAAATAATAAAAACACATTTTGTCTATATAATTTCATCAAGACCCTTTCAAATTTCCAGATAAGTGTCGTGGTTTCAGGTTGGAATCGGTGGATGAATTTACCGAAATTGTCCCGAGCGCTTTCGGACCGTTCATAGGCCACCATCAGAGGTTGCTTGCATGACCTATGAAAAGTCCGAAAGCGCTCGGAACAATTTTAATAATTTCATCTACTAATTCCAACCTGAAACCAAGACACTTCTCAGGAAACTTGAAAGGATCTTAATAAAATTATATTGAAAAATGTATTTTTTCATTCCTTTCAAACTGGAGTTTTTGTGGCCTTCATGCCCAAAATTTTTAAAACTTTTATTATTATTATTATTGTTATCATTATTGGTCCTTATGAGTTTTTTTTACGCCAGTGTTAGCTGATGGGCTCTTACTGGAGTCTAAGTGACAGCAAGTTTCCTAAAGTCTCTGGGACTCTCCTCTGTATTCTGGCCGTTCTCAGTAATGTTGTAGTTTGGATAGTCTCCACTCGTCCTCCGATTTCCAACTCTCCTAGTCCTTTTACCAATCCATTGGGGATCGTTTCGAACGCACTAATTACAATTGGTATCACCATCACCTTCATGTTAAATTGCTTTTTTAGCTCTCTAGCAAGGTCAAAGTACTTTTCTCACTTTTCGTTTTCTTTGATTTTCACTCTCTGATCTGCCGAGGTGGCAAAGTCCTTTATTATTATTATTACTATTATTATTATTATTACTATTATTATTATTATTATTATTCCTTTGAGAGTTTTTCACACCAAAGTTAGCTGATGGCCATCAACTGGAGTTTGAGTGACAGCAAGTCTCAAGTCTCCAGGACTGTTCTCAGTATTCTGGCCGTTCTCAGTAATGTTGTAGTTTGAATAGTCTCCACTCCTCCTCTTATTTCCAAGTCCTCCTCTTATTTCCAAGTCCTCCTGTCACTGAACAGATCCTTTGGTGACTGTACAAAGAGCACCAATTACAATTGGTAAAATCGGGACTTTCATGTTCCACAATTTTTTCAATTATCAAGGTCCAAGTAATAACCTGTCGTTTCCTTTTATTTCAGTTTTACTTTGTGATAAACCTGGACAGCACAGTCCACAATTGCAAGTTCTCTTTTTTTGTTGATGATAACTAGGTCTGTTCGTCTGGCCGAGAGAAGGTGATCCGTTTGTATCTCAAAATCCAAGAGTGGTTTGTGCGTTTCATTCTCCAGGCAAATTCTGGGTTGTGCATATACCATTTGTTCGTATGGTTAAATATCAACTTCTTGCACAATTCCCAGTGGATCACCTTGCCTACCCAGTCATGTCTAGTCTTGTATTCCTTCTGTGCTAGTTTGCTGCATTCACTTATTATGTGATTGATTGTTTCGTCTCTGTCACCACTTTATCTTCATCTGTGTTTTGTTGCATCTTATCTATTTTTGTGTTTATATGATTGGTCCTTATGGTGTTGTTTTGTGCTGCTATCGGAAGAGATTCTATGTATCTCTTAAGTTTTCTTTTTCTTAGCCACGTCTACGTTTTCCCTTGTGAGATGTCACTTGTTAGTCGTTTAAAACGTCCATCCAATTGTTTTTCTTCCCATTTTTGTTTTCTGGTTATTTCCATTCCGTTGATCCTCGTGTTGTCAATATTGTGTTGGGTGGCTGCGATGAGTCTTCCTCCGCGCTTTTTTATTTAGTTTTCGAGTCATTGTATCGATGCGTCAACGCTATTTTTAATGCGGGTAAGTCCTTTTCCTCCGTCTTTTCTTGATACATATAGTCTGTCGACAACCTCTCTGGGATGTAAGGACTTACGCATCACCATTAGTTTCCTTGTTCCCTGGTCCATTTGTTTAAGTTCTTCTCTACGTCCATGTTAAGAAAGGTCCAGAGTATCTTAGAAGGGGAACAACCAAGGTATTTATTCCTTTTATAACGTTCCTGCTACATAGCTAGGATTCGAAAAACTTTCTCGTTCTCTTGAGGTATTCTTTTTTGCAATTTTTTTTTCAGGTTTTTCACACAAGTTTTGACTGCTATTTTTATTTTTTTTTTACTGAATTCTAAGTAACAATAAGTCTCTTTAAGTCTCCAGGACTCTTCTCAGTACTCTAGCTGATGTTAGCAATGCTGTGGTCTGGATGTTGTTTATCTGAACCTAATTTTTCTCTTTCCAAGGGCGTCAATCATAGTTGGTATCACCGACATTGTCATGTTCCACAACTTTTTAAGCTTTCTGGCAAGGCCCAAGTATTCGTCTATCTTTTCACTCTCTTTCATTTTTTAAAATATGACAATATTTTTAATTCAGTTCGTAATTGGCAGTTTGAAAAGTTTTTGAGTTACTCTGATTAATAATTCATATATTTTGTTCTTAGAAATATGAACAATATACGATTTAAAGTCAGTTTTTGTGTTATCAATAATCAATGCTTTCGTTTAATTTTTGTTCTTTTTTCTAATTGACATACTGAAAATGTAACATTATTGGTAGGTACAATAAAAAGAAGCTAAGAATTAATGTACAAATTTTCGTATAATAAGTTCTTTTTTAGTTTTCCAAAAAATTAATTTATCTTTTTTGCAATTAATTCTACATTACAAAACAATAATTTTCGAAAACGCATTAAATTCAAATATCGCCTATGAAATCCAGGTATTATCTAAATATGGTGGGTCTTTAGAAGACCTGAAACGTTCTCGTTTTTTGTACTTACTTTTGAAAAACTGAGAAGATTTCCACAAATGGATTGTTTTTTATTTATTGAACTGTATCATTTAAGACATGCGGGCCACTGCTGGAAAAGTAAGGACAATCTCATGAGTGATCTACTCCTGTGGACTCCTTCACATGGACCAGCAAAGGTAGGACGACCAGCTAGAACCTATATATAACAGCTCTGTGCCAATACAGGATGTAGCCTGGAAGACCCCCCGGAAGTGATGGACGATAGATACGGGTGGTGTGAGAGGGTCAGGAGGGATCCGTGCTAGCAAATAGCGAATAATATCATTTAATCAGTAAAAATCAAAAGTAAATCTTGAATATATTAATGTGTACGTGCGATTTTAATGCGTAATAACATCTCTTTGCTGAGTTATAAGTCGAAATATACATACCAAAGCAGACACGACAACAGGGCGCCTTTGGTGGTGTAATGATTAGCAAGCTCGACTAGCAAACCTACACGAGTGAGTTCGAATCTCATTGGGTGCCCCTTTCATATGGCCTTTTGCCACATCTAAGCAAAAAGCTTAGTAAATTTCCAAAGCAGACACGACAACTTTATATATATATATATATATATATATATCATCATCATCATGTCGTGCCGCCAGCTCGGATATCCCTGACCCTCTCTCGCCACTTCTCCCTATCATTCATTGCCCCCGGCAGGTCTTCAGGGTTACATCCTGTGTCCTCACATAGTTGCTGTATGTATTTTGCACGGCCATAAGTGATGTACTCCTATGGACCCCCACATATGGCCACACACACATATATATATACGCTCCCCCATGGGGGTTGAGCACTCTGGTGAAGGAAATGTCGGCCGCCGCTAGCGTAATGCAAAGCTCTTCGAAAGAATTGAGCACTCTGGTAGCCGATAGGGTATTAAAAATGTAAACAAAGGCTGCTGCTGCTAAAAATAAATACCTTAAAATTCCCTTAGCCAACGTGGTCCGCTTGGCGGCCGAGAGGTCTGAAACTTAGTCTAACGAAAAATTGGACGGGTTTCGATCCCGACTTCGAGCGTCCTGCGTGTCTAGCCACACTGAAGAGTTCTGATAGAAAATACGTGAATATGTAATATTAAATCGAAATATATCGAAGTTTTTAAATTATAAAGAAAAAATAGTAACATAAATTTATACTTCAAAATGACCAATGCTGGTTAGAAGCACTTGAAAAGAAAAGTTTTGATACTTTCTGTACAAACCTTGAAGACAACATTTGTCGTTTTGTTCATAAAAAGGAGAAAATGAGTAAAAAAAGGTTATGAAAACAAACCTTCTTTGTGGTCTATAATAAAGTTTATTTTAAAAGAAAGATTGCTACCAATACACGCATATATGTGCGTGTCCATGTGTGTTTGTGAGTGTCTGAGTATGTGTGTGTGTTTATTGTCAAATATTTACGTTATAGTCTCTCTTACAAGATGAGTTTTTTTCGTATGACAAGCTAGCATATATATATATATATATATATATATATATATATATATATATATATATATATATACCTTTGTACATCTCACCAAAAATTCTTGGTCTCTTGTATTTAATATCTATCTATCTATCGATCTATCTATCTTTTTTTCTCTATCTTTCTCTATCTGTCTCTCCGAAACTATCCATCTATCTTTGTCTCAATATATCTATTTCAACCCCCTCTCTATTTTTCTCTCTCTGTCTCTCTGTCTCTCAATATATATATATATATATATATATATATAACTTCATTTGAATTCTATCTGCCGAGCTTTGATAAGCGAAATAAATTGAAATGAAATACTATTTCTAAATGTCTTGTTTTTTAAATTCACACACACACACACACACACACACACACACACACACACACACACACACACACACACACACACACACACACACAAATATATATATATATATATATATATATATATATATATATATAGTTAATATGTTACTTGAAATAACAGACAAAATATGCTCATTCGGCTGCTTAAAAAAGCACAAATTTTTGTGGCTGTAGAGCAATTAAGTATTCATTAAATATTTGACGATTTAGGAGCAGATACTTAAGATATTTTTAAACTACAGAAATAAAGATATCAGTATGTGATATAACATATATTATATGTGCACTTTATATGTATAATATGTTTATTCAAAAATGTTAACACCCCACAAGGCACCAACTATACGGCCACCTGCCTCCCATCACGAAAACTATCCAAGTTAGACGAACCAGACATGAAGGACACTGCTGGAGAAGCAGGGACGAGCACATAAGTGATGTACTCTGAAGTTCTGAAGAACTGCCAGATGCGATGAACGATAGGGAGAAGTGACGAGAGAGGGTCAGGGATATCCGTGCTAGCGGCACGACATGATGATGATGATAAAATATCTATTTAGGCCAAGATTAAGAACAGACTTTTGTACTTTCTCTACTTTTTCTCAATATTGACCAAAGTTGATAAATAACACTTGAATCAACAAAGTAATGAACTTCGGACAATTCTTGTATACGTTCGTTTCGGTATTAAGATATCTGACCTGACAAATAAAATGAAACGCAGTTTCTTCCAGGCAGCGGTCGTATCGATACTGCTGTATGGATGCACTACTCGGACGCTAACTAAACGGCTGGAGAAGAAGCTGGACGGCAATTACACAAGAATGTTGCGAGCAATATTGAACAAGTCCTGGCGGCAACACCCCACAAGGCACCAACTATACGGCCACCTACCTTCCATCACGAAAACTATCCAAGTTAGACGAACCAGACATGCAGGACACTGCTGGAGAAGCAGGGAGGAGCTCATAAGTGATGTACTCTTATGGACACCCACATATGGCCGGGCAAAAGCAGGACGACCAGCGCGAACATACATACAGCAACTATGTGAGGGTATGGGATGCAGCCCTGAAGACCTGCCGGAGGCGATGAATGATCAGGAAAAGTGGCGAGAGAGGGTCAGGGATATCCGTGCAATCGTCACGACATGATGATGATGATGATGATGATGATGACTAATATTTTTGTGTGAAGTGGTAACCACGATGTTGTATAAGTACTTTTAGAATATCTATTGAGAATTGGGTTGCAAGCCATTATTAGTAGTTTCCCTCGCATCTTTCACTAATATTTTCAACTGTCAAAAAAGGTTTTTCTGAACGTCTATGATAGATATAAGTTTATCTGTCCAACGTAATTGCTGAAACAAATTAAACGTAATAATAGTATCTTAGAAAATATGTTTTTCTTTGTCTGAAGTATTAATCCATTAAAACATTTTGAATAAGAACTAAAAAATGAATTCGTTGTTAGTTTTACGTTGTCGAGAAAACTGAAACAAAAGCATAAATTTTGATGGGAATATTAAAATGTAATTACTTACCTGATTTTGAATTACTTGCCACTGATCGCAACACTGTCATGGAAAGATAAGCTGAAAAAGAAAATAAAAAGAAATAAACAACAACAATAACAACCTCCTCCTCAACAACAACAACAACAATAACACACTAAAATATGTTCCAGAAAATAAGAACCATAAAATTTTCTGGGATCTCAAATACAAACGCATCAGCCAATCCAGGTCAGAAGACTAGACTTAGTGTTAACAAGAAAAAAAGAACTTGTCACCTTGCATATTTTGCTGTTTCAGCGAACCACAAAGTGACCCCACTCCAAAAAAAAGTTAAACGAAAAGACTGACAAATACTTTAATCTGACCAGAGAACTGAAAAACTGTGTAACATGAAGTTGACGGTGATAGCAATTGTAGATGTTGCACTTGGAACGGTTCACAAGGACTTTGAAAAGGGAATAGAGGGAGTGGATATCGAAGGAATAATTGGGACCATCAAGATCACAGCACCGTTAAGATGAACAAGAATACTGAGAAGAGTCCTGATGATCTGAAGAGACTTGAGATTTTGAGATCTCAGGGAAAATCCATTCTTGTAAAACTCCCAAGGAGTAAGATAATAATGATAATAATTAACTCTACAAAAAATTATGATGTAATGATCTCAACCACCACCATCGGTTCTCAAGATAGAGGATGTGCCGAACGTCTGTAAAGGTATAATTGACGTCAAAGGTCTTGGTTATCAAAATCTGAGGAAGTAAAATCGCGGAGGCGTTTTTTATTGGCTAAAGGCAGTCATGTAGTATTTGAGAGATTTAGTTAAATTCTAAAAGTAAGTTGAAACCCGGACTCAGTAAAGTCGAGCAGTTTTGGACTTAAACAACCCTCTCTATCGCAGGTTGGGAAGGGGGTAGAATATAAATGAAAGGGAGTTTCCTTAGTTTCTCTATCAACTGAATATAACCACTCTGTTTTTTCTTTTGAAAGCAGTTTAGTGAATAATGTTACACCTGGAAATGAATGCTCATAGGCTTTTGTGAACCATGTGCCCATCGTTTATGCCTGTTATTGGAATCAGGTGACAACACATTTGAGATAGATAAAAATATTACAAAACGGTATATGCAGAGAGTAGAATCTGTCCTAAAAACATGCAAACTCCGCTGAAACATTGAAGTGAAAACGAACATCCAATACCAGTCAGAAGACCAGACTTACTAGTAATACATAAGAAAAAATAACGAACAGCAGATAGCAGAGTTAGAAAAGAAGAAAATCAAAAAACTCGAGAAGTATCTGGACTTAGTTAGAAAGTTAAAAAGTTGTGAAATATGAAGGGGACAGTAATACCAATAATTGCCAAAGAACATGAAACAATTTGCAAGAACTAAGAAAGAGAATCAAGGAACTAGAAATCCGGGGAAAAATTGAGACTGGCAAGAATATTTGGGAAAATCCTGGAGGGCCAAGGACTTGCCGTTACTCGACCTTCGGTTAAAACCACTGTGTTCAATACTCACAAGGAGTAAAATAATAAATGGAGACATACTAGAGAACTTAAAACAATGGAACATGAAGGTGACAGTCATATCAATGATACTGGGAACCTTTGGAACAATTCCGAAGAACGTGAAAAGAGACTTGATGAACTGAAGATCCGGATGAGAACTGACAATGTTCACACTATAAATCTTTTGCCCAGTAGGTTGGGGGACTGTAGAATACACCAATTGCTTCTCTCCAGATAGGTAAGACCCCCCCAATGAGTGTCCTGTATATTACACTAAACAATCTGATGCTGAGGTTCCAGTAATGCTGGAGCTTTGGAGAATCCAGAGTATACCTTCATTGCCATCACTCCCAGGTCCACTCGGGAGCAGAGTGTTAGCACTTCATAGGGTTCTATCTATGGGTCAAATAGAACAACACTGTGTTGCTTGGGATGGGATGGTTTTGACATTTAAACTGCATACTTATGCTTAACTGAATTACTTGAAATAGAACTGTTTTGACATTTAAACTGCGTACTTAAGCTAAACTAAATTGTTTGAAATTGAACTGTTATTGTATGCTAAACTGAATTGTTTGAAACACAACTGTTTTTGACATTGAAACTGTACTTACGATAAACTGAATTGATCGATATAGAACTGTTTAACTAAACTGAATAGCTTGCAATAGAAATCTTTTTGACAATTAAACTGTGTACTTGTCCAAAACTAAATTGTTTGAAATAGAACTGTCTTTTTAGACGTAAATTGGAAGAAAAGTAACACTTCCGTACGCACGCAATTTACTTGTGTTTTGCACACGTACTATTTGGCCATCTGCTCGGAAAGATGGTGCCCCCCCCGACATAGCAGTGCTTTAATATATTTTAGATGTGTTTGCGGTTAACAATACATCGAGTGAACAAATCAACGATTGGACGCAAGAATTAAACTACATATGCCAACGAAAATACGGCTTGGAAACTACTTTGCTGACCATATTATTAACACATACAGGTCTGCTATAGCGGAACACCTGATAAATAACCGTGATTGTGCCTCGTCCTACAGTGCCGACCTGTTTACTATATTAAGCAGGTCCCACTCAGATTTCCATCTTAAAGTGTTAGAGGCCATTCATATTTTGACCCATAAACCGTCTCTCTATAAGCAGAGGAAATATTTATTGGGTCTTAATTTGATTACAATTTAACATTCCCTTCCCCGTCATAATTTTTTTCTAACATTACAGAGTCTACTTCCTGTCTTTTGTCTTAATCGTTGTCCAAGTTTAACTGTGACCTGGTAGGACCGAAACCGGTTAGTTGCTCATTTTTATTTTTATCATGAATAGATTTGGTCTTTTTGTAAGTTTAATTAAATTTTGTACCCTCCCATAGAATATTCAAATACTTCATTTGTATTTCATTTCTTTTATTTTCTATTAATCTTTTAATTAATGATAATTTGTTAAATATATTCACTAAATATAACTGTTTGATAACTTACTATACTTGAAACCATTTAACTGTGTACAAACAAATGAGAATATTAAAATGAATTATCAGCGTTTGATATCAATATTAGAAACAATTTAACTGTGTGCAAACAATAAATAGCAACATTTGAAAATATTCAACAGTGTGCAAATAAAACTATAATATTAGATAGCAATACTTGAAACCATTAAACTGTATTCTTACAAATGTGCTCAGGATCGTTTAAATATTGTTACGTAAAAATTGTTCGCATTCAAATAATATATATCTTGATCTAATTGTTAGAGTGTTTGCTAATGCTCCGGGAGACCGTACAAAAATGGTCCGGGAGACCGAGGTTCACTACTAGATCGAGTTGTACAAAAATGGTCCGGGAGACCGAGGTTCCCTCCTAGATCGAGTCGTACCAAAATGGTCCGGGAGACCGAGGTTCCCTCCTAGATCGAGTCGTACCAAAACGGTCCGTGAGACCGAGGTTCAATACTAGATCGAGTCGTACAAAAGACTCAAAAATGGAACTTGATGCCACCTTATAAGGTATGGATCAAGGTAAAGTTGACCAAACCATGGAATTGCGCCTTACTGTACAACTCGGTGTAGTAGCTATCGAAAAGAGAGCCTTCGCGTCACCCTCGACTACGGTCGCCAACTTTCCTTTTTACTTATACATGTATAAACCCTACAAACTTACAAGGGTTGACACGTGGAACCAACCGACCAACCATAATTTGACAGTTTATTTTTCATAGAGATTAAATCATTGAACATATAATTACTTTACCTTAACTCATAACTAGGTTCAAAGCCTCATCATACGGTAATTACACAATTTACCACCATTATTATTACAGTTAATAATAGATACAAATGAATATAGTGAAGTGAAGTAAAGTTGGCGACCGTAGTCGAGGGCGACCAGAAGGGTCCCTTTTCAATAGCTACTACACCGAGGTGTATGGGAGGGCGCTACTCCTTTTTCTGGATAGCTCCACGTTACCATCGATACGTACCTTATATTGCTGAGTGTTAAGCAAGGAGGTATCAAGTACCATTTTTAAAGTCTTTGGTATGACGCGACCTGGGATTGAACCCCGGTCCCTACCCGCTAGGCCAATGAGATGGTTAGATATAGCAAATACAAATGAGTGATTATTTATTCCTTATATCGAGTCCAAATAACAAAATATATTCACAAAGAGGTGCTGAGAATTTCTGGGACCAACCCAGAAGAAAATTACCTTTTTATTCTTTGCATATATATATATATATATATATATATATATATATATATATATATATATATATATATATATATATATATATAACTCTTCCTTACGAGCAAGATATGATCCTATTTACCAACCCCTCCGCTCAGGAAGGATGTGACACAAAGTCAAATTTTTAAGCAGAGTTTAACAGGTTTGAATTCAGAGTTTTCCTTCTCCTAGACTAGTTGCCTCACCAAGGCTGAAGAAACCAGTCTGTCCTACTATTTACCCATAGCTGGAGGGAGAATAATTGGATTAATACCTTTCCCAAGGGTATTAGTGCTATGTGAAATGCAAGATATGATAGAGCATCAATTTTAGAGCCGAGTTTAACAGCATCAATTACATTCAGAATTTTTCATTTTAGAAGCCCGGCTGCAATACCAAGGCTAAAGAGCTCATTCGGCCCAACTATCTATTCATAAGTGAAGAGAGAATAGTTGGATTCATACCTTTATCAAGGTTACTCGCGCTGTTCGCTCTGTCTATTTCTTTATGACAGTTACCATGAGCGCTTTCATAATATATATATATATATATATATATATATATAGGGCTTACAGGACCTTGTAAAACGTTACAAGTATGAGGAAGTGCAGGATGAATACATAAATTAAATTCAAATTAATCTTAGTCGGTCGGAGAACCTTTCAGTAACCCTTCGTTTTTAAATTCATAGTTGTTTATTTGAACGAATATTTTAAAAGGTATTTAATGGGTGTAGTTTGGTCTGGATTAACTCAAGACGTTGAGCACCAAATGACATCCGAAAGGAATATACAAGTTACAGTATGTCACGTTCCTTTGCTAAACTTTGCTCTAAGACGAGCGTTCGATCGAATGTCTATATAAGTATTGGCACTTGTAGTGGTGAACTTTCACGAAGAAGAATAAAATCTAGTTGGAGTGGCATTTCGAAACTCATGTAGAGAGTGTGATACTCACTGGGTGTCGTACTATTGTAGTCTCGCGCTTGGCTTCGAAATTATCTATAAGTTGTGTATATCTTTACGTAAAGTGGACGATGTGATCTCAATCAAATTTTTCTTTTCATTTTTTTCAATGGTCACTGTTATCGAATGTAATTTTTGGTTTGGTTTGGTTTCTTTGTTTAATGGCTCTTTTTAGGTTATTTAATGCCAAAGCCATTCTCCAAGAAGAACAGTAGTGATACTATTTAACCCATAGCTGGGAGGATAAGGGGGTTCATAACTTTCCCAAGGGTATTTGCCCGAAAGTGATCGTAATAGCATGACTGGAGTACGTACTCGCTTACTACAATTCCGCAGTCCATCGCTTTAACCATTACACCACGAGGACACCCGCCTAATGTAATTTTTCTTAAACTTTCACAGGTCAGTAGTTTCAAATGAACTATTTCTTTTTTATGATTGCCGAGTAATGACTGGCTCATTGGCGTAATGGTGACAGATTGTCCGGGAGTAGGGGTTCAAACCCAGGTCTAGTCATACCAAAGACTCAAAAAACGGTACTTGATTCCTCCTTTTTTAATATTTGGTATTTCAAGGTACGGACCAAGGGTAAGTGGAGCAATCCTGAGTAAGGAGTAGCGCCCTCACCTCCACCTACACCTCGGTGTAGTAGCTATTGAAAAGGGAGCCTTCGATTCGCCATCGACTACGGTCGGCTAAGAGACAGAATTTCGAAATAAATGTTTCTTCTATATTCATTGGTCAGTATTTTCGAATGAAATATATCTTTAATATTTATTGGTCTGTAATTTTGAAAAAATGTTTCTTAAATATTCATTGGTCAGAATTATCAGAGTATATGTTTCTCAGATATTCATATATTTTCTACAAGGTTCTTTAGTCAAACAAACGATGTTTTTAAATCAGTAAATTTGCATTCGCAAGAGCTTTGGATATTTGAAATAACGGAGTTGCACGAAAAATAAAATCTTAGAAAGAATTTATATTTAATCGTGAATTTTATATAGTATGCACGCGATGACACCTCACTCCAGTAAACTGCTTGCCGGGTTAAGCCAGGTGAGGTTAGTTGACGGGTCTTAAATATTTAGATAGAGATTTAATCCACTCTGGCATATGAAGAGTCGTGGAGCGTGTGGTGTTATAGTTATAGCCGATAGAAATGGACACGGCGACCCAAGTTCAAAACCTAGCCGTATATGTTTGTGTTTCACTTTGTAAAAATGTCCTTGTAAAACAAAAGAAATCTCCATCTCTTTCTAACAACTACCGGTAAATAGTACGGCAACTTGTCTTTTTAACCTTCATAGGGCAAGTAGAAGAAAAAAAAATCTGAATTCAAAATTAACGACTTCTCTCCAGAGAAACCTATTTGTTACTGTGACTGCTATATAATCACTGATGTAATATAGCTACGATCCTATACCCGTGTACCATATTCACAATTAACGCTAGATACAGCCATGTGTGAAATAGACATGGCATGTTGGTAACACATATACATCGAACATATAAAGAACATAGGAATCTCGAAATTCGAAAACACGTAACGACTTCTTGTTCAGGTATGAAACCTTTTTATTAACTTTGAGTTAAAGGTCTCGACATAAGGAGGAGAGACACAATCTCGCTATGCCGTCTTATTCATTTGGCCCCTATTTCGTGCGGCACCCATGGCGCGCAAATTCGTCTCGCCTCAGCGAGCCCTAAAAGTTGATCCTCCTCGTTTGGCGTCTAGTACTCAACTCCCTAACTTTCTTCAAATCTCCCACAAACCTCCGCGCGCTTCCGGTGCGTGACGTCACCCGCACCCTGTCACCCTGTTCCGTCATCTCGGGCTATTGTGACATCTCTGAGTGGCACGTCCGCCCCGCGTGCGCGTTACCACCTACATCAGGGTTTGCACCTAACTAACCCATGTGCTGAGCCGAAAGGTTTTCAGCCTAACTAAACTCAAAGGCATGAACCGAAATCCCTTGGCCATCACGTTACACCCAACAAGGAGTCTAAGGCAGGAAAGAAATAGAGATGCCTGCAGCTGATTTGTTGTTGTTTTTCTAGCATATCAACTCTTGTGAGTTCTTCTAATACCAAACACTGTTTATATATATATATATATATATATATATATATATATATATATATATATATATATATATTCGAGTTGGTGGTTGACGGGTATGTTATCGGTCTGAAGTAAAGTTAGGCAGATTTCGATCACAGCTTGTAATGTCTCGCGTCTGTAGCCACTCTGAAGAGTTGTGATACAACAAAACAATCTATTTGTGGATGACTATATATATATATATATATATATATATCATCATGTCGTGCCACCTGCATGGATATCCCTGATCCTCTCTCACCACTCCTCCCTATCGTTCATCGCTTCTGGCAGGTCCTCACTGATGACATAGCGCTTCTGGCAAATGCACCCGCCCAAGCCGAAACCCTCCTGTATAGTTTGGAACGAGCCGCTGCACCCATTGGCCTCCATGTCAATGCACACAAAACGGAATACATGTGCTTTAATCAAACAGGCGACATATCCACACTTGGCGGTAGCTCCCTGAAACTAGTTGACAAGTCCATCTACCTCGGTAACAGTGTCTCATCAACCGAAAAAGACATCGACATGCGACTAATAAAGGCATGGACTGCTATCCATTGGCTATTGGTCATATATATATATATATATATATATGTATATATATACGATTTGTAAGCGAATATTTTGTTTGTAACTTTATCTTTAAACAAGTTGCTAGAACACATTTATTTGCACTCAGTTAAGTGGTTTCAATTATTCATACCTAAGGCTAATAATTTTTGTATTAATCATTTTTTACACACCGTTAAATGGTTTCAATTATTGGTATTTAACATTAGTAAGTCTATGTATCAAATATTGCTATGTAATATGATTTGCACACTGCTGTATCGTTTCAGATAACTAATAATAATAATAATCTTAAGTAAATGATTGAACAGTTCTTTTTGACTCATAGATGAGACCCTAACAGGTACTACTACTCCGGGTCTGAGTGGACTTGGGAGTAATGGTAATGAGGGGTACACCACATTTCCCAAAGCTAATGGAATGGAGACTAACCATCAGGTGCAGTTTAGTGTCATATCCAGGATACTTTGTGGCTGGGGGTTATTCGTCTGCATAGATACAGCCGACCGGATAGATTGTCGATTACAATAATTGAATAATTGGCAAACCTAATTGTAACTCCAGCTAAGACAATCTGCATTCACTTTGCATTTATAGTCTTGGAAAAGGCATAAGACTACTTTTTAGCTCAATTGAAGATCTTTTCCCTTCTCAGCGTGTGTGTGTGTGTGTGTGTGTGTGTGTGAGAGAGAGAGAGAGAGAGAGAGAGTGTGTGTGTGCATATTTACCCAACCCCTCCGCTCGGGCAGGATATGACACAAGGTCAATTTTTAAGCGGAGTTTTTCAGGTTTGAATTCAGAGTTTTCCTTCTCCTAGACTAGCTGCCTCACCAAGGCTGAAGAACCAAGTCTGCCCTACTATTTACCCACAGCTGGAGGGAGAATAATTAGATTCATACCTTTCCCAAGCGTATTAGTGCTATGTGAAATGCAATCCGTCTCGTCCAGGATTTGAACTCGTGTCGCCGTGTCCATTTCCTTTGACGATAACCATTACACCACGCGCGCGTATGTGTGTGTGTGAGAGGGAGATCTAGCTTTCATTGGAATCAAACTAGCACCCCAAATCTAAAAAAAAATTATAATTGATACAAACAATTTTTACAATTATAAATCTCCATAGATTGTTTGAGAAATCGGTACTTTGCTTTGTGTGTCATGTGATGAGGAAATCAACTTTATGTACTGTTGTTGACATCTCTCCATTGAGTCTAAAAACTTTAATGATTTTGTTGTTTTTGTTGCCTTAATATCTCAAGCATTTGGGACAAATATTTTGTTTATAAGTGGACTGATTGTTTTCTTCCCATGGAACTAAGCTTATTTTGCTGGCGGCACAAAAGAGTCCACAATAATACATTTATAACTATGTACCATATTTTTTTCAATCTGATGTTGCCTTGAGGCCGTTCGGGCTGAAAGGGCTGCGTGGGTGATCAGTGACCTCAAGCCAGCTAAACAATGGCGGAAAATATGATATAGGTATATGGGTGTATCAAGAAACACTTATGAAGACAGATACACACGCACACACACATACGCAAACACCCCATCTCTTCATACACACATACACACAAATACAAATCCCTGTGCACACACACACACACACACACACACACACACACACACACACACACACACACACACACACACACACATATAAACCCCCACGCACGTATATCCATACAAACCTCCATGTATGCACACACACAAATATGTACAACAAACACATATACATACACAGACACACATGCTTGTAAAAAGGCCAATTTAAAAGTATTGCATTCTATCTTATCATACTATCTTACAATATCAGATGCAGATGTTGGTAGTATGGCAGTTGAGGTTGAAACTTTCCATGAATAGTCCATAATTTTTTTTGCTTTGTTGCTGAGTGGCGCCCAAGTAAAATTGTATCCGACATGAAAGTAGAGTTGTGTCATTGAATTCATCATTCGTAAAAATTACTCCCATTCACATTCATCAGTACTTACTACATGTTTACAGAAGTCGAAATGTCAATGTAAGCACAGTCAGGCAGTGGGTGTTGACTGAAATGTGAGTAACAGTGGTGTTGACTGAAATGTGAGTAACACAACATGTTCAGCACAGCTATCAAACTATACAAAGAACACATCGGCTATAACACAATTCTAGTTAAATAAATCTGATGAAATTTTAACATAATTTTACTTCTGTAAGGAGGCACACGTGGTATAACGATTATTGTCGGAGGAAATGAACTTGACGACCCGGGTTAAAAATCCCCGGCAAGTCTGTTTACGTTCCCCATCACCCTAATCCACTCGGAAAAGGTATGAATTATATCTCGTCAATCCCCAATGAGTTAATAGTAGGGTAGACTTTGCTCTTTATCCTTAGTTCAGTGATCAGTCAAGCAGGAGGTAAACCCTAAATTTGAACTAGATTTTCTTCGCTTAGAAACTGACCAAGAGTCATATCCTTCTCGCAGTGAAAGGGTTACTTAAAAGGATTTAATTCACAGGAGAAATAATTTTCCAGTTCAGTTTTGTAATTTTGGGAGTATGCACCGAACGTCATTTTACAAAATTGGGATAAAACAGATGGTTATGAGATGTTAATTAAGATATTTTACTGTGTTCGAAATAGAAGAGCAGGGACCACCGTTATAACAGAAATCAAACTGAGGGTTGGTTTAGTTTATTTGTTTAATAGCATATCCACCTTTGTGGGTTATTTAATGCTTAAGCCATTTTTGTAGAATAACAGCTGTGATATTATTCAACCCATAGCCGAAAGGGTAAGAGTGTTCGATACCTTTTTCAAGGATATTAATCAGAAAATTAACGTAAAACACACGATAGGAGTTCGATCTCGCTTACTTCGAGGTCACAGTCTAGCACTTTAACCACCACGCCAAGGAAACTGACACAATGATTCTCTCTCTCTCTCTCTCTCTCTCTCTCACACACACACACACACACAAATGCATACGCACATTGACACACAAATACAAACTTCCATGCCCGCACATACAAATACATACACATACAAACCTCCATGCACACGTGTACACAAATATGTACAAATATACGTGGTACCCTCAATAAGGTTGCAGACTTTTTTTGTACAAGCATTTAAAGTTGTAGAATCTTGAAAATTCAATATGCTATTGATATACATCTTATGAGATGACTGACCAATTTTTATGATTTCAGGTTTAAAGGAACAGCTACAGTGAGAATTGGAATACACCCTACTAAATCCTGATTGTCACAGCTGGTGAATTTAAAAAATGCAATCTGGACGTGTGGACACTTTAGAAGAATGGTATGCAATAAAATTCTGTTTTAAACATGGGAAAAATGCCACAGAAACGTATGGAATGCTTCAGACTGCTTTTCGACCATCTTGCATGAATCGAGCATCAGTTTTTGAGTGGCATAAGAGATTCAAGGAAGACAGGGAGTCTGTGAGGGATGATGGGAGGTGTGAGAGTAGTAAGGAATCAATACACCAGAGTACATTGGCCAAAGGGTTAGGGTTAGGGTTACTATGTTGAGGTTTTAAGGGAGTTCAGGAAGAGATTCCTAGGGAAGAGGCAAGCACTCTTCAAAGCGGGTCAGTGGCATTTCCATTAGGACAATGCACCAGTCCACAACTCCATCCTTGTCACAGACTATTTGACCAAGATGGGCAACAAGACAGTTCTTATTGTCCAGACCTTGCTTCCTGTGACTTTTGGTTATTCCCTAAGCTCAGAGGCTGTCGTTATGAGGCAATTGAGGAGATGAAACAGGCTGTGACGAAGGTCATTGATATGCACACACAAGAGGACTTCCATGGGGCCTTCCGGAAGTTGTTGGAACGGTACAAGTGCATTGCAGCCGGAGGAGATTACTTCGAAGGGGACTAGAGTTTCATGTGTGTACTCTCAATAAAAGTGCCCATACGAAAAAAGTCTGGAAACTTATTTAATGATACTCGTACTTGATCCCTGTGTTTCTCAATGAACCTACGAGATCGACCTAAAAGAAAGATGGAAGAAATCTTCAGCATCCAATGGCTACGTTGGTGCAGGTACAAATTACGCAAAGGGTATTGTTTGATTGCCTGATGAAATAATTCTAACCTTATGTCAACCCATCTAATATTATTTTATACCGAGAGGTTAAAGAATCGGCTTCTTTCTACGCTCATATTTTGTGCAATTGTTTCTTAAGAAGGTTTTTTTTGCTCATTTTTCTGTTGAATACGATCAATTTTTAAACAGATCTATTTGACCCATAGATTGGACAATAACAGGTACTACCACTCTCCAGATCTTCAGAACTGGAGCCTCACCATCTGATACAGTTTAGAATTATATCTAGGACACTTCTTTTAAACGAATGTCTTACCCCTCTGCTGAGGGCATTATCAGTGTATTCTGAGTCCCTTAGATAGGGCAGTAGTAATTTACGAAGCTCTTTGTTTCGATGTAGTACAAGCCAAATGAATGGAGCACCCAATGAGACTCGAACTCATTCGTGTAAGTTTGGTAGTCTGGCTTGCTAACCATTACACCACCAGATAGGGTAGTAGTGTTGGACCACTGAAGAAAAGACGGTTATCCAACGCAGACCTAAAAGTCTCAAGACATAACGATCTTTCGTACCACACAACTTCGACTTCTAAAGCCGAGCGAGAAGGATTTGCTCCTGCGCCTGGGCTCTTCCACTTGAATAAATTTCATGCACTGGTTTCATTATACACCGTTTCCACCGACGATAGACGTAACGCACATCTCTTTCCTTATCTCCCAAGAGACAATTGGATACAAATAGGTCCATGAGAAACCAAAATAATTAATTACAACCTTGCACACATTGAAACATTGGCGACTAATATGTCTTAAGGTCGCACATATTTAATAACAGTTTGCTGATAGTAGTCGTATTAACCACTAACCTACCTATTCCTAGTATACTCTCAGACATTGGTGAAGAATCTTTAGCAACGAGGTTTAATTTATTTTGATTTATATGTTAAGCGACACAATAATTCCTTAAGGATAATCTAAAGCCAAAACTTGATACTAATAATCTATACACACTTAAACAGTTTCAAGTAATTATTCTTATTTAATAATAGTAATGATAATAATAATAATAATGATGATGATAAAGAGAACCTGCCGAATATGGGATTTTGATGTTCCGGCTGACCACAAGTGACCAAAAGTGACCATAACTGTAAGCGAAAAGAGAAATAAGTACCAAGATCTTGCTAGAGAACTGAACAAACTATGGAACATGAAAGTGACGGTGATACCAATTGTAATAGGTGTGCTCGGTACAGTCACCAAAGGATTGGTATAAGGACTTGAGGATTTGGAAATAAGAGGATGAGTGGAGACCATCCAAACTACAGCATTATTAAGATCGGTAAGAGTACTGAGAAGAGTCCTGGAGACTTGTGAAGACTAGCTGATACTTAAACTCCAGTGAGAAACCATCAGCTTACACTGCCGTGAAAATTTCTCAAAAGATTAAAATAATGATAATAATAATAATAATAAAGAAAACGAAAAGAGAGACAAGTACTTGGACCTTGCTAAAGAACTGAAAAGTTTATGGAACAGGAGGATAACGGTTATACAAATTGTAAGTGGTGTATAATCCTCATTGCCTTGGAGAAAATAGAAATCGGACGACCAGCCGTGACCATTTAAACTTCAGCAGTGCTGAGATCGACCATAATGCTGAGAAGAGTCATAGAAACTTGTCTTCCACCTCCAACCAGTATCCTGGATAACAATCTGATGGTGAGGTTCCCGTGATGCTAGAGTTTTGGGGAATGCGGAGCACCCCTTATTGCCATGGCTCCCAAGTTAACTCTGGCTCGGAGTAGTAGCACCTGATAGGGCTCTATCTATGGGTTAAATAGAACTAAACTGTGTACTTATGCCTAACTGAATTGCTTAAAATAGAATGGTTTTGACATTGAAACAGCGCACTGATACTAAACTGAACTCTTTGAAATAGAGCTGTTTTTGACATTGAAACTGTGTACTTATGCTAAACTGAATTGTTTGAAATGTTTTGACATTAACTAAACTGTTTTGACATTTAAGTGTTTATTAACAAAAACTATACTTACACAAAACTGAATTGTTTGAAATTTAATTCGGCGTTAAATGACCCAAAAGGAATTGAAATCCAGTAAAAAATCCTAATCAACATAGAAATTCAAAGAGGCATGTTGACATTCAGACTCTAGTGAAAGGCCATCAGCCAAAGCTGGTGTGAAAAACTCGTAAGGAATAATAATAATAATAATAATAATAATCATATAATATGGTTCCGAGACTACAAAAAGACATATGATATGGTTCCGCAAAGCTGGATAATAAACTGTCACAAAATGTACAAAATATCACACGAAATCATAAACTTCATCGAAAAAACCATGAAAACTGGAGAGTTGAATTAACAGTAGGAGGAAAAAGCTTGGCTGAAACAAAGATCCAAAGAGGGATTTTCCAATGAGATGCACTGTCACCCCTACTATTCATAATTGCCATGATGCCACTAAAGTACATTTTCAGAAAATGCACGGCCGGATACAAACTAAGTAGATCGCAAGAAAAGATCAACCACCTAATGTACATGGACGACATAAAACTATTTGCAAAAAATGAAAAAGAACTGGAAACCCTAATACACACAGTTAGAATATACAGTTAAGACATAGGGATGGAATTTGGCATTGAAAAATGGGCTCTGCTCGTCATGAAAAGTGGCTAACGACATCTAACTGACGAAATAGAACTATTAAATCAAGACAAGATCAGAACGCTCGCAGAAAACGAGACCTACAGATACTTAAGAATCTTGGAGACTGACACAATCAAACAAGTGGAAATGAAGAACAAAACCCAAAAAGAATATCTCAGGAGAACTAGAAAACTTCTCGAGACAAAGCTCTCTAGCAGAAATCTTATTAGAGGAATAAATACTTGGGCTGTAAACCTCGTTAGATACTCGGGACCCTTTCTCAAGTGGACCAGAAATGAACTTAGACAAATGGACCAAAGAACAAGAAAACTAATGACCATGTATAAGGCATTACACCCCAGAGACAACGTGGACAGACTATATGTACCAAGAAAAGAGGGAGGAAGAGGACTTGCCAGCATCAAAGACAGCGTTGACATATCCATACAATGACTCGAAGACTACATAGAAAACACGAAAGAGGACTGATTACGGCCATCAGAAACAATACTGGCAACACGATAGATAACAGAAGGACAAAAACTAGGAAACAAAAATGGGAAGGAAAACAACTCCATGGGCGTTTTAAACGACTAATAAACACCTCACACGACAAAACCTGGACATGGCTAAGAAAAGGAAACTTTAAGAGAGAAACAGAATCTCCTAATGGCAGCACAAAACAGCGCGATAAGAACCAATCATATCAAGGCGAGGATAGATAAGACGCTACAAAATAGCAAATGTAGGCTATGCGGTGACAGAGATGAAACTATCTATCACAGAATAAGCGAATGCAGCAAATTGGCACAGAAGGAGAATAAGGCTAGACACAACTGGGTCGGCAGGTGATCCACTGGGAAATGTGCAAGAAATTTAAATTTGATCATACGAACAAATGGTATATGCACAACCCAGCACCTGTCCTAGAAAATAACACACACAAACTCCAATGGGACTTTGATATACAAACGGATCACCTAATCTCGGCCAGAAGACCAGACCTTATAATAATCAACAAAATAAGAAAATCTGCAAAATTGTCGACTTTGCTGTCCCGGCTGACCACAGAATAAAACTGAAAGAATGTGAAAAGAAGGATAAGTACCTCGACCTTGATAGACGATTGAAAAAACTATGGACCATGAAGGTGACAATTATACCAATTGTGATTGGTGCTTTTGGCACAGTAACTAAAGGAGTATTAAAGGTATTAGATAATTTGGAAGTTGGCGGACGAGTGGAGACCATTCGAACTACAGCATTTTTGAGAACGGCCAGAATACTGAGAAGAGTCCTAGAGACTTGAGAAGACTTGCTGCCACTCAAACTCTAGTGCAAGACCATCAGCAAATGATGATGTGAAAAACTCTAAAATAACGATCCCAAAAGGCTTGGATAAAAGACAGGAGGAATAGTAAATCAGAAGAAGAATCAAGTCCATACGGGCCACAAACTTTTTGATATCGACCACAATATTTAGAAGAGTCCTAGGGGCCTGAAGAGATTTGCTGTAAACTCCAATGAAAAATAATCAGTTAAAACTGTTGTTAAAAACTTAAAGTTTTAGGGTATCAAATATTCTTATCTAATATTGATAATCTTTACACAATAACGATTCCGAATTACTAATAAGATGTATCAGTTGTTTGGACAGTTGTGATTTTACAAAGCTTTCTGCTGAGATGTTGCACTATTCCGCATGAATGGTGCACCCAGTGAGACTCGAAATCACTCACGAAGGTTTGCTAGTCTACCTTGTTAACCATTACACCACCCGAAACGAGCTGATACTTGTATAGTTATATAATATCTATTATTCCAATCTATTATCAATAATCTATACACAATAACTTTTCCTAATTTCTTTTAAAGATAATCAGTTGTTCGCATCGTCATATGGTATCGAGTATTCTTTTCTAATTTTTGGACCAGTCGGTTGGGGCTGTAGAATACGCCGACTGCATCTCTGCGGAGGGGTATCCTCCTTCCAAAGGGGTCTCTAAATGACATATTAATGAGGCTTTAGTCCAGGAGATCTGGAATATGTGGTTGGTTGGTTGTTTTACGGCGTGTCAACCCTTTTCGGGTCATTTTGATAAAAGTTTGTATGTTTCAAAATCTTCATAATTTCAAACAATCCAGTTTAGCATAAGTACAGTTTTTGTTTTCATACAGTTAAATGTAAAAAAACAGTTCTATTTCAAACATAAGCATAAGTACACAGTTTAGTTATATTTGACCATATGTGCTACCACTCCGGGTCAGAGTGGACCTGGGAGCGATGGCAAAAAAGGGTACTCCGCATCCTGCAAATCTCCAGCATTACTGGAACCTCACCACCAGATTGTTTAGTGTCTTATCCAGGACACTGGGAAGAGTCTTACCCCTCTGCAAAGACGCAGTCGGTGTATTCTACTGCCCCAGCTGACTGGGCTATTGGGGAATGTGGAGTTCCTCTTTATTGTCATTATTCCCATGACCAGAGAAATAGCACCTGTTAGGGTCGCACCTATGGGTCAATTTGAAATATTTAATCATATTCTATACCTGAAACCATTCAACTGTATGAAAACAAATGAATATTAAATTGAATTATTTGTACAACATAGAAATACTAAAAACTATTTTTAACTGCGTGCAAATAACATTATTAATGTTAGATAACAATACTTGAAATCGTTTATCAGAGAGCAAACAAATGAGTTGTGGCTCGTTTATAAATTATTAACTACTGACTATTCGCTCAGAGATCACACACACACACACATATATATATATATATGACCAGTATTTGGCATTGAATAACCTACAAGGGTTGATATGCCGTAAGGCATAACTGAGTAACCAAAATGCAATGCTAATAATTTGCACACAGTTATATCATTTCAAGTATTCCTATCTAACAACAATAATTTACAAGTAATCATATGATTTCCAATAACTAATAATGATAAAAATCCTTTGTAAACAATTATACACATTAGATGTTTTACTGCATATCAACTTTTGTGGGTTATTTAATGCCGAAACATGATACTAATGATTTATACGCATTAATATAGGTTCAGGTATCTATTCTTATTGAATAATAATAATAATAATAATAATAATATTTATTTGCACATAGTTATATGGTTTCAAGTATTCCTATCTAATACTAATAATATGTACATTATTAAATGGTCTCAAGTCTTCCTATCCAATATGAATAATTTTCAGACAGGTCTATTTGATTAACAGGCACAACCACTCTAAGTCTGAGTTGGCCTGGGAGTAATGGCATTGAAATAATGACTTTATACTGCTTAGAGACTCAGAATTGGATTCTCATCACCGGATGCAATTTAGTGTCTAACTCAGGAAACCATTTTTTAGAGGGGTTTCATCTGTTCTAAGCTTCATCGACAGGAATAAGATTTGGTGCAGGTGTGTTTAATGAAACAAACATTCTATCATATTTTAAAGGAAATGTTTATAATGAACTGAAATGGAAAAGATGTCGGGTATGAGCATTGTTTCGCAAGGTCAGAAGTATGGTGAACTCAGTGAGAATCGAACTCAGCAACAAAGGGCTGCTAGCCTTGCAAGCAAGTTATTTAACGCTTTTTCATAAACTGATTAATGAAACATCTGGATTTTAAGAATTTCGTTCACACACACACACACACACACACACACACACACACACACACACACACACACACACACACACATGTATATAAATTACCAGATCTGTCTGTCTGTCTGTCTATCTATGTATCTGTCGGCTGCATTTTCTTTTATTTTAAACATGCTTGCTTGATTAAAAGAGACACTGTCTATTTTATCATTGACCCATTCAAGTCTTCGTGTGAGTCGTTTGACATCTGAATGAAATGAATTCAAAAAGGCACCATATTTTGCCAAGTATTTTCGGACCCTGCAAGAGCCATCTTTGGAGGAACGAACATGGAAGTAACAAACACATTGAAGAGTTGAATGCATTTATATAAAGAGTCGGAAGAAGAAAAAGTGGAATAGGAATTTACGAAAGAGAAGAACTTTACTGGATGTAAAAGAAAGAATTAGCGGGAAAATGTCAAAGATATTTAAGAACGTGGCTGCCGCATTCGAAGTTGATCTTTTTTAAAGAAAGTTTGGTAATCTTCAAGAATTTGGATTTTTTGTGTGTAATATGGAGGTGTTTTCAGTTAAAAATATTCGGTATTTGGAGGAGAGGCACGAATGTGTTTTTAGGTGTTGAGAGATGGAACTAGTTTCGAGTAGAGGAAGTCTTAATCGTCTTGACAGAGTTGTTGTGGTATGGCCAAAAGTACTCTGGAAAAATATGGCACCTTCTTTTATTCCTTTTATCCAGATGTCAATCCAGATGACTTTAACAGATCAACTATAAAATAGGCAGAAACAAAGTGTCTGTCTTCTAATCAAACATATACATACATACATACACACACACACACACACACACACACACACACACACACACACACACACATATATATATATATATATATATATATATATATCGCCGTAAATGTATGTTATATGTATTTTACTTCAAAATATACTTATATCATACATCTTCATTGATGCATCGGGATGGGTTATCAGTGATGTTTCCTTTGAGTTCACAGGGGGTTTCGGGTCTTGCAACATCAGACCTCCTCGCCCAAATGACCCAGTTGGCATTGATCTTACGCCAACTACCATCCCGGCAGCTAAACTGCGTCTCTTCCGCACGAGTCAAATGACTTCAAAACAAAAACTATTTGTTTAAAAACTGAAGTGACAGTACCAGCAGTTGCGAATAAAATAGTGGCCACTGCAAACAATATCGTAGAGTCAATTTAGCAATAATATTTAAAAGAAATGAATAAAATCGACAGCACGAACATGATAAAAAAATGTGAATATATATATATATATATATATATATATAAGTAAATATTATATCTTGGAATTTTCATGATTCAAGTATTTTGTTTTATTCATATTTGTTTCAAATAAACTACGTTTTTAGAAGGAGATTACAATTTTTTATTATTATTTACGATATATCTTTAATTAAACTATCGTTCTGTTAGTCCTAATTTAAGGTATACTTTTTCTATTAATAATAGATAATGTTTGTTTTAATCATAATGCATATAGCATTTCATAGAATATAATGTATTATAATGCTTGTATTTCATGATTGCATTGATAAAAAGTTTTTACTGTAATTTTAATTATAAGTTGTACTGAAATATGTAATATAATGTTTGTATAACATGATTGCGTTATTATAATGGTTGTATTGCACATTGAATTATAAGTTATTGCAATGAAGTATTATGTATAACAATGCCTGTATTACATGATAGCATTATCATTAATTTGAAGTATTACGTATTACAATGCTTATTGAAGTATTAAAATGCTTGCAATACGTGACGGTGTTATTTGGATATTTGTATTCTAATTTGAATTTATTATAGTAATTTGCTAAACCTTTTGCTTTGACATGGGGCACCTTCGTATGAATGGGGCACCCAAGGAGACTCGAACTCACTCGCGAAGTTTTGCTTGCTAACCATTACACCACACGAGACGCTCAGTTATCAGTTATTGTAATGAAGTATTAGCCATCATAATGATTGTATTACATGATTCCATTATTATAATGTTCATGGACATTGGCCTAGCGGTTAGAGTGTTCGCTAATAGCCCGGGAGACCTGGGTTCAGTCCCAGGTTGAGTCATACCAAAGACTCAAAAAATGGTACTTGATGCCTCCTTGCTTAACACTCAGCATTATAAGGTACGGATCAAGGGTAAAGTAGAGCAATCCAGGGAAGGAGTAGCGCCCTCCCCTACACCTTGGTGTAGTAGCTATCGAAAAGGGAGCCTTCGGGTTACCCTCGACTATGGTCGCCAACTTTACTTACTTTTTACTTATAATGCTTGTATAACATACCTTTATTATTATGATTTTTTTTCATTCGTAATTTGAAGTATAATGATTTAATATAATACAATACTGATATTATTCTTAATTTGAAGTTATGGTATGTGTTAGATATTTGATTTTTGACATGCTACGTAAGTTACGTAGATATCAAAACAGGATGTACACCTGCGTCTAAACGTAAACAAAAGACAGCAGAAATGCTAAGTGAATTGCATGGGTGGCTTGCCGGAAGAAAGAGTGAAGACGAAGTGCAGGCACGTCCAGTAAATTATATAACGACCGAAGATTTTCGACCTCAGAAGAGAGAAGAAGGGCCGGTAGATGAATCGTTAGACGTCACATTTTTCTGGGCGCTCACCGTGTACCAGATGGCCCATGTTTTAGAAGTAGAGAAAAGTTTGAAATATTGAGGCTCGCACAAATCGAAAGTGGGTATGCTCCCAGAAGAATGTAGGGGAGCCTTGCGAAGGCCCTGTAGTTAAAAAACATAGAGAAGCTAAGATTAAACACATCAAGATAATGCAGAGAACTGTAAAGAAAAGTAAATCGAAAACAGGCATGATCCTAAAAGAAAGGGTGCCTTGCGAAATCCCTAATTTGGTTTGGTTTCTTTGTTTAACAACCTTAGTGGGTTATTTTATGCCGAGGCCATCCTTCTAGAAGAACAGCAGTGATGCTATTACACCTATAGCTGGGAGGATAAGGGGGTATTTGTCCGAAAGTGAACGTAATAGCACGACTGGAGTTCGAACTCGCTTGCAACGATTCCAGAGTCCAGCGCTATAACCATTACACCCCTTCGCGAAGGCCCTGAGTTGAAACTGAGATGACTAGATATTTTGAGTTGACTTGTACCAGTCTCGTGAAAGCAGAAAGAAGACGAAGGGTTCTCTAAATGTACTCTATCTCACTCTGTGTGCATATCTTAGTGATTCCTGACTCCCTCTTCTCACTCAACTATTTCGACTATTTCGTAATAAAGAAAAGCAAGAAAAAAAAAAGGCAGACTGTATTTTTTTTACAATAAGAGTTATTATATTTTCTTCAACCGGTATATAACATATGCAAAAGATGCTGACGATGTTTTTCTTTCAACACGCTTAGTTGCTGCAGTTATATTTGTCTACCACGCGTACAGTAGGGAAAGAATTAAACTTTCGTTGAAAGAAACTGATGAGTCTTCTCGAAAAGGTTATAGCTCACATTTTCTTCTGTAAATTAACATTTCTTGCGACATGAAAATTCTTCAGGATATATTATGACTCATTATGCGATTATTTTGTTTCACTATTTTTTTAAAATATATTTTTTGCGTTTTTATATTTCTAAGTTCTGAGATAAAGGAAGTTTTTTGTTGTTGATGCTCAAGATTTACTTTCACTTGGGAAATCGATATGCGACAGAAACAAAAATGTTACTGATCGTCGCTATTTGCTGTTACCGAACTCAACGATAAAAAGCAATAGATAAATAAAACAGGTCCCGCTATCACTTACACAAACGCACACGACGAAAAAGATAGATAGAGAGAGGGGGGATGAGAGAGACAGAGAGAGGATTCAAGAGCGAGATAGAAAGGGGGGGTTGCTAGAGAAAGAAGTTGCGTGTCCCTGTGCCTGTGTACGAAGAGGAGAAATAAATAGATAAATAAATAGCGAGTGTGTGTATATTTGTGTGTGTGTGTGTGTGTGTGTGTGAGAGAGAGAGAGAGAGAGAGAGACAGACAGACAGACAGAGAGATTACAATCGTGTGCGTGAGAGAGGAGAGAAAATTTATGAATGTGTGTGTGAGAGAGAGAGAGAGAGAGAGAGAGAGAGAGATTACGATCGTGTGCGTGAGAGAGGAGAGAAAATTTATGAATGTGTGTGTGTGTGTGTGTGTGTGTGTGAGAGAGAGAGAGAGAGAGAGAGAGAGAGATTGCTTTTGAGCATCAAGCTAGCATCATAACATTATTAAGAAATTTATATTAGATAGAAGCAGTTATTACAATAATTATATTGTTTGCAAACAGTTATATAGTATGAAGTATTCTTTTCTAATACAGATAATTTTACCATGAAGGGGGAAGTAAAGGAGATGCGAGAGATATAGACTACGAACATACTCATAGAGAAACACATGCGCACAAACAAGTGCCATATGACCATATATGAACATACCTACTCACACAAAGCAACTGTTGTCATTCTTTGTCAAAATTCGTGACGCATGTCGATTCTAATTCAAAGGGAAAGTGAAAGTAAAAAAAAGAGATTTCATTTATTTATTAATTTTTAGGGTGAAGGATTTATTATTATTATTATTATTATTATTATTATTATTATTATTATTATTATTATACTCCTCGCGCGCTTTTTACGCCAACATTAGCTGATGATGTTTCAAAGAAGTTTGAGTGACAGCAAGTCTCCTCAAGTCTTCAGGACTCTTCCTAGTATTCTGTTCGGTTAAAGAGTTAAGACCCTCCCAAAAAGGTATATTATGGGTATCTCACTAAAAGGCAACTGATAGTGAGGCCCAGTTTTGGAGATCTGGGGTGTATGGTTGCGAGTGGAAGTTTTTTTGCGTTTGTAGGTGTGTGTACGTATGTGGGAATTAGATTGCTACTGTGTGTGTGTGTGCGCGTGTGCGTTTGTGTGTGTGTGAGACAGAGAGGGAGGGAGAGAGATTGCGATCATGTGCGTGAGAGAGGAGAGAATATTTGTGAATGTTTGTGTGTGTGTGTGTGTGTGTGTGTTGCTCACTGGTTTCACCAAATTAGGTCTGGTCTTCTCGGTGGGATTATGAGATCTGCTTTTATCTAAAAATCCCAAATAATTTTTATACGCTTAATTCTCTTATATGGATTCTGGTTTGTGCATTTTGTAGTATGGTCAAATTTCACTTTCTTGCACAATTCCCAGTGGATCACTTTCCCCAGTCTAGTCTTATCCTATTTACCAACCCCTCCGCTCGGGCAGGATATGACACAAGGTCAATTTTTAAGCGAAGTTTTACAGGTTTCAATTCAGAGTTTTCCTTCTAGACTAGTTGCCTCACCAAGGCTGAAGAACCATGTCTGTCTTACTATTTACCCGTAGCTGGAGGGAGAATAATTGGATTAATACCTTTCCCAAGGGTATTAGTGCTATGTGAAATGCAATCGTCCAGGATTTGAACTCGTGTCGCCGTGTCCATTTCCTACGACGATAACCATTACACCACGTGTCTAGTCTTATACTCTTGTGCTAATTTGCTGTATTAATCGTTTCATTTCTTTCTCTGTAAAATCTACACTTTTCATTCTGATACTACTATTTTCGCTTTAACATAATTGGTCCTAATGATTTTGTTTCGTATTATCATTTTACTCGTTTGAGACTTTTTCACACCAGCGTTAACGGATGGTTTTTCAATGGGATTTGAGTGACAGCAAGTCTCCCCGAGTCTCCAAAACTCTTCTAAGTATTCTGGCCGATCTTAATTATCCTGTAGCCTGGATGATCTTCACTTGTCCTCTAATTTCCAAGTATTCCAGTCCTAGTACCAATCCTTTGGGGGATTGTTCCAGGTACATCAATTACAACTGGTATCACCGTCACCTTCATGTTCCATGATTTAAAAAAAATTCTAGCAAGGTGTCGATATTTCTTCTTGTAAGTTTTTCGCATCAACGCTGGCTGGTGGTTTTTCAGTGGGGTTTGAGTGACAGCAAGTTTTACCAGGCCTCCAGGACTCTTCCTAGTATTCTAGCTGAACTTAACAATGATCTAGTTTAAATGGTCTTGGTTCTTTCTTGGAATTAAAGTTCTTCAACTATTTTCTCTCGCCTTTATGTACCGTTCCGCGTGCACCAGCCACAATTGGGATTATCATCAACCTCATTCTCCATAGTTGTTTTAGTTCTCTAGCAAGTTTCAAGTATTTGTGTGTCTTTTTTGCTTTCTTTCATTTTTCTATGGTCCACCAAGGCGACAGAATCCACTAAAAGGCAGATTTTCTCTTTTTTGTTAATTATCACTAGGTCTGGTCTTCTGGCTAATATTCAGTGATCCGTCTTCGTCTCTGAATACCAAAGATTTCTAAGCATCTCATTCTCTTGGACGTATTCTGGTTTGTGCAAATACGATTTGGTAATATGGGCGTATTTTACTTTCTTGTACAATTCCCAATGAATCATCCTTCCTACCCAGTCATGTGTAATCTTGTACTCTTTTTGTACTTGTTTGCCGCATTCTCTTATTATGTCATTAACTGTTTTATCTCTTTCTCTGCATAACCTACACTTGCTATTCTGTTGCGAATAATCGATTTTCATTTTAATATAATTGCTCCATATGGCGTTGTTTTAAGATGCTATAAAAAAAGAGATTTAGTTTCATACTATTATTATCTTACGGTGTATGTGTTTTTCATATCAGTTGTAACTGATGGTCCTCTCTGAAGTCCGACTGCCTTCAACTCTCTTTAGTTTTCCAGGACTTTTCTCAGTATTTTCGCAAATCGCAACTGTACTGTGTTCTGGACGGTCACCCCAGTATTTTTTTTTAGATTTAGAATTAGGTACTGTTCCATGTGCTTCGGTTATCATTGGTATCACTATCGTCTTGTTCCATATTTTTTGAAAGCTCTCTTGAAAGGTCTCGGTATTTACTTAGATTTTCAATTTTCTTTACTTTAACTCTGTGATCTGCCAGAACTACAAAGTCGTCAAGTACATTTTGATTATCGCACGTCAACATGACTGCGATCATTACTGATATATTTTCAAGCCAATAGTCCTGTCTTGGTATACGCTAATTGTATATCTGTAGAAGAGTAAAACTATTCCAAAAGGATATATCCTGGGTATCTCACTAAACTGTATTTGATAGTGAGGCTCAAGTTTTAGAGGTTTAGTGTGGAATACCTCTTGATTGCTTTGCTCCCAGGTTCACCTTAACCCACATTGATAGTAGCTGTTAGGGTCTCATCAAATAGGTTTGCAGAGGGAGTCTTTGTGCTGGACTGCGACCTCAGAGTAAGCGAGTTCGAACTTAAGTAGCGTTATTTTCGAACTATAGTGTAACCCGGATATAAGAGAAACTCGGATATAAGATAGATTTTCTCTCGTCCCATATGAGAGCCTGTGTTACCTATAGACCAAACCCGGATATAAGAGAAACTTATTATCCGGTCCTAAAACTCTCTTCTATCCGGGTTACACTGTAATACTTTAAAGAATGGTATGAATCCCCATATCTTCCCACCTATAGGTTAAATAGTATCACTGCGATTCTTTTACAAGGATGAATTTGGCATTAAAGAACTCACGTTGGCCATTAAAACAAAGAAATAAAGAAACAAAGAAATAAATCTGTTCGAAGAGTATTCATATTAGATACAACTATGTACAACCCCCCCCAAAAAAAAGTTGGCGGGAGAAGAAAAATAAAACCTTTTAAGAAACAACTAGGGGAGTTTCCGATCCGTTGTGGTTAACTTGCAGGACGAAGACATCGTAGTGAGCGAGTTCGAACTCTAATGGCGGTATTGCATTCACTTTCGGGCTAATACCTTTTGGAAAGGTGCAAACCCTTTATCCCCCCACCAGCTATTGGTTAAATAGTACCACTAGTGTTTTTATTCAAGAATGGCCTTGGCATTAACTAGCCCACGAAGTTTGGTATGCCATTAAAATCAAAGACGAAAAGATTGGTTTGGTTTGGTTTTATGGCATATCAGCCATTGTTAGTTACTTAATGCCAAATCCATTTTTATCCATATAAGCAGTTCTATTTCAAGCAATTCAATTTAGCATAAGTACGCCGATTAATTCTATTTGACCCATAGATAGGACCTTATCAGATGTTACCACTCTGGGCCTGAGTGGACCTGGGAGCAATGGCAATAATGGGGTACTCTGCATTCCCCAAAGCTCCAGCATTACAGAAGCCTCACCATCAGATTGTTAAGACGAAAAGAGACAACTACATAAAAATGTAAATATGAACGTCAAGTAGACGTGATTCCCTAATCTCTAGATATAACATATCCTTGCTATAGCTGCATTGATATTGCTTGAATTACTATAGATATCTTTTTTGGAGAAGAGTTTATCAAGAATGCTATTCGGAGTTACTTTTACATGATTTTACTAAATGATGCTAATGTTTTTTACAACGTGAGTTCCTAAATTTAAAACTCCTCCAGGACTTTATGAACATTTTGTATATAAATTTCACCTAACTCTATAAAACATAACATAGTCAATGGGGCTTGTTTATTCAATTTATCAAATCTTAAAAATAGAATAAAATAAAATAAAATAACGCGTCTTTCAAAACTCAACTTTAGTTTTATTAGATTAAACATATCAATAAAATGCATCTTTCGTCCTCTGAGCCGTCGTCTAAATGGTGTATGAATAATGAGAGACGCCACAAAACATTTAATAGTCTCCATAAAAAATTTGATGGTTGGTAAATGACAGTTATGACACGTCGGTAATAAAACAATATTAACAATGACGTTAATCACGGATCAACACAGAGAAAGCAATGACGGCGGCCATTGACAGCAATACCAAAACCGTTGAACCATTCCTAATGGTATACAGGTTGTGTTCAATTAGTACAAAGACTGAAGCTGTATTTACCAATACAGAAATGAACAGTGAATTAAACTATTTTCACCCTAGAAGAGTTTATATATTTCTTATATTACGGGATTTCTTCATTTGTTTGTTTAGTGGCATATTAAACCTTCGCGGGTTTTTCAATGCCTAATTCATCTTTGTAGAAGAACACTGGTGGTACTATTTTAACCCATGGTTGGGGGATAAGGTGGCTCATACCTTTCCCCGTGGTATTAGTCCGAAAGTGAAGGTAATATCGTGATTGGAGCTTGAACACGTTTATTTCGAGGCCGCGGTTAAGGACTTTGGGATGAACAGCAGAATAAGAAGAGTCAACTATCATAGATGAAATAAAAGGTTCGGTTAAAATTTCTTGAAGATAATGGACTGCGATGAAAGACATCTGACGAAGGTACAGCGATCGAAACGTTGTGAATATTACATCGAAGACGATGACAATAGATCAAGCCGTGTAAATATAAATAGTTCTCTTGCTATTCAGCATATTATTCTAAGGAATTTTCCATTGGTCAAAGTACCCCTGATATGGTCGGAAGGTGTACCGTCGGAATTCTTTTAATGTCATTCATATTCTCAAATTTTTGTCTTCAGATGGATTTTCAGTTCAAGTCAAAATTGTCAAGTTCAACACTAAAGAAAATAAGGGAAGAAAAAGAATATGTTCATGAAAAGTAATGTGTATATGGCAGATATATAATTCTTTTCTTTTATTTGGCAATGAAGTGTACTTCGTATTCCCCAAAGCTCCAGCTTTACTGTTTAGTGTCATATCTAGGACACTCGTTAGGGGGGGGGTTACTTCGTTGCATAAACGCAGTCAGTGCATTTTACAGCCCCACTCGATAGGGCAAAAAATGTACTCGGGATGTTATGATTATCACCGTAGGAAATGGGCGTGGTTACCCGAGTTCGAAACCTGGATGAGACTGTCTGCATTTCACAAAGCGCTAGTAATCTAAATAAGGGTATAAATCTATTCTCCCACCTAGCTATGAGTAAATAGTAGGTCAGAGTGAGCCCTTTAACCTTGGTATGTTAACCAATCTAATCAAAAGGAATCTCTGAAATCGAACCTGTAAAACTCCACTTAAAAATTGACCTTGTGTCGCATCCTGGTGCTGTGGAGGGTTGACTAAATACAAATCCCGGTATACAATGACATTTTAAGTTTACCTTAAATCAATGGGAGTTTAACATTCCGATAAATATATCAGACAGACGAACAAGCTTAGGTAAATAGTTGTCATAGTTCGCAATAAAATGGACGTCGGATTGCTACAGGATTTGTTACTGAATTAACAGTCAGTGATAGAAACGCAATAAAAGGACGATACCTGCAGACAGGAAACGCCCACGCAATGCACTGGCTGTGGATTCAAAATATCACGCTTAATTCCTTTGAATTATCCTTTGGAAAAAGGGAGATCGTATCTCTGTGAGGGCGGTAGGTTTTAAATTTGGAGACGCCTGTAAATAATTGGAAAGGTTGTTTTAACCTTAAACGAGATTAATATCCAAACAGTGAATTAAGAAAGCAGAACCAGGCATCGTTTGTGCAATATTCATTTTACTATGTTAATCTATGCCTGTAACGGTTATCGACGTAAGAAATCAACTCAACGAACCGTGTTCAAATTTTGAACGAAGTTGTTTCTGTTTCACTTTGCTCTAATACATTTGGGAAAGCTATCAATCTATCTCTCCTCTTCTCAGCTATGGAGAAATAGTAGGACAGACTTAACTCTTTAGCCTTGGTAAGGCAACCAGTCTAGGAAAAGAAAAACTTAGTTCAAACCAGCTTTACTCCGAATTCAAAGAATTAAATCTAGCTTTGTATATACCTATTAACCCAATCCCTCCATCATGAAAAGGATGTGACAAAAGGTCAAGTTTTTTAAAATGAAGCCTAACTGGTTTTACTTTAGTTTTCCTTCTCCTATATTGATTACCTTACCATTGCTAATGATCTTAATCTCCCAAATATGTAACCATAGTTGGATGCATACCTTTCCCAAGGGTATTAGTACTGTGAGAAATGCATGCTGCATTGTCCAGGATTTGAACTCGGGTTGCCGTTACACATTTCCTATGACGATAATCATTACACTTCGAGTGCCTCCAGCTTTTTTATATATATATATATATATATATATATATGTGTGTGTGTTACAAAATGAACAGGTCCACTAAGAGATTTGTACTTATTTATTTTGTTCTTACATATACATGTGTTTGCAGCTTGTTCCTTTCGTCAGAGAACAAATGTGTGTTAGATTTCTCTTCCTCTTTTCACTTTCTCAGAGTGTGTCTACTGGCCTGTCTTTACCCCAATTAGTTGTTGATGTGTTAAAGGCTTTCGTTGTTTTATTCTGGGTCGTTGTGTGTGAGTTTGTATGTAAATTTACAAAGCTTTTTGATTAGTTATGGTACAAGGCAATATGAAAGGTACACCCAATGAGTCTTGAACTCACCCGTATAGGTTTGCTAGTCGAGCTTGCTAACCATTACACCACCAGAGGCGTCCATGTGTGTGTTTGTGTGTGTTGAGTTGATACTGTAGAGTTTATTGGTGTTTTTTTTTTTGTTAAAGTGATTTTGAATTCCATCAATAGTTACTTTTTCCTCTCACTCAGTGTATTTGTTCCTCTCGCCCCCCCTCTCTCTCTGTATTGATTGGGCTTGATTGTTCCTGGGTGTGGGGGTATAGTTTTGGTTTTGAGTTTTTCTTTGAAGTAGTGGGGGGTTTAAATTTACAGGCAATTAGTGGGTAGAGTGTTCGCCAATGGTCCGAGAGACCTGGGTTCAATCCTTGGTAGCGTCATTCCAAAGACTTTAAAAATGTTACTTGATACCTCCTTGCTTAACATTCAGCGATATAAGGTACGTATCAAGAGTAAAGTGGAGCAATCCAGGGAAAGGAGTAGCACCCTCCCCTACAACTTGGTGTAGTAGATATTAAAAAGGGAGCCTTCTGGTCGCCCTCGACCACAGTCGGCAACTTTATTTTACTTTACTTACTAATTTGTATATATATATATATATATATACATGTTTGTTTCCATTTTTTTGTATATATATATATATATATGTTAGTATGAACATATATGAGTGCATTTATGTGTGTGCCTGTGTGAGTAAAGAAGTAGTGAATGGTATGACGGTTACCGGCGAAGAAATTGAACTCGATGAGCCGAGCCCAAAATCTGGACGAGGCTGTTTTTGTTTCACTTCGCTTTAATACCCCTGAAAAAATATATATCTTTCTCTTCTTTTCCTACCCGGCTATGGGTAAAAATAATAGAACAGATTAGAATCTATTGCCTTTGTTGGGCAGCTGGTGTAGGAGTAGGAAAAAGTCAGAACTACCTTACAATGATATCGCAGTCAACAAAGCTATGAGGACTCTCCCCATAAATATTTAAAAATATGAAACTGCTCAGGTGAGAGGGATTATAAGTGAAAACGAAAATTTTGTAATAAGGGGCACGCCCTGAATAAAAATAAAAGACCACCTTCAAAAATTAAGAAAAAAAATTGAATATTGTAAATCAGATATATGAAAGATAAGGTTAAGTGACATTTAAATTTAAAACAAGAAGAAATTTTAATTCATTTTTTATATGTATATTAGCATCCATGCTAAATTTTAAAATCTAATTTTGACGCAAATATAAGACTACAAATAAAAACTAAAGAAAACATTATTATATATAGTCTATGTAATATAAAAGCTATTCAAACTGTAATACTTAAAATACTAAAAACATGAATGGCTAAAGAAACAAAATTATCTGAATTTGAGAATGGCGAGATTGCAGCTCTGAAAAGAGTCAGAAAATCTCAGAAAGAAATTTTGAAGGCCTTAGGACGCAGTAAAACCGTTATCTGCAATTACTTGAAAAGTCCAAATTAGTATGGAACAAGAAAACTGAATGGCAGGCTAGAAAAAATATCACCACAATTCAAGAGAAGAATTGTTTGCCAAGTAAAAAAGAAAACTTTGACAACATAAAAAATATTGAAATCTCTAGTGAATGCTTCTTGCAGCACGAGAACAATGGCATTTAAACAACGAAAAAATTAAGAACAAGAAAAGAATTCATCGTTCAAGTTTAACTATTAAGTACAAAGAGAAACAACTGGAATATGCTCGTCAATATCAAACCAAGAGAGATAAAGAATGGTGAAAAGTTATTTTCTTGGACGAAAAGAAATTCAATTTAGACGGTCCAGAAGTCCTGGCACGCAAAAAATGTTCCAGAAGAGAATTACTCAACAAGGCATAGTGGAGGAGAATCTCTTATGACCTGGTGGTTGTGAGCTTCTCATCTTCAGGAAAACGTAAACTGCAATTTGTCAGTGGCCGACAAAATGCAGAAGATTATGTAAAGAGACTAAATGATTTATCTCTCGCACAAGAAGGACATCGTCTATGTGGAGAAGAATGGATTTTTCAGCAAGATAATGATCCTATCCACAACGCACCAATAACAAAGAACTGCTTGCTTGAACAGAAAATGAGATTTCTTGACCACATAGCGTGCTCTTCAGACCTCAGTCCTGTAGAAAATTTGTGGAGATTGAGTGTTGTAAAAGTTTATGAAGAAGGTCAACAGTACTTAGCAATTTCTGAACTCAAAAACGTAGTTCTAGACGCATGGGAAAAACACCTTCGGTTCAACTTCAGAAACTAGTTGATAGCATGTCCAGTCGAATTTTTGAGGTTATCAAAACTAATGGCGGATCTACAAAATATCAAATAAAAAATATTGCCTTCATATTCAATAGTTCTGCTCATTGGTCTTATATTTACATGAAAATTTTTTAAAAATTGAGCATAAACGCTAATACACATATAAAAATGAATTGAAATTCTTTATATTTCATATTCAATTGTCCTTATGCCTTATCTTTCATATATGTGATTTTCATAATTTAAAAATTGGAAACAATATCTTTTTCTTCATTTTTGAGGGTAGTCTTATATATTTTTATCCAGGGGTGTATATATTGATTGAAACATTTTTGTGACTTGAATTTTAGCCAAATCGAAACAATAAATCTAATCTCCAGTTAAAACTACTTATAAACATTATTAGGAGGTGCCCGTGGTGTAATGGTTATCGTCGCAGGAATTGGACACGGCGACACGAGTTCAAATCCTGGACTGATTGCATTTCACATAGCACTAATACCCTTGGGAAAGGTATGAATCCAATTATTCTCCCTCCAGCTATGGGTAAATAGTAGCACAGACTAGGTTCTTCAGCCTTGGTGAGGCAACTAGTCTAGGAGAAGGAAAACCTGTTAAACTCCGCTTAAAAAATTGACCTTGTGTCATATCCTGCCCGAGCGGAGTTTGGGTAAATATGATAAACATTATTAGTAGAATTTAGTTATACATGAATAATTATTTCAGTTTCCAGTTTTAAAAAATTAACTTATCAATTAATTAAATTAGATTATTTAGATTAAATTTTATATGGAGAAGTAACAACTCGAGGATTTATTCATGTTAACTCGTTATAAGCTCAATTTTTCTATTTTTTTATGTTTCTTGGTTTAATGGCATTTCAGCCTTTGTAGATTATTTGATGCTAATGCTATCCCAGTGATACTATTCAAATCATCCTAGATTTTTAATTTTCCGATTGATAATGAAATTATTATTAGGAAACATAAAGATGGAATTAGTTATATGAATTTCTGAGATGAATCAGGAAACTTAGCGTAACGGTTATAGGCGTTGGTTCCCTAAGCTTCTAAAGTGCCAATCATCTGGTGTTTGTTGGTTCAATCCTGACCGCAGGCGAGTAACAATATAGGAATACCTTACGCTTGTACCCGGTTATGGTTAACGGAATCAGGGCAAGCGATCCCAGTGGATGTAATACTGGACGTGGTTCAAAGCTCTGTGTAGGCTCCCGAGTTCGAAAAGAAACAGCTGAAGAAGGGTGGAAGACATATCGACCGAAACGTTGGGAATATAACAATAAAGATAAAGATAATAGTAGGAAAAGCCTGAATTATAAAATTGGAGTGTCCTGGGTATGACAATAAACTGCAACTGATGTTGATGCTGTATTCTTGGAGCTTTGGAAAATGAGGAGTAACCTACCTCTTCACTGACATTACTTCCAGGTCTACTCTGATCGGAGAGGTAGTATCTGTTAAGGTCCCATCTTTGGGTTAAATAGAACAATCCAATCTTTTATTAGGGAATATTCATGCATTTTCTATACTTGAAACCGTCTAATCGGGTGTAAACCAAAGACCGTTAAATTGAATTATTAGTATTGCATAGTAATACTTTGAATCATTTATCTGCGTACAAACGAATGAATAATCTTGAATAGAATAAGCTGGCAATACTTGAAACTATTTAACAGTGTACAAACGAATGAGCTCTAGCCCGTTTAAAATTATTACATACAATCTATTCGTTTACAAATAACATATATTTAATATATATGTATAAACAGGATTTGGCATTGAATAACCTATAAGGGTTAATATGCTGTGAAACAAAACCAACCAACCAACCATAAGAATGGTTAGTAAACAATAAAATATCCATTTAACTTTTATTATTGTAAATACCGGGCCATTGAACTAATGAGTAGAGTGTTCGCCAATGGTCCGGGAAACCGGGCTTCCGTCCCAGGTCGAGTCATACCAAAGACTCAAAAAAAAGATACTCGCTTAGCACTCAGCACTATAAAGTAAGGATCAAGGGTAAGGTGGGGCAATCATGGGAATGGAGTAATGTCCTCCATAAGACTTAGGTGTAGTAGCTATTAAAAAGGGAGCCTTCGGGTCGCTCTCGACTAAGGTCGCCAACTTTACTTACTTTAATGTAGATACAAATATAACATTTATTCATGCAAAATATAAGTTGAATTAACAAAATGCATTCAATGAGATTTTCATATTTATTTTAATTATCCTCAAACAAGTGATTTCGTTTGGTTTCTTTGTTTAATAGCATATCAACCTTCATGTGTTACTTAATGCCAAATCTTCATGTGTTACTTAATCAAACTTCATCAATCAATCTTAATCAATCTTCATGTGTTACAAATCATCAATCAATCTTAATCAATCTTCATGTGTTACAAATCATCAATCACTCTTAATCAATCTTCATGTGTTACAAATCATCAATCACTCTTAATCAATCTTCATGTGTTACAAATCATCAATCAATCTTAATCAATCTTCATGTGTTACAAATCAATCTTCATGTGTTACTTAATGCCAAATCTTCATGTGTTACTTAATGCCCCTGTAGTGGGGCAGTTGTACAATTTAATCCATTAGTTGGGCAGTCCACTCGGTCGGGGCTGTAGAATACCCCAACTACATCTGTGTAGAGGGGTAAGACCCCACCAAAGAATGTCCTGGATATGATACTGAACAATCTGATGGTGAGGCTCTAGTAATGCTGGAGCTTTGGGGAATGCGCAGTACTTCTTATATGCGATTGCACCTAGGTCCACTCTGATCCGGTGTGGTAGAACTTGATAGTTTCCAATCTATAAGTCAGATAGAACACTCTGACATTTAAACTGGGTGCAAACAAATGACTTATGCTAAATTGAATTGTTTAAAATAGAACTGTTTGATCGTTTACTTGTGTGTAAGGAAATGACTTGTTTAATTGAATTGTTAGTGATACATAGCAATACTTGGAACCATCTAACCGTGTATAAACAAATGAATAATATTAAATTGAATTATTCATATTATATTGGAATGCTTGAAACCATTTAATTGTGTGCAAACAATGAGTTTAGGCTCATTGAAAAATGTTATCAGCATGATTAGTTTACAAATCCTATATATCTTCTATTCAAGTATAAACAGGATGTGGCATTAAATAACCAACAACAGTTGATATGCTATAAAACTAAACCAAATCTAAATAGCATCATACCTTTCGCTAGGGGTTCGAAAGTGAACGTAATACAGCAAATGCAGCTCGAATTAGCCTCGTGTCCTCAAACGATGGCATTGGACCAAAATTGGTTTATAAGTGGGAAGAGGTTACCTGTTCTACACACTAGAGCTCATGGTGTAGTGTTTTTTGTAGTAAGGAATGTGCACAGTGACCATAGTTCAAATCTTGGTTTGGTTTGGTTTCTTTGTTTAATGGCATATTAACCTTTGTAGGTTATTTAATGCCAAAGCTATTCTCCTAGAAGAACAGTAGTGGTACAATTTAGCCCATAGCTGGGAGGATAAGGGGGTTCATACCTTTCCCAAGGGTATTTGCCCGAAAGTGAACGTAATAGCGCGACTGGAGTACGAACTCGCAAACTACAATTCCGCAGTCCATCGCTTTAACCATTACACCACGAGGACACCCCTCAAATCTTGAACGAGGCTGTTTGCATTTTACATAGTGCTAATACCTTTGGGAAAGGCATGAATCCAATTATTCTCTCTATGGGTAAATAGTGGGGCAGGCTGGGTTCTTTAGCATTGGTTAGACATACAATATAGTAGAAGGAAATCTCTGAATTAAAGCCTGTTTAATTCCGTTTAGAATTGACCTGGTGTCACATCTTACATCTGCGGAAGGGTTCATAAATTTATACATACAAGAAACTTAGGTTACAACCCCTTACTGAAAGTATTAACGACTAGAACTAAGTGCGCATAGGCAAATCGGTTCGACAGCTTTTAAATAAAGGAAAACACAACCACCTTTTGATTCCAAATAATCTAATTGAAGGAAAGAAAATATCTGAAAAGGGAATATGTCATGCAGTCAACGTGTGTCTGCGGATTTAGCTTGTTTGAAGATATGTCCTCGTAACTGGTAAGACGGTCAGCCTGTAGTGGGCTTCAAAGTAACAGTATTTACTTCCCATCAAGGTTTTTGGCTCCTCTGTGTTTCTTTTAGGGGCAGTTGTTGTATGTGTTGTTGGTCATGGAGGCTATTTCACGCTAAAATCAATGGTTTTTGGAGAGAAAGCAGTCTAGTAGATTGCTGTACCAGATACTGACCGACAAGTCAAGGCTGGAGAAACGGCCGTAAAGGAGAGCGAGCAAAAAAAGTCAATGTTTATATAGGGGTTAGTGAGGGGTACACATGACATTTGCAAGAACTCTGATTGGACATTTATTTTAGCCCAAGCCACATGAGACTGTTAAATTTCAATATAGTCGGTATATCAATTATAAGAATTGATTGCTTGATTGATTTTTTTTTAGAATTAAAGTTTGCTTAAATTGGCAAAAATTCATAAGATACGTACAGTATCTGGTTTTCGTAAGCGATCATCTATCTGATCAGGTTCGACATCTCGTAACATCGATTCTATAAGATCCGATATTTTCTGCGTATTTTGAACACAAAAAAACAAACACTATTTTTATTTAGATATATTCAGTTTGATGCAAGGTCATTTGTTACACTGTCTGGTGTTTGTAAGCAGTTACCCATTTAACCGGGTTCGACATCTCTTAACTTTGATCTGCTACTTTTAGCGTGGTTTGAACATAGACCAATAACCATATAAAAGAGTGAATGTTTGTTTTTGTTTCCATTTTTATTTACTAAGTCTTGCCTAGAATGGCACAAGGCCAGAAAATGCTTACGATGTTCATGAGCTGTCACCCATCTAAGAATTGAACAGGTTTGATGTTACTAACCTTCGCTGAGCAGACGGCAGCTGATGCTTTCAGCGAGACTTCCCTGCACGTCAGCCTTGAGGAATCGTTTCGTCGCTATTACCGGAAAAGAGACAAATTCGACTATATTAAGTCACAATACAATTTCGTTCCTCAATGATTCAGACGCTAGTTCTCTGATTCTGCCCAGTGAACACATGCCTGAAACTGTTTCCAAATCGCTGTCCCTTTTTTTTTTTTTTAATCCTTCCTTTCACTTTCATTATCTACAGATCATTCGGAATTTGTATCCTGGAGTTCAATTGAGTGGAAGAATGTCAAAGTGGCATGCATTACACAGTGCGCTCCACAAAGAGGGAAATAACACCCAATGTACACTGCATTATTAATAGTAATTTACACGGGAAAAAATGTGCTGTGCTCTTTAAGGAAACAAACAAACAAACCAAAAACATAAACACAAAACAAAACAGAGACAAATTTTGAACTGAGTTACTTTTGGCGAAATAGTTACCATTATAGGAAATAGATACGATAGGGTTCAAATCCTAACGGAGGTTGTTGCATTTTCACACAGCACAAGTACCCTTTGAAAAGGTATTAATCAAATTCTTTTTCTTCCAGCTTTGAGCAAATACTAAGATTGACTAAACCCTTTAACCTTGGTACGGGAACCGCTGTTGAAGGAAACCTGAATCAAAACCTGCTAAATTCCTCTTAAAAATTGACTTTGTGTCACATCTCGCTCGTATGGAGAGGTTGGGTAAATATATATATAAATAAAGTTGGTGACTTTAAGTCGAGGGTGACCCGAAGGCTCCCTTTTCGATAGCTACTACACCAAGGTTCGGGGAGGGCGCTACTCCTTTCTCTGGATGGCTCCACTTTACCATTTATCTGTACTTTATAATGCTGAGTGTTAAGCAAGGAAGCATCAAGTACCATTTTTTGAGTCTTTGGTATGACTCTACCTAGGATTGAACCCAGGTCTCCCGGGCCATTGGCGAAGTTAATTAATATATGCATATTTGTGTTTCATGCGAGTTATATACATTATGTTTTTTTTTTTGTTTTTTTTGCTGGGTCCCATATAATTTCCCACATAATCAATTCGGACGAAGAAGAACTCAAAACAATATAATAGCACAAACATATATGTGAAAACTACAAAAGGCTATTAACTTAATGGCTTTGCGGCAAGACTTATTTACTGAGGCCCACCTTGAACTGGAATGATTTCAAATCGTCTTATCCGTCTGACTGTGATGAAATTTTAAAAAGGAGTCAAAGTGAGCGCCAATTCCAGGAAGAACGCTGATTGACTCCACTCGACGGCTAAGGGTAGATAATTATATTTTTTAATAACATTTTGAATACACTAATTCTTGTCCTGTTGCTAAAACGCTTATTGGTGGGACTGAGAATACGACGACTGCACGTACCCGGCATAAGGATAAGGCACCCTGCTGAATAAAGGTGTCATGGTTATGACACTACAATATTAAACGTTACACCATGATCTCTTTCAAAAGGAAGCAGTAAGCATTTTCTTTTTTGTCAATTTTATCGGTATATGAAATTGTTAGCTTCTGAGAATGTGAATACGTCAATTGCAAAAATTGTGATAAATAAAAAGGCAGATTAAATGTATAAGAACAATTTCTAATCTTTTGAATATCGAAATTGTCTTTTATTTCATAATCAGTTAGAAAAATCCTCATTTACGAAATGAAACAAGAAGAAAAAAGTCTAAAACTTCGCTTTTCGCGTTTTTTTCAAGACTTTTTACGTGAGTTGATGCAATATAAAAAAATTAGAATGAAATTCTCTACAAGATGTAAGCTTTATTAAAATCGAATGAGTTTTATAAAAGTAATTTTGGGCAAAAAATATCAAAGTAATATTCAAGGCATTGTTATATAATGACTGTTGATGTGGATTCTGGGTTCGTTCCTGGTGACCCTGTGGGCTTTGACAAGCTGTCACGTTGTGATTTGTAAACAGGGGTATGGCTGTGCGTCGGGGTAGGCCAGTCGAGCAGGTGTGTAACCAGAAGGAGACCACGTGATATGAGAACAACGTGGTCAGATTTAGACACAATCAAGTTAGAATTGAGAGTCGAGCAAGAGATACACAGTCTATCAGAGGCATCTCTGACGTCTCTGACGATACGGCTTGCAAGGGGCTACAAGTGTTGGCACTCACTGACTCCAGAAGGAAGATATGGGGCAAGAAGTCCCCTCTCTCAGTATATGTCTCTCCATCTATCTCTCAAACTTACAACAAACTGTGTGCCCCTTTCGAGAATAAAATGAGAGAGATATATTTCTTATAAAGAAGTGTGTTTTCTTCGTTCATTGAAGTTCTTTCATTATCTTTGATTATATTCTTGGTTGTGTCTATGAGAAGTATACAACAGCATCTCACCTCTGCTTGTGGCGGTATCTTCAAAAAGTGTCTCAGAACAACTGTTTAACATATTACAGCTATTGATCATTTTCTGACAATGTTTTTGCAACACTTAAGATAGTTTCTATTGGAAATTACAAAATTAGGAATTACATTATTAGCAATACTTAATCGTATTGTGTACAGATTAAGAGATGGTCATTTTTGAAATAAAGGACGTTGACTCGTTCTTATTAAATTTTATGATGATTATTCGTATTCATAGGAGTCAAACTAGTTGTATTTACCCATATCAATTACGAGTTTTAAAATAATAGCTATCGAAAATACAAGACGTAGACTCGCTTTTATTAAATTTTAGGATAATTATTCGGATTAATAGAAGTCAAACTAGAGGTGCAAATTACATGTTGAAACAAGGTGATTATTAAAAATAAAAGACGTAGTATTGCTTTGTCGTAAACTAATAACTTGACTAATTTTCGTTCACATAATCTCAAATTTTAACAGGATGCGTAGAAACAATTCAAAATTCTACATAAAATGTTTAAACGCCTTTTATTTCCCAGTATACGAGGTTTCTATAACTGAAAAGAAAATAACATAAAACTTTAATTTTGAGTTGTTTCCCCACATACTTTTAAAAATTTGAGAGCATTTGAACCAGTTATTGAAATACAAAATTATATAAGTTTTTCTAAAACAGCCGGTATAATCGGACCTTTTTACTTTCCTCAGATTTAAAAACAATAAAACACAACTTTAAAGGGACAATGATCTCACACATAAATTGTTTGTCCTTATATCTTTGAACATATTCATTGCTATTTACATATGTCATATATTGTTCACATTGTTTTAAAGGAAGAGTCCCTGTAGCGTTGGGGCTAAGGTGCTGGACTATGAGATCGTAGTAAGCGAGTTCAAACGCCAGTCGCAATATTACATTCACTTTCAAACTAATAAACTTGAAAAACGTACGAACTCCCTTATGCCCTATCCTCAGCTAGGGGTTAAGTAAGGTGGGTGTACTCGTGGTGTAATGGTTAAAGCAGTGGACTGCGGAATCGTAGTAAGCGAGTTCGAACTCTAGTCGCGCTATTATGTTCATTTTAGGACAAATACACATGGGAAAATTATGAAACCCCTTATCCTCCCAGTTATGGGTTAAATAGTACCGCTATTGCTCTTCTAAAAGGATGGATTTGGCTTTAGATAACATGAAATGGTTGATATGCCGTTAAACAAAGAGACCAAAACCAAACTAAGGGTTTAATAGTATCATTACTGTTTTTCCACAAAAATGGATTTGGCATTGAATAACCCACGAAGGTTGGTATACCATAAAAACAATAAAGCAAACTAAACTAGATATAGTCGTCAGGCCCGAATAAGATAATCCGTTAGTATCTCAAAATCAGAAATAATTTTTTGGGTATTATTTTCCAACACACGAAGATTGATATGCCATTAAACAAAGAAACAAAACCAAACGAGATGTGGTTGTCTGGCTAGGACTGAATGATCCGTTTCTATTTCAAAATCAGAGATAATTTTGTGCCAATCATTTTCCAACGCACGAAGGTTGATATGCCATTAAAATAAGAAACATAACCAAACTAAACGAAACCAAACCAAACTAAACCATTGTTCTTTAATTTTCAAAGTAAATGGAATTCTTACTCCTGTAAAACAGAATGATGCAACCCCCTATAAGCATGTAGAATTTGTCCTGATTTAGTTCCAGTCGTTATTTACTTGTAATTTGATTCAATGTCTTGTATCTGCTCCATAGGAATTTGGTGAGTCATTCGTAATCTGTCGATTACATCGTTGATTCAACGCATCGATCTGGCATAAATAATAGTCGTTTTGGAATCATCACATCCACGCTAGAAATCAATCGTTGCTGACATTATAAATGATTCTATGCAAGTAAAATTTATGAACATTGAGAGACATTTTCCAGTGTTTCGTGTATATCCTATCCTTGTACTTGAACTTGTCCAACACTCTACAAACTTTTGAACCGATCTGGTATCGATGAAAATGTAAGATAATCTTTGCAATGAATAGTGAATCCGAACATAATCACTCGCAACACAATTGCAATGTTGTGATCCTGGTACCCAGTTGTTTGACTGAGAATGAAAAGTCAATCACCAGAACTCTCGCAGTAGGTGCAAGAGACGGTTTCACTCGCAACACAATTGTAATGTTGTGATCCAGGTACCTAGTTGTTTGACTGAGAATGAAAAGTCAATCACAGGAACTCTCACGGTAGGTGCAATAGACGGTTTCACAACGATACGTGGGGATTTTAAAAGAGTCACTTAGATATGGTCAAAGCAACGAGTCCAGACTTATATTTCGTGGTTCAGCGACCTGCTATTGGTGGATGGGATACAATTTCTTAAACAAGGGGTCTTTCTTTGATCAACTTGAAAATTCCACTTCATGTCTTCTCGTTTTTGAGACCAGTCCCTAATATATACTTATACAGACCAATGAATCAGTAATGTAGTGGCCACTTTCCGCCACTAGTGATCCTGGTGACAAGCTCTAAGTCCGATAATGAAATGTCAATCACTAGAACTCTTGCAGTCGGTGCGAGAGACGATAACACAAGATTTGGGGATCTGAAAAAAAAGATCAGTTAGTAATCGGCAGGGTGACAACTCACGACCTAAGTTCTGGGGCTGGCAAAAATTCTTCCCACCCAACGATTTCTCAAAATATAGGCCTTTTCTTGATTAACTTGAAAATAGTATTTCACGTCTTCTAGTTTATGAGACTGTCCAGAGAGAGGTTGGGTGAGATTTTCTGTAACCACGCATCTGACTTTTCCTTTCCAATCTCATCTTGTCGTTATCTCTTTTTCTCATCTTTTTCTCTTCGTCTTCGAGACTCCACCAACCTGACTAGATGGTGATCTTGTGGCAAGTATTCTCATCATATTGCAGAAAACCAACAAAGTCTGTAAGTTACTGCTGGCGCATTCTGGATTATTGATAACGATGCACTATCTCAAAGTCATCATCTGATGAAGATGGTACTTAATGCTGCTTTGCTTAGCACTTATCATTATAAGGTACGGATCAAGGGTAAAATGGTGCAATCCAGGGAAAGGAGTAGCGCCCTCCTCTACACCTGAAAAGGGAGCCTTAGGGTCCCCCTCGACTACCGTTGCCAACTTTATATATATATATGTATATTAAAAATGGATATAATTTGCTATTCCGATTTTCTACGGCAATTATATGAATGAAAATATTTGGAATTAAAAATCAAATTCATTGTATTGAAATACGGACCGGCAAATAGAATGTCGTATAA
>OY757910.1:34790935-34868435 GCA_963585895.1 Sepioteuthis lessoniana | reverse complement strand
CTCCCCTAACAAGTGTACTGGATATGACACTAAAGAATCTGATGGCTCGGCTCCAGTGATGTTGGACCTTTTTAGAATGCGGAGTACCTAATTTATTGCCATTGCTCCCCGGTCTATTGTGGCCCGGAGTGGTAACACTTGATAGGGTCCAATCTTTAGGTCAAATAGAACTAAACTGTGTGCTTGCACTAAACTGTGTGCTTGCGCTAAACTGAATTGTTTGAAATAGAACTGTTTTGATATTTAACTTAGCGTAAATAAATGATTGATGCTTGGTTGAAAAGTGGGTAGAGTGTTCGCCAATGGGCCGGGAGACCTAGGTTCAATACCAGGTCACGTCATACCAAAGACTTTAAAAAATGGTACTTGATACCTTCTTGCTTAACATTCAGCAGTACAAGGTACGAATCAAGGGTAAAGTGGAACAATCCATGGAAAATCCTCTGTGTAGAAGCTATTGAAAAGGGAGCCTTCTGGTCACCCTCGACTATAGTCACCCACTTTACATTTTTATTAATGATACATAGCAAAACTTACAACCATCTCACTTTGTTAACTAAACTGAATACCTTAAAATATAACTATCTTATCTATTTAATCTGTGTACTTATGCTAAACTAAATTGTGATAAATAGAACCGTTTATATATATAAATCGATTTGGCATTAAATAACTCAGAATGGTTGATATGCCATAAAACCAAACCAAACCAAAACGAATCAAATCTTACTTGTTATTTGAAACTAAAGACAAATGATTATTATTATAGATAGAAATAATTATGTTCGATTCCCTATCGGCAAAATGAATAAGCATGGCGGAAGAATGACCATAACATTTTTATTTATGAAAATATACGTCTCTCTTTATTCTTCGAAAGGGGGTAAAATCATCTGTATGGACTTGGAGTCTGCTATTTTAACCCATAACTTCTTAACCAGGCAGTGCTTCCATATTCATATTCAGGGCCCCACTGAGCACTTTTTCTGCTACTCGGCCTGGAAGTACTCAACCGGAGACCCACTATGGGCCACTGTCCCATCGGGGTGCTCAGCTACTTGCTGGTTCTCTCCGTGACTGACCGAATCTTTTCTGGCTGCAAGACTGAGACTGACCGTTACTCTGTGGATAACAGTGTATATATAATTTCATAACGCATATGCATTTCCGGTTCAACCCATTTGCTGCTTACAACTACGCATGACTGCCTTCCGGTTTACACGGTTCTACATAATTATCGTTATTAAATAGAAAAAGAATAGATTCTTTAACTTTCATCATCATCATCATCATCATCATATCGTGCTGGCAGCACGGATATCCCTGACCCTCTCTCGCCACTCCTCCCTATCGTTCATCGCCCTAGGTAGGTCTTCAGGACACCAACCTGTATCCTCACATAGCTGCTGAATGTACGTTCGAGCTGGTCGTCCTGCTTTTGCGCGGCCATGTGTGGGGATCCATAAGAGTACATCTCTTATGAGTTCATCTCTGCTTCTCCAGCAATGTCCTGCATGTCTGGTTCGTCTAACTTGAATAGTTTTCGTGATAGGGGGCAGGTGGCCGTACAGTTGGTGTCTTGTGGGGTGTTGCTGCCAGGACTTGTTCAGGATTGCACGCAGCATTCTTGTGTAATTGCCATCTAGTTTCTTCTCCAGCCGTTTTGTTAGCGTCCATGTAGTGCATCCATATAGCAGTAGGAATTATATTATAAATTGAATTACTATGACCAGCAAATTTGGCAAGCACAGCGTGTGACATACGGAACCACTGGACAGCTGTTTCAACCTTATTAGATCTCATCATCAGCGTATATCGTATCTACCCCACTGATGATTGAACCAGCGATCACAGGATGCAGAGCCGAAACTCTACCACTGAGCTACTGGTCCACATAGCAATGGGGTGCCAAATCAACTCATGGTAAATGCGCGGCCAAATAACCAGATAGAACTACTTTAAACCATACAACTGTGCACCCGCCTTCAGGTGGGACGCCTGGCACTTATGCCGGGAGGAGCATCAATGACAAGCATAGATTTACATTGCTTTGACCATCCAGGTCAGGTGAATCTAAACCAACAAGGTCACTTGGCATACGTGCCAGGAGACTTAGCAAAGGCTAGCACAGTTCACATTGTACCTAGTGATCCTGTCCAGCAGTGCACGAGTCTCAGCCCGCGTGCGACTTTCTCCTTTTTAAATCCCCACTATAAAAAAACCTTGTGTCAAATCCTGCCTGGTGGGAGACAATGATAAATATCATACAACTGTGTACAGATTATTTGTGTGATAGGAATACTTTATATCACATACGTTTTTGCAAAAAAGAAAACCCTTGGGAAACAACTGCAAAAAAATGTAAAAATGAATGTACAACTAATGCAGTTCCTTAACCTCTAGGGTTGACTTTTCGTTAAAATCAATCAATCAATAAATTAATCAATCGAGTCCCAGGTAAAAGCTTGGTTCTTGAATTACCATAAATCCTGTGAACTTAAACACAAAATGATGTTCATGTTTTGGCATTAAGTATTCGACATATAAAATTTGAAAAAAAAAAAAACTTTTACGATGAAACCATTCATCAATTTTAGACAGAAAATTCAATTATTCTTTTTATAGTACATTCTATTCAATTATCTCTTGGAGCATTTTATTTTTCACCAAACATTTTAGAAGTGTCTCAATGGTCTAACCACTTTTAATCAGAATTTCTGAAATCAGAGTGTTAAGAATGGTTAACTGAGTAGATTTGGAATTAAATACTTTAGCTTGAATTTTAGGATTTTGTGGCTAGTGATCCTTCTGTGAAATGGTATCAATACCTTCGCAGTGGAAGAACATTCCATCTGCATGAAATAGAAAAAACCTGTGAATCTAATTCCTTGATAATTGTTGCAAAAACCCCTTTAAAGATACAGCACGGATAGTGGATTGTGGGGATCGACCCATTTCTATGATATGTAATATTTCATTCTGAGAGGATGTTCACCGATCTTTTAAAAAAATCTCATTTAACAGCAAATAAACTAATAACAGCTAAGACACAAAACATTTGTACACTTAATTGCTTAAACTAGATTGAATTATCTAAATTGATGGAAAAAATCAGACTGATTAACTTTGTTTTTCATTCTCTCCAGACTTAATAGGTGTGTACCAAGTAGCAGCAGCAGCAACAGCAGCCCCAGCAGCAGCAGCAGTTGCCGGTTTGTCTTCTATTTGGCCAAGACGGCTTTAACCATTAAGCAATATTGTAAATTGCTGAAATTTCTTTAAAACATTTCATACTTTTATGCTTAACATCAATACCATTAATTTAAATTATTCAATCTAGGTTTTTAGGACTATTCTATAAAGACAGAATGTTCAGTTATTAAATAAAAACGTTTTGTATCATATCTGCTAAAAAAGAAATAGAAAAAAAACCTTAAGTTGAACGTCTGCTAAGTGTACTAATTTCATATCTTTCGCAAATAGTATTATCAAAAGAACAATTTCGTCTAAGGTTGACAATTAATATATCAAAGAATTTATTTGTATTAATGACAGACAGCAAAATCTCTCCTCATCGAAACTGGAGGATATAATCGGATTGCAAACAGCGTTGTTTTTCTTGTTAAAAACCTAATGTTTGAGAAAGGAGTCTAATCGAACAGCAATCCCCAAAGCGGAAAAATTAGTTGAATCACGAATCGGTATTGCTAGTTCGAATCAATGAAATTTCCAACTCTTCGTCGTTAATATATTCGTTCATGTAGACACGCTTTAAAATTCAATGGCTCCATATCTAATTGATGCTATAAATAAAACCGTCTTGGGCTCCGGCAAGAGACAAATGGAAGATGTCGGATCGTAATTATTGCAACAAGTTCATTACTTTATATAGAAGCTAAATATTTCTTGGTGAGTAAAGATTACGAACTAAAATGTAGGATTGTTATAGAGGTAAGTGAATGGTTGAGATTTTGGGCGAAATCCAATAATAATCGTGACGAAATAATAGATTGTTTTGGTCAGTAAACTGATAGCCTAGGGGTTTGAAACTGATGAAGGTCATGAGTGATCAGCTAGGGTTAGCAAAAACATACTTATGTATTAACTTTATATAAGAAGCATATTATGGTTTCTTATAAGAAATCTAATTTAAGTATCAGATTTGGTTTGGTTTAGTTTGGTTTTATGGCATACCAAACATTGTTAGTTATTTAATACCAAGTATTGTTTTTACAAATATGTTATATATGATTTGTAAACATATTTTCTTAATACACGCAGTTGAATGATCAAACAGTTCTATTTCTAACAATTCAATTTCAATTAGTTATTTGTTTGCACTCAGTTTAAATGTCAAACAGTTCTATTTGACCCATAGATAGGACCCTATCAGGTGCGATCACTCCGGGTCAGAGTGGACCTGGGAGTGATGGCAATGAAGGCTTCGCCGCATTCCCAAAGCTCCGGCATTATTGAAGCTTCACTATCAGATTGGTTAATGTCTTAATCAGGACACTCGTTGGGGGGTCTTATACTTCTTTGCAGTGATCCAGTCGGTGTTTTCTACATCCCCATTCGACTGGGCTGGCAGCTTTTGAGAAATATTTTGAAGGAACTTTACATAATGATGACAATAGCCCGCCTTGAAAACATGGATTTAAATTAATGAAAAACGTGCCAATGTTGTCAGTCTGAAAACAAGGAGGGTAAATATCTTTATTAAAGGGAGATTTCGTTGCTTAAGAACGGAGTTTTTACTTATAGATATGTTGTGAGAACAGAATGAACTTGGGGAGCAAAATTAAAGAGCCGGGTGTGGCTGTCTGCGTTCAATTCTCGTGAATTCCTTTCTGAACGGTATGAATCCATCTCTTCTCTCATCGGCAATGGGTACAATAACGGAGAAGACTGAATGGTTAAGCCTTGTTCAGGCAACCAGCCTAAGAGAAGGAAAACTCTTACGAGGATCATTAAATGATTTCCAGACCTTTTTTTCGTCTGGGCACTTTTATTGGTAGTACACACATGAAACTCTAGTCCTCTTCAAAGTAATCTCCTCCGGCTGCAATGCACTTGTTGTGCCATTCCAACAACTTCTGGAAGGCCCCATGGAAGTCCTCTTGTGTGAGCGTGTCAATGACCTTCGTCACAGCCTCTTTCATCTCCTCAATTGTCTCATAACAACAGCCTCTGAGCTTAGGGAATAACCAAAAGTCACAAGGAGCAAGGTCTGGGATGGTAAGGAAGTGTCTTGATGCCCATCTTGGTCAAATAGTCTGTGACAAGGATGGAGTTGTTCACTGGCGCATTGTCCTGGTGGAAATGCCACTGACCCGATTTGAAGAGTGCTTGCCTCTTCCCTAGGAATCTCTTCCTGAACTCCCTTAAAACCTCAACATAGTAACCCTAAACCCTAACCGTTTGGCCAATCAACTCGGGTGTACTGACTTCCTTACTCCTCCCCCACATCACATCATCTCTCACAGACTCCCTGGCTTCCTTGAATCTCTTATGCCACTCAAAGACTGATGCTCGATTCATACAAGATGGTCGAAAAACAGTCTGAAGCATTCAATACGTTTCTGTGGCATTTTTTCCAAGTTTAAAACAAAATTTTATTGCATATCATTCTTCTAAAGTGTCTTCACGTCCAGATTGCATTTTTGAAATTCACCAGCTGTGACAATCAGGCTTTAGTAGGGTGTATCCAATTGCTGCTGCAGCTGTTCATTTGAACCTGGAATCATAAAAATTGGTCAGTCATCTCATAAGATGTATAGCAATAACATAGTGAATTTTCAAGAGTCTACGACAATTTTAAATGCCTGCAAAAAACGCCTGGAAACCTATTGAAGGCATCACGTAGTCCAAACCATCTGTATAATTTCTACTGGTACCGTATAAATGGAAGCATGCTTTACTTAACTGTTTTGAAATTGTTGACCTGAGTTTAAATTCTGGGCGAAGTTGTTTGCGTTTGGCTTCTTACTAATGCACTAGAGAACGGTATAAACCCATCAGTTCTTTCTTGTACCAGCTATAGGTTAATTGTAGAGCCAACTGGGATCTTTAGCTTTGGTTAGGCAACCAATCCAGGAAAAAGAAAACTCTGAAAGCAAACCAGTGTATACAGCTTAGAAATTGACCTTGTGTCACATCCTGTTCATAGTGGAGATTTTGGTTATCAACCTTCATGGGTTATTTAATGCCAAAACTATTCTTGTTGAAGAATAGTACTGGTACTATTTAACCCAGAACTGGAAGAGGGGATGAGGGAGTTCATACCTTTCCCAAGGGTATCAGTTTTAAAGTGATAGTAATAGAGAGACTGAAGTTCAAACTCACTTACAAAAATGTCGCAGTCCGGTCCATTAGCTGCTACTCCACGGAGCCTCCCTGCTTCGTGGTGAATTTACTGGCAAATACATACCATGTAACGTAGTACAATCTGTAACATGTTATTTTGGATAGGGGATGAGCACCACTGAGTAAACCTTCCTTAGTAAGGAGAATTACTCGACATGACCCGTCCTACAGCTAGAAGGTTCATTATGTGTAAGAATGAGGATATCAGACAAAAAAAAAAAACAAAACAAAAAAAAAAAAAACGAAAATAAATAAAAAAATAAAATAGAATAAAAATAACATTATAAAAAAAAGGAACCAAAACAAAACAAAAAAACTGAGTCGTCTCGAGTTGGAAGTTTTCAAAGAATAATTATTAAAAATGAATATAGAGATTGTCACAGCTTCAAATTATGTTTGGATGTAGGGATGTGTGTGTGTGTGTGTGGAATCAAGTGCATAGTCGAAGAACGAGAGAGAGAGAGAGAGAGAGAGAGAGAGTTGGTGTGTGTGTAAGAAAGAGAGATGACAAAACCTCCAAATGCAAAACGACTTTACACTGTTTTCTCAAATGTTTTGGACTCCACCTTTCTAATTACCATGAACTTTGTATGGACACCGGGTGCCATCAAAACTATAGGACTTACCAAGCGCCATGACAATAGGGACGGATGGCGAGAGAAATATAGTCAAAGAAATCCGCGCTCCAACACGCCTTAATGATAATGATGATAATGCAAGAAATTCTTGAATATTAGGTAACGAAAGGAACCTATTTTAAGAAGGTGTTTTGTGCTGTCGATTCGCCTTCCAGCTACAAACAGAGTCGTTGTTCTTTTGCTTCAGCCGGATTCCATAATCTGTAATCTACCATCAACTAAGCAACATTTCTATTGTAATGGATTGCACCACTCAGTACGGTCACTTACATCCCATCTTACAAGCCATTCGAGTAAGACGAACAAGGGATGCTGGGAACTGCAGGCGTATAAACCCATGAAGTTTGGAACTTTGTCAGAAAAATTTATTGACCAGAAAAAGGAAGATTCGACCGATTTGGATGTTTGAAATGAATTATAGATTGAGAATATGTTATTTTCATGACAAGGGATGTGTCTAAACGTATTATTTAATGTTAATGGAAAGAAGATATGTTGTTTTTAATTTTGACAGATTGTAATGTTTTCAAAACCGTGTGAAGCAAAAATCGAAAAATTGAGGTCAGTTCAAAGCAGAAGCCGTCAATCATCCAAGGTGGCTGAGTCCAGAACTCCTAGATTTGAAATAACTCTTTTTGAAAAATTAGAATAGGGAAAATTTTTTAAAAACATTCTGGTGCAATATCACGCCAACATAGAATTAGGAGTAATTTCAATTTGTGAAAGACCATTCCTTTTGAATGAGAGGAATTTTGACACCAATGGAAAGTACAGCAAATCGAAGGGGTGGAATTAATTATTGAAATTCAAATTAGAAGAAAATTGATATTGTCATTAACTTAGCCACCCACCCTCAAATGAAAGATATACATAAAAGCAAAGGATTTCGTCCCTCGCATGAGAGATCAGCGAGAGACTAGAAGAAGGCAGCTACAAGACTTCATGTCGCTCTTGGTTCTGGCCTTGCACCAGACTGCTCAGAATTGAGAAGCAGAGAAAAGCCATATTACATGTTGTTTGGACGTGATGAAGTCTTCCCGATAGACAATCTTATAAGGAAGCGTAGAAAAACTCCGATTAGCGATTAATCCGCTGTCTGGATTAAAAAGGCAATGTGGGCAGAAAGCGGATTAGTCATACCATCCTAGGACATAATACGTTACTTAGAGATGACTTTGTGCCGGATTCGTCAAAGTAGAAAAGCAAACTGAAGCCTGAGATTAAGCGATGCCTTCAAATAGCCTTATGCCCGACCTGCGGAGATAGAGACGCTCAGAGAGATCGAGATGATATGATATTTTAGAGAGAGAAGCGAACCGGCTAACTTTTTCTATGATACTCTGCGTTTTGATCTTGTACCAGACTCCTTGTGTATTGAAAGGGAAGGAAGTCTAACATAATACGACACTTTGAAAGAAACCAAAAAGGCCGAACATGGTATGACACTTGCGAAATAACACTAAGGATTGAGAATGGCAAACATAAGAACCATTTGAGATTGCCTTGTGTCAGACAATAGAAAGCGAGAATAGAAACACCTAAAACTTATAGGATAAATTAAGCGGCCTTCTGCTTGTCTTCGAATGCTGATAAACAGATTGTTAATTTGGGAACAGGGTCTTTGACTTAATGTTCCCATCTCTGGGATGGGTGAATATACGTACCATTTTAAAAGATATCTTTTTTATTGAATATTATTATTGTTAAAAGTCGTGTTTCATTGTCTGTTGGTGTCGACTTTTGTGCTTTTTTAATGGTGCGGTCTCATCTGTTTAGTAATCAACCAGCGACTCCGATCTGCTTTCTTGATCAAAAACACAATGTGAGCAGAAAGCGGATTAGTCATGTCATCCGAGGACATAACCGGCCAAGCGGAACAGTCAGCAGATTGAAACCGGTCTTTGAGTATGCCATATGGCCAGGTTGTATCATAAGCTTTTTCTAGGTCAAAGAGGAGTGCAACTACATGTTCTTTTATGATGAATGCTTCCCTGATTAGAGTTTCTATACGGACTATTTGATCTATGGTGCTTCTTTTGGCCCTGAAGCCTGTTTGTAGGTTTGAGAGGAGGTTATTGGATTCAAGGAACCATGTTAGTCTTAGATTGATCATTCTTTCGTCTTGAATTATAGATGATATATATTTTAATGTTCAACAAGCGAAGTAAGGACGAAATCATAAACGATGTTCTCTCATGGACTCCTACATATAGACGTGCTAATGTTGGCCGACCAGTTATATCTAGTCTGTGCAGACACTGAATGCTGTGAATAAGACCAACCATTGGTGATGGACGATAGAGACGGATGAGGGTAGAATGTCAGGGAACTCTGTGCTATCAGCATGACTTGAAAATTGGCAAATATATACCTAAATATTTTACTGAGAAAAGCTATGTTGCTGCAACTATTGTAGAAATGTGTCTTAAGTAACAGGCTAACGGTCAAAATAAGGAAATTATAGTTTTATTTGTAGTTATTGCCATAAATCTTGAGTTGAGAATTAATTTTTTATTTATTGCGGACTTTTTTTCCCTCATCTTGGTAGTTTTTTTTGCGTTATTTCTTCTTTCACTACGTTTCGGCCAAATTTCAACTCTGGCCTTCTTCAGGTGATTTTTACCGCGACCTCGGATAGGAATGCTGAGTCTTGTAACCGTATCCCCAGTAATTACGGCCTTCCATAGTTGTCTATCGCACCACATTTTTGGCCAAGTAAACCTCTGGCCGGCTTGGGTAGGATTTGAAACCGCTATTTTCTGACAATGCTCATCTGGAACCGCAGACACTCAACGCCTCTATCCGCTGCGCCACGGGCCCCGAAGTCCGCAATAAATAAAAAATTAATTCTCAGATTAAGAAACCTCATCTCAAAATGAGTCCAATTAAAGACAAGTATAAATCTTGAGATTTATATATATGGGTGTGTATTTGAGAGAGAGAGAGAGAGAGAGAGAGAGAGAGAGAGAGAGAGAGTTGGTGAGAGAAAGAGAGGATTTCTATAAATCTCAAGATATTTTATCAAGTAGATGAGACTGATATGAGGAAGATAGAGCAATTTTTTTATTTTTGATTTTATCCTACTTTACTGGTCAGTATTTGAGCATTTTCTTTATTCAAGAATAATGTTTTTATAACGATTTGTTCCTTTCAATATATATATATATATATATATGCATTCATAGACAATTCAGCTAACGTGGGCAGGTACCTACGAGTCCGAGATTAAGAATATCATACTTTACTGGTTGAGCTAACCGGAATAATAATATATGATCCCTCCTGTGGGTTGAGCAATCGAGTGGGGAATTTGCCGGCGACCACATACGCTGAAATACAATAGATCTTCTCATGAATTGCGTTCTTTGGTAGCCGATAACGTATATAAAAAAAGATTAACGAAAAAATCCTTTCAATTAGGCAGAGAAGGACGTTGGTTCTGGGATAAGATATCCGACTGACATAATATCAGCTGGGTTTCGATCTAAGCTTAGAACATCTTGCAGGTGTAGCCACACTGATGAGTTGTGATATAACAAAACAGTCTCTCTGTGGATGACAATATATATATATGTATATATATAGAGAGAGAAAGAACCCATTATTTTTAAATCTAGTGAAAATTCTTCTTGTCAACAAATAAGTTTTCGTATCCCTTGCTGTCTCAAATATAGACGAACGGTCTAAAAGTCATCGGATTTCCAATCGAGGTCAAAATGAATAAATTGCCTCGTCGAACCATGGCAGATGGACCCAGTCACCCCTAAGTGAAACTTTGAGTTACAGCGTAAGAATTGTGAATTATATATATATGTATCTTTATTTATGTAATCCTTCTCTTTCTTTTATATAAATTTATAATGTGTGTGGATGTGTGTGGTGGGATAATAGGCAAGTAAGAGAGAGAGAGAGAGAGAGAGAGAGAAAGAAAGAGAGGGAGAGAGAGAGTCATAAATAGATCGTGGTTAAAGTTGCTTTTAAAATCTCTTTTAAAAACACCTAAATACAACCGGTTCATACAAGCGTCTGATGATCGATAAGTAATCGTGAAACTGGCAGTAACGCAAAATGCTTATATTGACCGGTCAAATTAAGACATTTTAAGAAGAGATTTTAACATCAGTCTAAATATAATTTTATGTTGGCTTTATCATACATATTGAGACTTGTAGGAAAATTTTTTTTTCTCTAATAGAGTCTCAGAGGTGGAGGAACTGCCCAAATTTGATTGGGTTCCGATCAAGTGCTTCAGATTAAAATTAGTCATTATCTTGATGAGTTTAAGGCTATGATATTTGCGTAAAACTGAACCAAACTAAAGAAGAAATTTTTTCAGACCATCATAAAAAATCAATATAAATAGTTAAAAATAAACTTTGTCAGTAGTTTTGTTCAAAATATGCTTAAGAGAAAGACAGCTGTATATATATATATATATATATATATACATATATATATATATATGATAAAAGGGTGGGGTCACTATTAACCTTCGATGGCTGAGACGCTACTAAATGATTTCCCACACTAAAAAAGAAAACCTTGTGACTTATAGTCTCCAATTATTGATAATATATATTTTAAGTCTTATGGTCTCCAATTATGGACGATACATATTTTTATGTCTTATCGTTTCGAATTATAGACGATATATATATTAAAGTCTTTGAGTTTCCAGTGATAGACGGTATATATCTTTTTTGTCTTATCGTCTGGAATTGTAGATGATATATATTTTAAGTCCAACAAAAACGATTTTTCCACACTCAGATAGTAGATGAATATTACGACAAATTCAGGTTTCAATTCCAAGGCCACATTTTAAAAAGAACTAGACTTTTGGAATGAGCAAGTTTTTCCGTAACCTGCATGTATATATATGTTGTTTTCATTTATTTCTTTTATCTTGAATAAGATTCTCTCCCATGGTGAGGCATATGAATACTTCTATCAGTCTTCGTGCAAGACAGTATGAATAAAGCAAACCTGTTTCCAGTAGATTCGTCTCCTAGGCATCACCTCCCGGGGTATGTACTCCCCAAATTGATAAGATCTTTTGATTTTTTTGTTTTTCTACAGACCCTGAAGGAGTCGTACTTAAATCAATGTACACGAATATTTTGTTCCAGTCTTCCAGTGGGAAAATGTTCTGATGCCATTTTTTCAGGCAGATAATAAAAATGGCACTCCCCCAAAAAACAACAAAAAACAAAAACAAAAAACAAAAAAAAAAAAAAAAAACAATAATAAAAATCAAAGGACATAATAGTGGAAACAAGAGCCGCTGCTTCTCTTTTTTTCATCGTAACTTCTTCTTAAATTCGATTCCAGCGATTTGTTTTCTAGTTTGCTTACGTGACAAAAATAAGGTTGTATAAATCGTGGGGATAAAAATTTGTTTCGAATTTGGAAGATTGGGTTGTTGATTCTGATTTGCCATTGCATTCATGAGATTATCCAATCCTGTTACATGATTCTTTGGTCCATCAAAGCCTCCATTGCCTGATTTTCTCTATTTACCGATTCCGTTTCTTGTTCTAAGTCACTTCTTTAATCTTTTAAGTCTATCGTTTTTCAATTACATTCTTTCTGTTTTTTGCTTTTTGTTTTTCGTTTTCCACTCCTTTATTCTCACTAGTTTCTTTTCAGACATCATAGAAAAATGTTTTTTGATTTAAGAGAATATCTTTCTCTTCCTGTCCAAAATCTTTTCTCTTTTTCTGTCTTCAACACTTTCAGGCATTTTTTACCCTCATTCTGAAAGATCTTTCTTTCTTTGATGATTTTTCTTCCTTTTATTCTTTTGTTTTTCTTCTACTTTGTCTTTTGTTGATATTTTTCTTTCTTCTATTATGATTGTTTATTTGTTTAATTGCTTGTTCATTTCTTCTTTCTTTTTTACCTTTTTTCATCCTTTTCTGTTTGTTTTCTCGTTAACATTTCTTTCTTTCTTTCTTTCTTTCTTTCTTTCTTTCTTTCTTTCAAGTTTTTTCTTCTTTCTTTTCTTGCTCATTTTCTTCGGGACTTTTCGTTATTCTACTTTGTTTTCATTAATATTTTCCTTCTAATTTTAAGATTCTTTCTTTCTTTCTTTCTTTCTTTCTTTCTTTCTTTCTTTCTTTCTTTCTTTCTTTCTTTCAGATTCTTCATTCTTTAACCGTTTCTTTTCAGTTCATTTTCTTTCTATTCTTTCTTTCTTTCTTTGAAGATTTTTCTTCCATCTATTTTTTCTTCCTTTCTTTGTATATTCTTCATCCTTCTATTCTTTCTTTTTTTCTTTCTTCAACATATTTCTTCTTTCTACTTTTTTCAGGATTTTTCCTCCTTTAAATATTTTCTTCCTTCTACTTTTTTATTTTTTCAACAATTTTTCTTTATATCTTTAACATTTTTATATCTTTAACATTCTTTCTTTCTTTCTTTCTTTCTTTCTTTCTTTTCATTCAATTTAATCTCTAGGATATATAGCGTGATAACAAATTCTGTCTGGAAGGGAAAAATTACGCCTGCTACTGAATCACAATTATTTTTTTTTGTACAAACCGCGTAATGAAGTCAGTATATATAAATTTTATTTAGGTTTACCACCGCCCCAGGTACGAGTTTAGCTTTTGCCATTTTAGTGGCAAGGAAACGTCATCATTATTTAATACTAAAATTTTCAGTTTATTTCAAATGTAAATTTTCTTTTCACCACTGTATATGGAAAACGAGGTAACAAAGTATTTTAATTAGATTGATAGGTGTCTGAATTTCTGAAACGATGCTAAATGATTTTTATCATTCCGGGTTTTTTGGACTATTCTCTCCATCTTCATTGTTATATTCACAAAGTTTCGGCTTATATGTCTACCGGCATTTTGGACAAATAGCGTAATGGTTATAGGCTTAGGTTACCTAAGCTTCTAAGGAGACAATCATCTGGAGTTTGTAGGTTCAATCATGACTAAAGGCGAGTGATGATACAGGAATACTTAACACTTGTACCCGGTTATGGCTAAAGGAATCAGAGCAAGCAAACCCCGTGGATTGAATATGTTCTGTTTAAGCTCCCGAGTTCGACAAGAAAAAGCTGGAGAAGGCTGGAGGACATATCGGCCGAAACGTTGTGAATATAAAGATAAAGACAACAGATTAATTGGAACACAAAATCAGTTTTTATGGGGACTAAAGCTACTTTGAATTCAGAGTTTTCTTTTGCCTGGTCTAAAGTATTCCCTATGTAGTAGTAATTGCTTGCAAAATATCTAGTTTGGCTCAAGGTCAGAAGGATGGAGCACTCAGTGAAATTATGTCCAGTAAGAGGTTAGTTCTATAGAGAGAGTGCAGTTTTCACTGGTGTCTCATACTGGCGGTCTTGTGCGAAATCTAATCTTTTAGCGGTCTCAAGTGATGCGATGTTTAGTGAGCTAGGCTAGTTGGCCATTGCAACTTATTTCGATTCTCATTGGATTTCACAGATCTTGCTTTGTTCCTGACGAGTTATGTTTGCTAGGAGATAACTACAAAGTGGAGAATTCGAATCTCACTGGGAGCCTCATGTCCTTGTTTTTATTCTCTTTCTTTTCCAGTAACTTCATTCTCCAATAGTTTCAATTTTTTCATTTAATTACTTTCTTTTTTTTTTTTTTTTTTTTTTCCCTTTCTTACCTGCTATCTTTGTTCCTTTCTGCAAACTTCATTTTTCTTAAACACACTCCTACATTTTACTTTTTTTAATCATCATTCCTTTTGTTCCTCTTTTTTTTTTTCTTTTTTTTTTGAGCGTATTTATTCAGACCATGCAACAATTTGATCAAGAACTAAATTAATTGAATCAAGAAATAAAATAAAAACAACAATATTTGTACAGATAAAGATAAGTTCAATTTACATTATTATTCTGATTGGTTAAAATGGAGTAACTATGGAAACTGTAGAGAAAAAAATTAACCATTTTTATCTTTGATGGTTTGGTTTGGTTTCTTCGTTTAATGGCATATCAACTCTTTTTAGGTTATTTAATGCCAAAGCCATTCTCCTAGAAGAACAGTAATAATTTACAAAGCTCTTTGCTTCGATGAGGCACAAGGCCGAATGAATGGGGCGTCCAATGAGACTCGAACTCACTAGTGTAGGTTTGCTAGTCTAGCTTGCTCCTAGAAGAATAGTAGTGGTACTATTTAACCCACAGCTGGGAGGATAAGGGGGTTCATACCTTTCCCAAGAGTATTTGCCCGAAAGTGAACGGAATAGTGCGACTGGAGTACGAACTCGCGTACTACGATTCCGCAGTCCATGGCTTTAACCATTACACCACGAGACGATTGCATGCTTTAGACAAACAACACACAAGAAAATATGCATAAGAAAAGTGCTTTGTTCTTATCTAATACTAACAAGATTTACTTTATAAAAAAAAAAGAAAAAAAAAGAAGGAAAACATAACCAAAACGACCAAATATTATAAAGTAAATACAGTGTTTAAAAAAATGATATAATCTGAGATGTACCGGGAGTTGTTTCAGAAAAATTGATATCATTTCGTAATCTAATAATTTGTCCAAATGATCTCAAATTTTAACGGCATGTGTCAATACAAATGGAAATTTTATGTTAAAGGTCAAATATTTAAACACCTTTTCTTTTCGATAAATGCCTTTTCTATACCTGAAATAAATAAATTGATAAATGAATAAGATAAAATAAGAAATGAAATAATACAAAGTAGACATATAATTTAGAGTTTCTATACGAGTTGTTAAGATTTGCATTGTTCACTAGAACGAGAATTAGATTGCCCAGTCAGCTGGGGCTGTAGAATACACTGACTGCACTTCTGCAGAGGGGTAAGACCACCCCTCACAAGTGTCCTGGATATGACACCAAACAATCTGATGGCGAGGTCCCAGTAATGCTGGGGCCTTGGGGAATACGGAGCACCCCTTCATTGCCATTGCTCCCAGGTCCACTCTGGCCCGGAGTGGTAGCACCTGATAGGGTCCTATCTATGGGGTAAATAGAACTAACGACATACTTATGCTAAACTGAATTGTTTGATTGAACTGAATATCTCGAAATAGAAATGTTTTTTAACAAATGAACCGTGCTTACATTTGAACTGCGTGCTTATGCTAAACTGAATTATTTAAAATAGAACTGTTTTTTGACATGAAACTGTATTTACTCTAAACTGGATTGTTTAACATTGAACTCTTTTGACATTTAACTGTGTAAACAAAATCTATACTTATACTAAACTAAATTAGCTGAATTAGAACTGCTTGACTAAACTGAATTGCTCGAAATAGAAATGTTCTTTACAATTAAACTGTACTTACATTTAAACTGTGTGCTTATGCTTAACTGAATTGTTTGAAATTGAACAGTTTTTGACATTGAAACTGTACTCACACCAAACTGAATTGTTATTTATAACTGCTTGAATAGTTTGAAATAGAAATGTTTTTGACAATTAAAATGTGCACTTATGCTAAACTGAATTGTTTGAAATAGAACTGATTATTTACATAAAAGTGGATTTAGCGTTAAATAAACTACAAGGGTTGATATGCCATAAAACCCAACAAACCAAACCAACCGAGAATAAGCTAAGTTATTAGATTACGGAATGATGTCAATTTTTCTGAAACACTATTTAATTAAGTATTTTTCTGAAACACTATTTAATTAAGTATTTTGCTTTCTTTCATTTTCTCTCGATCTGTTACTTTGAGTGTATTCACTTCTGCCCCCGCAGCGAAGAGAAAAAAAAAACGGAGTAAAGCTGGCTTGAATTCACTCTTTTACTTCACATTGACTGATTGCTTGTCAAAGTTAAAGAACACAGACCTACTATTTATCCATAGATGGAGAATAGAACATATGGATTTTTGCCTTTCCCAAAAACCATAAGGGCAAAGTGAAATGCAAACAACCTTGTGCTAGAATTGAACTCAGGTCAACGATTCCATTTCCTATGAAAATAATCGACAAGTTAAGCGTGTCTCATGGTCAATGTGTATATCCACCAAAATTAGTTTAGTTTCTTTGTTAGATTGTTTGTTTGGGTTTTAAGGCACTCAACCTTTGAAGTTTATTTAATGCCAAATGATTTTTATACGAATAAACAGTTCTATTTAAAACAATTCAGTTTAACATGAATACGCAGTTTAATTATCACAAAGATTTCTATTTCAAGCTATTCAGTTTAGTCAAACAGTTGTAATTAAAACAATTCAGTATCATATAAATATAGTTTTTGTTTACACAAAGTTAAATGTCAAAACAGTTCGATATTAAACAATTCCGTTTAGCGTAAGTACAGTTTCAATGTCAAAAATAGTTCCATCTTTAAACAATTCAGTTTAGCATAAGTAGGTAGTTTAAATGTTAAAACAGTTCTATTTCAAGCAATTCAATCCCAGCCGATTGGGCAATTGCTTGATATCTATTGCAAATAAATAGATTTGCAACAAATAAACCTATGTCTCGTGACACAATTTACAAATGAGCACAAGGCATTGCAGTTTATGGGGGAGTGGTAAGGAAAGTGTTCGTCAGATCAACTAATGTTTTTCTATGCAAATCTTAGCCAGTTGCATTCACTGACCCATTCACTTTTCAGACCAGTCGGCTGGAGTAGTAGAATACGCCGACTGCACCTCTACAGGTTTGGTAAACCCCCTTGTTACATGTGTGTCCTAGATATGACTCTAAACCATCTGATTGTGAAACTTGAGTCCTAAAACTTTGGGGAATGTGGAGTGCTACTTCATTGCCATTACTCTTTGGTCCATTTTGAACAGGAGTGGTAGTACCCATTAGGGTCCTATCTATGGATCTAATAGAACTGTTTAACCATTTAACTGTGTGCAAACAAATGATTTATATTAGACAGAATTATTAGTGTTTGTAATACTTGAAACCATTTAACTGTATGCAAACAAATGACTACCGACTTGTTTAGAATATTACAAACAAACTATTCGTTTATAAATCATATGTATTTTTATATATGTATGTATTAACATGATTTGGCATTAAATAGCCCACAAAGCTTGATATGCCATTAAATCCAACTAAGTAACTAACTAACTAACTAACCATGCAAGCAACCAACCAAAAATTGACTCTTAGAATATTTATAATCATCCGTTACATCCATAACTCAAACAACAAAATATCTCAGTTGCTCAATGAAAGAATTGCCTTCTTAAAGATATTTCCCCAGTTAAAACCATGGAATGGTAGAAATGGTAGTACGACGAGATGAGTCTGTAAGAAATATGGATTTAAAATCTTCTGAACTCTAAAGATCAATGAGTTCCATCTGTAGTTGTAATGGCACTTCTTCACAGACGACATCAAAAGGAGAAGAGAAAATTTTGCAAGTTGCGTACGGGGCCGTATGGATGCGCCTTGAGAGGATCACGTGCCCCGTGGCTAACGGTCTGATAACAACTGGTACGCTACATTCGTTCATTAATGGCGACATTCAACATATTACAACATTATATTTCTTCCTTTATTTATTTGGCATTAGTCTGTCTGAGGAGATAATGTTCACGCCTTGAACGGTCAAGATCAGACCTGTTGAGAGAATCGTATGGAGTGGCTCAAGAAAATCTCATCCTTGTATGGCACACTCTTCCTCCGGTAGGGCGGACAAAGTTGGATTGTGTGTCAAGGATCTGAGTTCGCTGTCTTTGCTTCCTATTTTGTCTCCTGTCCTCTAGCTATTGGCTGTATCTTTTTCGGACTCCTCCAGGAATCCGGCCAGCCTCTGCGGTTGTCTGTAAAGTTCCCTGTTGTCTGGGTCAATGCCAGTTGTTTTCAAGTCACGTTTGAAATGCAATGCTGGGAGGCCTTCTGGTTGCTCCACTGAGGCCGGTTTGACGCAAATAACACCCTTTCCAATGCAAATATTCTTCATTTAGTGTAAATATACTATCCATCGCTGTTAACAAGGATATACATGATCAATATATGGGACCCATGTGACTGCTAAATACTCTACTACTAATAATGCTGTGTTCTTTTTTGTTTTGTTTCAGATTTGAAAATTGTAAACTATAAAAACTATTAAACCTCAATCACAATTTTTCTAGTGGGTAGAATACTCGCCAATGGGCCGGGAGACCAGGGTTCAATCCGAGGTCGAGTCATACCAAAGACTTAAAAATGGTACTTGATACCTCCTTGCTTAACACTCAGCATTATAAGGAACGTATGAAGGGTAAAGTGGAGAAATCTGAGGGAAGGAGGAGAGCTATCCTCTACACCGCGATGTAGTAGCTATTGAAAAGGGAGCCTTCGGGTCCCCCTCGACTACGATCGCCAATTTTATATTTTACTTAATTATTTGGAGACAAAATCCTTCAAAACTGTCTCAAAACAGATGCATCTCATGAATATAATAATGATTTATTACTGAGAGAAGAAACTCAAAAAAAGATTGCATTTACTGGAAGTTGATATAATAATAATAAAAAAAAACATTGATTTGATGTCTCTAGCTTAAAAGATGTATTATTTACAGGACTTGTTCCAAATGACCACTATTACGAATGTCTTAGTAATAAATCATTATCCTATTCATGAGTTGCATCTATTTTGAGATACCCTATATATATATATATATATATATATATATATATATATATGTGTGTGTGTGTGTGTGTGTGTGTGTGGATATAAGACGTTTAAACATTTTTAGGCTGCTTCATATACATATTTTTGGTTAGGGTTCTTTGTTTAATGCTATTTCAATCTTCGAGGATATTTTTAATCCAAGATTTTTTCCCTGTTGTGTTTAGTTATAAATAATACGTAATAATAACTGTTTTGGTTGTGTAATGTTCCAATAGAAACAATAAAATTCTGGTATCATCGGTTGATGAGAAAATTCAGTTTTTAAATAAGATTGTTTGGGTTGTACTTATTTATAGAAAGAACTTTTTTACATGGCCACGTCTGGCACATGGTCACTTATTTATGAATGATACTGGAGATAATTATGCGCTTATTTTAATTTAATTCCATTGGTTGATCAAAAAAAATCCATTGAATGATCGATTTTTAGCTTTCCAAAAGGAAAAACCTTTGGTTTTGGCAATAATCCGCGCGCATACCATGCACAAATTCTTTTATACGTAAACAAGAAAAGACATTTGTATTTGTTTTTTTAATATCGAAATATTTTCCGATGTTCCTCTTATTTACAGCTTTGTCATAGTAAAGAAATATCGTTACGTTGTCTACAAATACCAAGAGATTGAAACACACACACACACACACACACACACACACACACACACACACACACACACACACACAAGAATTAGAAAATGCAAAATACGTCATTATTGTGCATAATTCAATGAAACATTTGAAAGACAAGAGAAGAGAAGTTGAATTGTAATAACATAGACAGTCAAGTACTGACTAAGGCTGTCACACTGAGGATATATATATATATATATATATATATATATATATATATATATATATATATATGCGTGTGTGTGTGTGTGCGAGTGTGTGTGTGTGTACAAGAGATAAAGAAACAAGGCAAATACTCTTCGATGTATACTGTGTGAGATCAGATGTATGTTCTATAAATGTATAAATAAATGCACACATGCATACACGTATATATGAGAAAGAAGACTGTTGGGAAAATCATTTTGAAATATTTCGCTAGTGGTCTAGCGTCATCAGGATGAAAAGGAATTTATTGCCATGTTTATATTTTTCGTATCTCACATTCCTATACAACTATATATATATATATATATGTGTGTGTGTGTGTGTGTGTGTGTGTGTGTGTGTGTGTGTGTGTGTGTGTATCATTATGTCATGCTTCGAGCACAGGTTTCCCTAACTCTCCCCCGCCATTCGTCTCTATCATCCATCACATTCGGCGGGTCCTCCGTACTAAATCATGTGTCTGTACAGAGCTGCTGTAGATAAGTTCTAGCCGGACGTCCAACACCCGCTCGTCCGCATGAAGGGCTCCACAGGAAAACATTGCTTATGAGCTTGCCCTCCCTTCTCCAGCAGATTCCCGAATGTCTTGTTCTGATTTGAATGGTTTTAGAGATAGGACGTTGATGGCCGCACAGCTGCTGTTTTGTGGGATGTTGCTTCCAGGATTTGTTCAATATAGGTCTTAGCATTCTTGGGCAATTGCAGTCAAGCTTTTTTCTCTATGCGTTTAGTCAGCGTCCATGTGGTGCATCCATATAGTAGTATGGGCATGACCGTTGCTTGGAAAATTACGTTTTATTTTATCGGATGGATTTGACCGATATTCTATCGATAGCTGTCCATGCTTTCGCTTCGTGACTAGCTTAGACACACACACACACACACACACACACACACACACACACACACACACACACATGTCTATATGAACAAAAGTGTTAAAACAGATAGGGATATTTCTCTTGTGTTATTTTTTTAATTGTTTGCGACTAATTTCGAACTTAGGTCATCGTCAGGAGAAAAGTCTTTGGAAAAAAGTTTTTAAAATAAGTTTTAAAAGAGTTGATATGCCATAAAACGGCGAAAAATAAACTGGTTACGTGGTATATATATATATATATATATATATATATATATATATATATAGTTGTGTGCGTGTGTGTGTGTGTGTGTGTATGTGCGTTTGCGTGTTCGGATTAAGCCTTACGAGATAGTCTTTCAAGTCAAACGATTTCGAAGCAATAAAAATTCTCTCAAAACAAGTCATTTGTCTTTGACTTTGGTTGGACACGAACCATCATGAATAATTAATTAACTTATGAACATTTATAGCTTTCCTTTATTTTCATACGTTAAAAGTGGAATTTAGATAAATCATGTTCATAATAATATTACACGAAGAAAAAAATAACGTTTCAAGTTATTTCAGACCCATGAAAATTAACCCCAAAAGTCAAACAAAATTCTTCAAAAACCATGACTTAGACGAATAGATTTTTCGGTTGAAATAAGGAAAATAATCTAAAACATCTTCAATGTGTTTTACTCTTTATGTTTCAAAGAAGCGATATACTCCTGTGGTCCACTTCACATGAACGATCAAAGGCAGGACGACCAGCTCTATGCCTATACAGGATAAAGCTTTGAAGGACCTCCCGGGAAAAATAGACGATAGAGAAGGGTTGCGAGAGAGGGTCAGGGAGATCCGTGATGGCAGCGTGACATAATGATGATGATGATTAACAGCTGAATTTTTTACTGTAAATATATGAAAATTTAATAATTGAACATCGGGACCAAAAGATTCGAGTCTCAGTTCTTTGTGTGCTTTTCTGTACGTGTGCTTGCGTCTGTACTTGTGTGTGTGTGTGTGTGTGTGTGTGTGTTCGTAAATGGGTCTTTGATCTATCCCGCTGACCCAGATATTGGCCAATTTACAGCAAATAATCTATTGGTGTCTGAGATGCGCTTAACCTGGTTCAAAGACATTTGTTTTGGAAAATACAATTCAACAGATAATATCGTTTTAGTTTTTGTTGAATGGTCACTTGTCGAGTATCATCTATGCAAACCTTTACAGGCATGCATATTTTGAATTGCATTTAGAAAAAAAATGTAGTTGGATGCTAAAATTGTTTTTATATTTTAAATTATCTGTTGGTAGATAGCAAACTAAGAATTCACATAAAGACGATCAATTTCACTGAATTTAGAATAAGAATAAGCTCTCCACAAGAAGAATGTTTTTTCTCTGTGCACTTCACTTAGTACCTCATAACTACTCTGTCGTCTGTACGTAGATGATCTACACAATCCAATAAACCTCTCTCCTTATTAGGCTTGTTCTTCACTTACTACTTCACTTTTCAACAAAAGATGATTGCAACTCGGTGTAACGTTTGCGTAGTGTGATGTTACCCCTTCTTACCCTCACGTTACATCAACTTCTTCGAACCATTTCACTTCTTTACGTCCGGTGATCAACTAGTGGTTCCGATAGGGGTATTGCACATTTCCTTACGGCTGCAAGAAATACAATCGAGGGAGTGGGAGAAAAAAAAAAGAACAAACGAACAATATGCTTGGGTCAATTTAAGCGCAAGAAGGGAGTTATGCAACACTGCATTTCCTGTGTACATATGTAGACTAACGCTAGCGTGGATTCTAGCTAAAATTCTACAACGCTACTAGGAATGCCAACCCATCTCGATCGGTCTTCTTTCTCTGGTCCTGGACTCACTCATGCCAACTGGACTCTCTGCTCCGGTGTCGACTGGTCTGTCCGTCGTCCCTTGCCAACTTCTGACTGGTGTTCCCTTCCTACTTCCGGTCATGCCGAGATCTCAAGTCCAAAACCCTTTGTCTGGTTTCGCGCCAAAACAGACAAAGGAATCGTCTGCTTGGGGGACCACCTACATAGTGTTACAGTAGTAGTTCTTGTAACATATGTGAAATGTTTTATTTGCATAGTCTCTTTGCCAATAACGTTCTGTCCGTAGACCTTACAATACGCTGACTGTACCCTCTGTAGAAGGGTAAGAACCCTAGCACAACGGGTATGTACTGGATATGATACTAAATCAAACATGATTTTGCAGCTCCAGTTTAGGAGATCTAGGGAATGTGAAGTTAGGGTCCCTTCTAGGGTTCACACTGCTCAGTTTAAAAAGGATTTGGATTCAGTAAGACCGTATTAAAAAAAGAAAGAAAAAGAAACAACAGTAACAAAAACTTTTTAAAACAACTACACAAAATATGAAGGCAATTCTCAAACCTCTAGGCATGGATAAGGCTAGATTGGTTGACATGACGTTAAAATTAATCAATCGATCTATCAGTCACCCAGACAGCTGGGGCTGTAGAACACACCGACTGCACCTCTGCAAAGGGGTAAGACCCCTCCAACGAGGGACCTTGACATGACACTAAAAAATCTGATGGTGAGGCTCCAGTAATGCTAGAGCTTTGGGGAATTAAGAGTACACCTTCATTGCCATCGCTCCCAGATCCACTCTGGCCCGGAGTAGGAGAACCTGATAGGGTCCTATCAATGGGTCACATAGAACTAAACTGTGTACTTATGCTAAACTGAACTGCTTGAAATAGAACTGTTTTGACTTTTAAACTGCGTACTTATGCTAAACTGAATTGTTTGAATTAGAACTGTTTTTGTATGCTAAACTGAATTGTTTAAAACAGAAGTGTTTATTAGTATAAAATGGATTCAGCATTAAATAACCTGCAAATGTACCATAAAACCTAAACAATCAAAGAAAAAAGAAACAAAGATGGGGCCCTAACAGGTATTTCTACTCTGGATTCGAGTCGACTTGGGAGCAAAGTCATTTATGGCTTAGTCCAAAACTAAAGTCTCACGCAGACAATGAAGTTATAAGTTTTGTCTCAATTGTTGAGACGAAGACAACTGCAAGTAAAGCAAAAGCAGGATAGAGAAAACAGAAGCAAGAAAAAAGAAAAAGTCATTTAAAAGCATCACTTAAGTTTGAAGGACAAAATTACACTCATGAGAAGGACATCAAGGATCAAACTCACTACACTAGTTTTGCAGGACAAAATCGTTAATAATCACCAAACAGTGATGAATCCGTGAATCAATGTATAGTAGTAACGGTACCTGGTCTTTGAAGAAAATAATAACTTTCTGAGCGTTTTTAGAAAATATGTTTCCTTTTCTTTTCTTTCCTTGTACATAAACATCAATTCCAGATTAGGTAGCAAAAACATTTTCGTGTACGCCAGGAAGTCTTTTTGTCGCCTCTCATGATCATGCAGACGAAAGAGATTGATTTTTAAACCCCTATCTCCGTCTCAAATATAAGTTGCCTGTCGCACAATGGCTCCGTCTAGGTTCAGTAGGTAATCTTTTACAATCACACACAGATGTACAGGCAGCAGTTGACCAGGTTTTCTGCAGCCAATGATGAATGTATTTCTTTACTTTATATTCGTTTTGGTGTGTCTTTTCTTTTCTTTACTTTCTTTTTCTTTTTTTTTCTTTTTTCTTTTCTCTTTTCTCTTTTCTTTTTTTTTTAAACAAACTGGTACAGCATTTAAGTAATTCTGATATCGATTTTGTTTATTTTCAGTTCTCTCTCGGATGAGGATATTTTATTTTGGCTGTCTTAATTCCTATTCTGATTTCCTGAAAAACTCAGCCAATCCATTGGGGAAACATCTTTTATTATTCAGACTGTCTTTCCACTCTCACTCTCCCCTCCTGATTTTATTCTGTATCGCTGAAATATATATATATATATATTAGTCGGCTGGGCTTGTAGAATACGTTGACTACATCTCTGCAGAGGGGTAAGACCCCCCTCTATGTGAGTGTGCTAGGAATAGCATTCAACCATCTGATGGTGAGGCTTGATTTCTAGAGAAGAATGTGTAGTCGACCTTCATTGCCATTACTCCCAGGTTCACTCTGATCCAGAGTGGTAATACCTATTTAATCATGTACTACATTTAAATCAATCAAGCTCTCTGCAAACCAATGATTGATACCAAATTGAATTAGTGTCCTGGATATAATACTAAAATGTATCTGATGATGAGGCTTCAGGCTTGGAGCTTTGCGTCATATGCTGTCTTCCTTATTGCCATAACAACCAAGTCCATTCAGACCCGTTGTGGTGGTACCTATTTGGGTCCTATCTCTGGGTCAGATAAAACTATTTAATCGTTTTATCATCATCATCATCATCATCATCATGTCGTGCCGCCAGCACGGATATCCCTGACCCCCACTCGCCACTGCTCCTTACCATTCATCGCCTCTGGCAGGTCTTCTGGGTTACATCCTGTGTCCTCACATAGCTGCTGTATGTATGTTCGAGCTGGTCGTCCTGCTTTTGCTTGGCCATATGTGGGGGTCCATAGGAGTACATCACTTATGAGCTCGTCCTTGCTTCTCCAGCAGTGTCCTGCATGTCTGGTTCGTCTAACTTGAATAGTTTTCGTGATAGGAGGCAGGTGGCCGTACAGTTGGTGTCTTGTGGGGTGTTGTCGCCAGGACTTGTTCAATATTGCTCTCAAGATTCTTGTGTAGTTGCCGTCTAGTTTCTTCTCCAGCCGTTTAGTTAGTGTCCATGTAGTGCATCCAGATAGCAGTATCGATACAACCGCTGCCCGGAAAAAACTGCGTTTCATTTTATCGGTCAGGTCTGATTTCCATATGATCGAGAGCCTATCGATAGCTGTCCATGCTTTCGTTAGTCGTGTGTCGATGTCTTTTTCGGTTGATGATACGCTACTTCTTAGGTAGGTGAATTTGTCAACCAGTTTCAGAGAGGCTTCGTCTCGTGTGGTAATGTTGCCCGTTTGGTTGTAACACATATATTCAGTTTTGTGTGCATTGACATGAAGGCCAATGCCTGTGGCGGCTCGTTCCAAACTATGCAGTAAACTTTGTGTAAACGAATTATTAGTGTTAGATAACAATACTGCGTACAGACATTTATAATCGATGATTGAAACTATTTAACTATGTACAAAAAATAGATAGTAATACTTGAAATCATTTAACTGTGTGCAGGTAGGACTATAAATGTTAGATAGCAATATTTGAAAATATTTAGAATTATTAATCTCATCAAAATTTAGTCTTTTTAACTGCGTGCAAACAAAGGATTAAGACAAAATAATAGTATTATTGCTGGATAGGAATACTTGAAACCATCTAACTGTGTGCAAATAAATGAGCTCTGACTTGTTTTAAAAAATAATGTACCTACAAACTATTCGCTTGCAAAACATACTTATAGAACAAGTATAAGTATAAACAGAATTTGTTATTAAATCACCCACAAGACTTGATATTTCACATAAAACAATCAAACGGGGACCTGGGTTCAGTCCCAGGTCGCGTCATAACAAAGACTTGAAAAATGGTACTTGATACCTCATTGCTTCAAACTCAGCAATATAAGGTACGTATCAAGGGTAAAGTAGAGCAATCTAGAGATAGGAGTAGCTCCTTCCACTACACCTCGGTATTGTAGCTTTTAAAAAGGCAGCCTTCTGGCCGCCCTCGACTACTGTCGCCAACTTTTACTTATATATATATATATATATATATATATATTTCGAACTAATACCCTTGGGAAAATATGATCCCCCTTATACCAGAGTTATGAGTTCAATAGTATCCCTGCTGTTCTATAACGATGAATTTGGAATTACAAAAAACAATGAAGGTTAATATACTATCAAAATAAAAAAAATCCAAACGAAACGAATCGAAGCGAAGCCAAACCTATGACTATAAGTTTAATGTGTTTGTCAACACAATTATCAGACTGGATACACGTGGATATCATAAATAGTGTTTTGCATGTATTTACCTAACCCTGGATACGGTGTGATGATTGAGTTCAATAACACATGAAACTTCTGGTCGCAGGTGTCTATCATAAAGGAGGTAACTTTTTTTGTTTTTATACTGCTCTGCTTTGTCGGCTTTTGAGCATTTTTTATGCGAATGGCCAAGAGCAACAATTTTATTCCAAGCTGGACGCACAGATACTACTATATGATCCTTGTCAGAAGTGCCTGGTATATTTATTTGACTCATGCAGCTGAAATGTGACAGAAAGGTCGGTTTAATGTGGGTTCCTGCACAGGACATGAACCTCCTGCATAGCTGGAGTAAAACTACTTTAGATTCCATCGACATTCACCTTCAGAAGAGCCTCGGTCACCGTGCAATAAATCCAGCCCTTAACCTTTTTAAGCGAGGGAATAGGTGCTGGTTAGGAGAGGTGGCCTCTTGGAACTAATTCTCACTACATGAGTATAGGTGCGCAGATACTACACTTTTATTTAGCAAAATTTACTGATAAAAGGATAACGACAGACCTTCCCACTTAAAAAACAAATAAACAAATAACAAATTGTGCCCGTGGTGTAATGGTTATCGTCGTAGGAAATGGGCACGGCGACACGAGTTCAAATCCTGAACGAGACTAATTGCATTTCACATAACACTAATACCCTTGGGAAAGGTATGAATCCAATTATTCTCCCTCCAGCTATGGGTAAATAGTAGGGTAAACTAGGTTTTGCAGCTTTGGTGAGGCAACTATTCAAGGAGAAGGAAAACTGTGAATTCAAACCTGTTAAACGCTTTAAAAAATGACCTTGTGTCATATCCTGCCCGAGCGAAGGGCTTGGGTAAATAATGACAACAAAAACAACACCGTAAAAGTATAACACTGATGAGTAAATGAATGAATAAATATATAAATAAACAAATAAAAATCGTCACATTTCTTTTCCTGTTTGTCAAGCGTAGACTTTTTTTGTGAAAGAAAAGTTAAAAATAAATAAAATCTAATTTCTCATGACACACACACACACACACACACACACACACATATATATATATGTGTGTGTGTGTGTTTGCGCGCATATGTGTATAGCGTAGATTACGAACTTAGGTCCTTTCCCTTGAATGTAAAGCTTTCACTCATATCAGAAAACGCCTTTTCAATGTAAATAATATGAACACTTTATTTAGAAATATCAACATAGATGAAATTCTTGGTTTGGTTTAATTTGGTTTTATGGCGTATCAACCATTTTAGGTTATTCAATGTCAAATATTCTTTATACATGTATATCAAATATATATAATTTGTGAACTCATTTTGTTGATAAAGTTTCTAAACGAGCCTAGCTCATTCTTATGCATACGGTTAAGTGGTTCCAAGTATTGCTATGTATCCCTAACAAATCAAACATAAGTCATTTGTTTACACATGGTTAAATGTCAAACAGTTCTATTTGACTCATATATAGGACCCTATCAGGTGCAAGCACTTCGGGCCACTGTGGACCTTGCGATGGCAATGAAGGGTTACTGCACATTCCCCAAAGATCCAGTATTACTGGAACCTCTACATCAGATTGTTTAGTTTTATATTCAGGGCATTCGTTGGAGGAGGTGATACAGTCGGTGTATTCAACAGCCTCAGACGACCGAGCAAAGGACAAATTCTATCCTTTTGCGAGAATTTAAAATTATACCAAAAACTATAAACGTAAACCTGATCAATACCATCCAAAATTAAATAATATAAAAGATCTAATTGAAAATATCAACGTAGATGATATTCTGTCCTTTTTGAGAGAAATAAAGTTATGCCACAAATTATAAACGTAAACCTGATCAGTACCATCCAAAGTAACCCCGCAACACGATTCCCGACGATGCTAATATATCATCAAAACCGTGAACTACAAACGTGTAGTTGTAGATTCTATAATCTCTTGGCCTAAAATGACCACAGACTGATTGACATGCCATGAAATCCATTAAACCAAATCAAACCAAACTAAGCTTAAGTCCATCAATAACTTTAAGGTTTATTCGATCACTCTGTCCGCATCGATACATAGATACAATCATCTGACCTAAGATTGATCCAAGTTTTCTAGGGATAGTAGCCCAAATAACCTCGGGACCTAACACATGGGAAAAATAAAATAAAAAATAAAAATATAATTTTGCTTACAGGCTAATATACTAAAATTCCACCTGCTACGACGAACCCACTCCTGTTGACCTTGGGGTGGACCGACAAATGGTGCACACTCATTTTTATAGGTCCTTCATTTTGTTTTACTCCCTTTATTTTTTTTTTTTTTCGCATGAACATTTTCTTTTTTTCTTTAGATATATATATATTATATATATATATATATATATATATATATATAATAAACCATATTTACTGATATCGCTCCTAGAATAAGCGTGTATGTCATCTGAAGAGGTAAAGTTAATATTCTTCCTCGAAACACATATATTAAAGCAATGTAACCGTGGTTGAGTTTTTCTAGTTACATTATATATATATATATATATATATATATATATATATATATATATATATATATATATATATATATATATATAAACAAACCAAATAAATGGATAGATAACTATAAACAAGCGTTAGTAGATAAATAGATTGTGAATATACCAGACATATTAATTTTTGCAAGGGAATGTGCGTACACACACACACACACACACACACACACACACACACACACACACACATATATATATATATATATATATATATAGAGAGAGAGAGAGAGAGAGAGAGAGCTGATGCTTGGATTACTAGCTAATGTACATGTGAGTGTACACGTTTCCATTTCCATGGAAATACGGCCACTCTTTGACTTCCGTTAGCTGGTTTTTCCAAATAAGTAGGGTTCCCTTATTTCTCTCCAGTAGTCTTAATTTAGACTTCTACTGAACATAGTTCAACATTATCAAGAAATATTACAATTGGTGGTTTATCCCACTTTACACTTTATCTTGTAACTAAATTTATCACTGTATTTAAAGAATTCCCTGTCAGGTTAGCACCGCGTAGGTAGATATTTGGGATGTTCAGAGGCTATAATTAAAAAGAATGATGAATCCGATCTCAAACAAAATGAAATATATTTCACCGTACCCTATTCTTTGGTTGAAATAGATGCGTATTTTCTATTGGTATCAGAGATCGGTTTTCGAACATTCATAGATTTCGAATGCTGATTTTGAGAGCAGGTATGTTCAACTAACCTTGTAATATTTCCGCAACAGAATCTTCCTATCGTTTTCTATTTAGCTTTATGTTGTATAAGTAACGAGATTGAAACAATGATTATCAGTACACTACTGTTGTTCTCACACACCAAAAGACAAAAGTGCGGATAATAACTTTCTCTCTCTCTCTCTCTCTCTCTCTCTTCCCCCCTTCTCTCTCTCTCTCTCTCTCTCTCTCTCTCTCTCTCTCCAGGAGGAGGAAAAGAAATGTAACACAAGAGTGACATCTATATAAACCTATACAAAACCTGAAAAATTTCTACTAACAGATCTACACGAGTGAGTTCCAGTCTCATTGAATGCCCCATTTACATGACCTTGTGCTGCATATGTTATCTGAGGAAAGCAATAAGCTGTAAATAGACACGTATGTAAGAACGAAATAAATAATTCTTAAAAATACAAATCTCTTAGTCGACGTATTCATTTTGAAGTATTTACTTTTTTCTCTCTTTGGATCTAGAACTAAAATGAAATATATATATATATATATATATATATATATATATATATATATATATATATAGAGAGAGAGAGAGAGAGAGAGAGATTGATAGATAGATTGATAGATAGATAGATAGATAATTGTATTGTATTGAATAATGTTACATTTATAGATTTCCTTTCATTACAATTTTCAAAAAGTTCAAGCTATGTGAAACTGTAGAAGTCAAACCAAGAAATGTAATATTATGTCATACGACCGAATATAATAACAACTCTATCACATATTGAACAGTTTGAAAAAGGCAAAAATAACTATATCTATCTATCTATCTATCTATCTTCAAATGAATAAGTCCGCAGATGATTTCGAATTTGGCATGAGGGTTCTTATAATTTCATATACTTATGTGTTTTAGACTTTACATCTTCAGGAGATTTTAAATGGCTAAGTTAAGTTCAGGCTGTTCTTTCTACAGTAAAGATTGTTTTGATAGGTTATCATGATCTTGTTTAATTTAAAATTTTGTCTGTGAATGTCCCATTTGAGTTAATTGTCTGTGAAGACGTCTGGTCAATGTAGATATTTTTGTGTATATAAGTACGTATTCACTCTGTGTTTGTGTGTGTGTGTGTGTGTGTGTGTGTGTGTGTGTGCACGCGTGTATACAAGCACATATATTCATGTACATATATATATATATATATATATATATATATATATATATATATATATACTGAAAAATAAAGCCCAGTTAATAAAAAAAAGTTTTTCTGTATATTTATACATATATATACATCATACTTATATATATATATATATATATATATATATATATATATATATATATATATATATAGTGAACAAGTAATCCCAGTTAATAAAATAAAGTTTTGCAGTATATATATATATATATATATATATATATATATATATATATATATTAATTTATTTTGGTTTGGTAGTTGTTTAATAGCATATAAACCCTTGATATAGAAAGTATCGTCTATAAATAAGTACACCCCGACTATTCCTTGATAATAATAATTCTTTATTATTTTTTATGGAACTCGATACAATTAAAGCCGATATTATTAAATATTGCAGTCTTACTCGTAAATAAGTGCAACTATTTTATAAAAAGTTAATTTTCTTCTAAGCCAAATTAATAAACGGATACGTCCATCTCAAAAACCATCGAAGTAAGACAAACAAGACCTACAGAATACTTTTGGAGAAGCAAGGACGAACTTATAAGTGACGTTCTTCTATGGACCCCGACACATGGATGTGCCAGTGTTGGCCACGCAGTAAGGACTTATTTTCATCAGTTCTGTGCTGACACGGGATGCAGTTTGGAAGAACTGCTGGGGGTGATGGATGATAAGGACGGATGGAGAGAGAGAGAGAGAGAGAGAGAAAGAGAGAGAGAGAGAGATCGAGAGAGCAGGGGAGAAATCTGTGTTACAAGTTGATAACAAACTCATGGAAATACCTCCGTAAATAAAAACTAGAATTTCATGAATATATATCTATTCATTTACCACAGAGTAAAACTAAAGAAAAGGCAAAAGAAAGATAATTACTAAGACCTTGCAAGAGAACTGAAAAACCTTTGGAACATGAAAGTGACGGTGATACCAACTGACATTGGCGCGCTCGGTACAATCCCAAAAGAATTGGTTCAGGGACAGGGGGGACTTTGAAATAAGAGGACGAGTGGAGACCATCCTGACAACAGTATTATTAAGATCGACGAGAACACTGAGAAGAGTCCTGGAGACTTGAGTAGACTTGCTGTCACCCGACTCCATCGGAAAACTATCAGCGGACGCTGGTGTGAAAAACTCTTAAATGAGTAAGATAATAATTTAAAAAAAATGCCACAAGAACAAACTCTATCAAAGTAAAAATAGATAAGACTCAACAAAATATCAATTGAAGAAAGTGATTCCCTTGGAATTGTGCAAGAAACTGACTTTTGCACATACGAACAAGTGGTATATGCACAACACGGAGTCTGTCCTAAAAAATGAGACACATAAACTTTTCTAGGATTTCGAGAGATAAACAGATCATCTAATCTCGGCCACACGACCAGACATAGCGGTAGTCAACACACAAAAAAGAGAACCTGCCGAATAGTGGACTTTTCTTTATAATAAGAAAAAGCAGACAGAATCTACAAGAATGGCCAGATGACCTCTGAGTGACTCAGGCTGAAGCACTCGTTGTAGGCCTCCCAGTCTCGGGTGAATGACTAGGGTAATTAAAATGGCTAGAATAAACTCGGAGGTTCCAAATCTTTTGAGCCGGTATGGAACCACCGGAAACGGATATGTGCTCCCTCCAACATCAGGCGGAAGTAAGGACACGACTCGGGTTTGAAAGTTAGTTAGCGGTCAGACGCGAAGAGGTAAAGATGCGAGTGAATACTAACTAGAACAATGTAAAGATAACCAAAAAGTTGGAGCCAGGATGCTCAGCAGTGAGGACAGACCCCTCGAGGAAGCACGTGTGAGAATTAGAAGACGAAACGTGGAAGAAAATTCAGTCTCTGTCTGTTCACTCTCTCCCTCTCTCTCTCTCTCTCTCTCTCTCGTGACATATAATTTCTCTTTGTCTAGCTAACGTCGTCGACTCAGCTTTCATACTCTGTTTCTTCTGACGACTACCTAAAAAGTCTAGTTGCAAATAAACTTTTGTGTTAGTGAACTAAGACGGAGTTTCGTGTATTCGTCAACTTTTCCCACGGCAAGATTATGTCAGGGTCTGACTATTACTTAAGACGTAGCAATACAGCTATTTACATATTCGAGCTCGTGGCAGTACAACCGTACATTTGGTGTGAAACGGTACAACGTCATCATCGGTGCAGTAAAATTGCAACGATCTATTTGAGACCCGTAATATTACAGCGATATCCTACTGATAATATCCATATACTATTTCACTAGAAATAACAAAATTCCGGTATCTTTGGTCTATAAGAAAATTATATTTTTATTTAAAAAATGGTATGTTGTACTTATCCATATCGTTGCTCTTAAAAGTATTGAATTTTTCTTGTTTCTTATTAAATGACAATATGTAATACCAAAGTCTATCTTCTTGAGCGACAGTAGTGGTACTATTAGACCCATAGCTGGGCGATGAATATAAGGGAGTTCATGACTTTTCCAAAAGTATTTGTACGAAACTGAATACAATATAGCAACTGAAGTTCGAATTTATTCACTATGATGTCATAGGTCAACACATTAGCCACTACACCAATAGGACTTCCCCTCACACGCACAAAGTTTTGAAATAGTGTAAATATTTCAGGTGACTATTGACTGCATTTTATATCTACTTTCCAAATTAGTTTACTGAAACCAAATTTGAAATGTCTTCAACGACTCCAAAAAAGAAAAAAAAAAAAAAAAAGAAAAAGAAAAGAAAAAAAAAGAAACAAGATGGAGATTTATTTTTATTTTTTTATTTTATCTGAATTTCCATGAATTATTCATTGTAAAATGTCTGCTTATTCAAGAAAGCTACTCGGCTTTTTTTTTTTTCATCGATGTTTTTCGACTTCTGTTCGTTATCTTCCAAAGATGTTTGGGAACTATTATTCTCATTTACGTTGTAACCGTGTTTCTTATAATAAGTTGGCAAACCTCATGCTAAATGTCGTTTTGAACAAATCTTGGAAGCAGCACCCTAAAAAACAGCAGCAGTATTGTCACTTATGAGAGAGAGAGAGAGAGAGAGAGAGAGAGAGAGAGAGAGAGAGAGAAAATCAAAGGATGATGATGGTGACAATATAAGGTCACTACTGATTTTATTTTCGTCTTTTTAAATTTGAATTTTCCATTAATATTTGGTGACAATATAAGGTCACTACTGATTTTATTTTCGTCTTTTTAAATTTGAATTTTCCATTAATATTTTTATTGACCAGTCAGCTGGGGCTGTAAAATATGTCGACAGTATCTTTGCGGATTGGTTTGACCCCACTAAACGGGTATTCTAGATATGATACAAAACTGTATCTGATGGTGAGGCTCCAGCCCTGGGGCCTTGCGGGAATATGGAGTACAACTTCAATGCCATTACTCCCAAGTCCACTCTGACCCGGGTCATATAGAACTATTTAATCCTTTTCTATATACTTACCTGGCCTTAGCTGGTCCGTCTGGCATTCGTGCCGGACGGGTATCGAGCTGCAACATTGACACCTTTGTACCCCTTGTATAGCACTGCACCTTGCTGTCCAGTTTAAGCTATAATCAGGCATACGTGCCTGGACCAAGAATTGGGTCCAAGTCCAGCTAAACTCATTGCACTAAGTGGGTCGATGACAAGCTAACTCCAGCAGGGTTCGTTTCTCAGCTCGTGCACGAGCTACCCCTCTCCTAAATCCCCTCTATAATCGACCTTCGGGTCATTGACCTTGTGTGAAGTCCTGTCTGATGAGAGGCAGTGACAAATATCTATATAATCATTTTCTATACTTGGAACCATTTAACAGCGTGCAAATGAATGAATAATGTTGGATTGAATTATTAGTGTTAGATATCATTACTTGAAGCATTGTTAATTGACAAAACAGTTCTATGTTAAACCATTCAGTTTAGTGTAAATACAGTTTCAATGTAAAAAAAAGTTCTATTTGAAATAATTCAGTTTAGCATAAGCACGAAGTTTAAATGTAACTACTGTTTAATTTCGAGCTATTCAGTTTAATCAAACAATTCATTTTAGCATAAATATGCTGTTAGTTCTATTTAACCCATAGATAGGACCCTTATCAGGTGCTACCACTCCGGGTCAGAGTGGACCTGGGAGAGATGGCAATGAAGGGGTACTTCGCATTCCCCAAAGCTCCAACATTGCTGGAACCTCACCATCAGATTGTTTAGTGTCATATCCAGGACACTGATTGGGGGCGCTTACCCCTCTGCAGAGAAGCAGTCGGTGTATTCTACAGCCCAAGCCCACTGGGCAATCAATATGTTGCATTAAGACAATTATGTTTTTACAAATGTTGACATATGGAGCTAGAATCTGAAAGGTGTAGAGTGAGCGTTCTTATTAATTTTGTCTTAATATAACCAATGTAAGTTATAGGTTTTTTATTGTCGGAGATGAATTCTCCCACTGGACATTTGAATTGATAAATAACATTAGTTCTTATACCAGTTCATTGGCTTATGGGTAGAGGTGCCCGTGGTGTAATTGTTATCGTCGTAGGAAATGAACACGGCGACACGAGTTCAAATCCTGGACGAGACTGATTGCATTTCACATAGCACTAATACCCTTGGGAAAGGTATGAATCCAATTATTCTCCCTCCAGATATGGATAAATAGTAGGACAGACTAGGTTCTTCAGCTTTGGAGAGGCAATCAGTCTAGGAGAAGGAAAACTCTGAATTAAAACCTGTTAAACTCCGCTTAAAAATTGACCTTGTGTCATATAAAAAAAAAAGGAGGTGCCCGTGGTGTAATGGTTATTGTCGCAGGATATGGACACGGCGACACGAGTTCAAATCCTGGACCTGATTGCATTTCACATAGCACTAATACCCTTGGGAAAGGTATGAATCCAAAATATTCTCCTTCCAGCTATGGGTAAATAGTAGGGCAGACTAGGTTCTTCAGCCTTGGTGAGGCAACTAGTCTAGGAGAAGGAATACTCTGAATTCAAACCTGTTAAACTCCGCTAAAAAATTGACCTTGTGTCATATCCTGCCCGAGCGGAGGGGTTGGTAAATATGATTGTCTTATGGGTAGAGTGTTCGCCAATGGTCTACGAGACCGGGGTTCAATCCCAGGTCGAGTCATACCAAATACTTAAAAAATAGCACTTGATACCTCCTTGCTTAACACTCAGCATTATAAGATACGTATCAAGGCTAAAGTGGAGAAATCCAAGGAAAGGAGTAGCAACCTCACCTTCACCTTGGTGTTGTAGCTATTGAAAAGGGAGCCTTCGGTTTGGTTTGGTTTCTTTGTTTAATGGCATATCAACCTTTGTAGGTTATTTAATGCCAAAGCCATTCTCCTAGAAGAACAGTAGTGGTACTATTTAACCCATACCTGGGAGGATAAGGGGGTTCATGCCTTTCCCAAGGGTATTTGCCCGAAAGTGGACGTAATAGCGCGAATGGAGTACGAACTCGCGTACTACGATTCTGCTGTTCATCGCTTTAACCATTACATCTCGAGGACACCCCCTAAATAAACTGAATAGTTTGAAATAGAAATGTTTTTGACAATTAAACTGTGTACTCATGCTAAACTGAATTGTTTGAAATAGAACTGATTATTTACATTAAAATGGATTTGGCAGTAAATAACCTACAAAGGTTGAATTGCCATAAAACCCAACCAACAAACCAAGCAACATATAGAAATATTTCTGTTGATTATACAAAAATATTCGATACAGACAATAATGTTAAAAAATTAAAAACCCTAGAAGCCTTATATATAAAATTTATTCAACTCACAGTTAACAGAATTAACTTCGAAACTAGTGATAATATTCAAAATTATTTAAAATAGAACAATCTCTATTACAAAAGATAGAACAAATTTTATTCTTCTTCACGTTATAGAAAAATTAAAAAAAAGAAACTGCCGCTACCGCTTCGCAGTCGAACATAATGGTTAGAGAGTTCGCCAATGGCCCGGGAGACCTGGGTTCAATCCCGGGTCGAGTCTTACTAAAGACTAAGAAAAATGGTACTTGGAATCCTCCTTGCTTAGCACTCAGCATTATAAGGTACGGATCAAGGGTAAAGCGGGTCAAACCTGGGAAAGAAGAAGTGCCCACCCCTAAACCTCAGTTTTGTAGCTATCGAAAAGGGAGCCTTGTGGTCACTCTCGACTACGGTCGCCAACTTTTTACCGCTTCGCATTAACTTGGTGATAAAAACAAACAAGCATCATTAATAAAAACAAAATGAAATAATAATTTTGTTTAAATACTAGTAAGTAAAGTAAAGTTGGTGATCGTAGTTGAGGGCGACCAGAAGGCTCCCTTTTCAATAGCTACTACAACGGGATGTAGGGGAGGGCGCAACTCCTTTCTCGGGATTGCTCCTCTTTAACCTTGATACGTACCTTATGTTGCCGAGTGTTAATGAAGGAGCTATCGAGTACCATTTTTAATGTCTATTGGTATCATGTGACCCGGGATTGAAACCAGGTATCCAGGACCATTAGGCGAACGCTCTACCCGCTAGGCCAATGAAAGTTTAATCTTAAACTAATGTATGAATTGCTTTGATAATAGTTCTGACGAGAACCGAAAGTACTCGGTATAACACAAATAGCTCTATTGGAGAAATTATAAACAAATTTCAAGATTGTAACACCACAAAAAAACATAAGGACACTTGGAAGAATAAAAAGCAAACAAAAAACCTCCAAAACAACAGGGATTTTATTTTATTTAATCAGTTTTGATTATATATATATATATATATATATATATATATATATATATATATATATATATATATATAATATGAATTGGATTTGGTTTTAAATAACCTCAGTCTGATTTACTATTCCCCCAGAGGGGAAAAGAGAAAAGAGGGATTCATATCTTTACCAGATGAATAAACACAAAACGAAACGAAAGCAGCTCCGTCCCGGATTTGAACCCAGTTCACTGAGTTGAAATATTGTAATTATTATATATCTGCATATTACGTCCTATTGGTATAATCGTTAGAGTGTTCGCTTATGGTTTGTGAGATCGGGACTCAATCCCAGGTCATACCAAAACCTCAAAAAATGTTACTTGATGCCTCCTTGCATAACATTCACCATTATAAGGTCCAGATCAAGAGCAAGTGGAAAAGGAGCCTTCAGGTCTCCCTCGACGATGGTCGGCCAACTTACATTACATCTGGACATCGGGTTATGGTTATTAAGCTCGTCTCAGAGATCAGTTACTGCTGAATAGTGACTTCAATCCTCACTTGTAACCTTATATTAAATTAAAGCTATGCTTAAATAACTATTAATGGAGTTGTTTACATGCTAATCGCAAAGAATTATTCACTACCGGGTAGTTTCCCACAAGGTTTTCAGCGACTATGATCGACACACTAAGCGGGCCTTATGTTATATGAGTGAAGTTTGATAAATATCCATTTGTAACAGGTTCGTGTCAGGAACTGTTGCGTATTGCCCAGGTGTGAACGTAGGTATGGGTTAAATAGTACCGCTACTGTTTCTCTACAAGGATAGCTTTGGTATTGAATAATCCACGACGGTTGACATGTTATTAAATGAAGAAACCAAACCTTGAACCTGGGAAAAAGCTAGCATATTAAGAACATTTAAAAACTTTATTTGTATACCTATTTTTACTTAACAGATTTGTTTCGGAGATGAGCAATGGCTAAAGTGCTGGACTGCAACCGCAAAGTAAGCGAGTTCGATATTCAGTCACGCTTTCATGTTCGCTTTTGGAGTAACACGCTTGGAGAAAGTTATGACACCTCTTACCCCCGGCTATGGGTTAAACCGTATCATTGCTTTTTTTCTAATAAAGATGGCTTTGGCATTAAATAACTAAAGAAGGTTGATATGATATTAAAAAAAGAAAGCAAATTAATTTTCCTTCCCCGTATGATTTTTTTTTTCATTCATATGATTTTTCTTCGAAAATACAATTTTCCTTACCTCTATACAATTTTCCTTCTTTTATATAATTTTCCTTCCTTCATATAATTTTCCTTCTTACGCGACTGGAGTTTGAACATGTTTTCAACGATGTCAAAGTGTTGTATAAGACCAAAAAAATTAAAGCGTTGTGTCTGATAAAAAGAAATGAATTTGCAGAAAAGAAACACTCGAAACTTGAACCTCAAGGAAGAAAATAGTAGTCGCTTTATTTTCGGGAATTACAGCGGACTGTTGTTAAAAAGTTCCTTCAACAGAGTTCTTCCTCGCCTTCTCTTTTTTTTGTCGCTATCAAACGTCTTCTTTCTTTATCACTCTTTCCCTCCGTGCACTTCAGCTAGCGTTCGGAGAAAAGGTTCACCTTCCTCTTCTTGGCGACGGCGTTGGCGTTTTTATCGTGGGCCTGTTGATGTTTATCGTATCAGTCGGATTGCTATGACAGGCTGGGCTATGACATGCGTCGTGCGGCGTGCGCCTCTGTTGAAACCTGTTTGAAAACCTGTCTTGAACTCCCAAAATCTCGCTACCTGATTTTCTTATATAACGTTTTGATGGAATCAATTCGAAGGTTCCCGAAGGTTCGATGCTCACCAGTGGAACAGTAGTGCAACACCTGAAATTTCACGTGTGATTATATTGAAATCACGCTTTTTCTCTACAAATCACTCTGCCTGCACGAGGGAGGTTCGTGACATTTTTGATCGTCAGACTTTTGTACCCAATGACTGATGACAGCTAATGTGCTCGAATGTTCTTTAACCTTGTGATCGCCGCAATTTAATGACGGCGCCCGTCCGTAATATTACAATCAGACCAACATATTAGCCACTTCGCCACGGGAAGTCACACAAAATTGTTATTCTGTTATCTGTTGATTTTCTGTTAATTCACCATTAAAACACGTCATTTTGGTATTTATGCCGCTACCGAGAAGTTCATGAACGAGGGCAGCCGAAATTCCGGACGGAGAAATCTCATTTCTACCTTGCTGTTAAGGTAGTTAAACAAAAGATTATCATATTTACCAACCCCTCCGCTCGGGCTCAAGGTCAATTTTTAAGCGGAGTTTAACAGGTTTGAATTCAGAGTATTCCTTCTCCTAGACTAGTTGCCTCACCAAGGCTGAAGATCAGTCTGCCCTACTATTTATCCATAGCTGGAGGGAGAATAATTGGATTCATACCTTTCCCAAGGGTATTAGTGCTATGTGAAATGCAATCAGCCTCGTCCAGGATTTGAACTCGTGTCGTCGTGTCCATTTCCTACGACGATAATCATTACATCACGGGCGCCTCCTAAAGATTATAACATTTTCAATCAGAAGCCCAAAGTGGGGGACTTACTGCTGTTTGGGTGGAAGCCTTCTTATGTTGTCAATTGAATTACTAAGACTAGAAAATCCAGCGAACACTTGCGCACGACATACGGAAATATTGGACAGTTGTTTCGACCTTTTTTGGTCTCATCAGCAGTGTATACTGGGATCTCCAGTGGAGGAAATCAAACCAGCGACCACAGAAAGCAGAGCCGAAATTCTACCACTGAGCGCCACAAATGACGCCAAATCAACTAGTCATGGTAACTCCGTGGTCAATTAACCTGAATATGTCTTGCAAGTTACATCCGTACTCTTTACAGAGGACACAGTAATCTCCATGGCCACATCTTCGCGGGATGATTAAAATAGGTATCAGCGTAATTATTATAACCTCAAGGGCAAGGATATAGATGTACATTTTCTTTTTGATGAGACCTAATTCGGTCGAAACAGCTGTCCAGTGTTTCCGTATGTCACGCGCAAGTGTTGGCCGGATTTTCTGGTCGTGGTAATTCAATTCACAATATAATTCATCTGCTTAAAAAAAAAAGAAGAAAATGTACAGACTTCTCATGATTCAACCAATAAATATCTTAATATCTTTGTCTGGTTTGATGAATTTTCATTTGTATTCTAATTTAAAAAAAATCTTGAACAACTTACAGTCAAGTCTCATCGAAAGCACGGAATTCCCGTCAGATCACCGAAGTTAAGTAGCGATGGGCCTTTTCAGTTCTTACTTGGGCGACAACTTCGAAACAATAGCTACTGTAAGCAATCTGAGGCTTGTATGCCAGAATATGCAAAATTTGTCAACTAATAGTAGGCGCCTTGAGTGGTATTATGGTTAGCTAGGTAAACTCACAGACGATTGTTAGTAAGTTTGATTCTCACAAAGAGCATAATACTTCTGGACCCATAAGAAACTAAGCTAAGTTTGGTACATAATAATAAGGTTTGGTTTGATTTGGATTGGTTTAGTTGGTTTTATGGCATATCAACCATTGTAGGTTATTTAATGCCAAATCCATTTTATACATATAAACAGCTCAATTTCGAACAATCCAGTTTAGCACAAGTACACTGTTTAGTTCTATTTGACCCATAGATACGACCCTATCAGGTGCTACCACTCTGGGCCAGGGTGGACCTGGGAGCGATGGCAATAAAGGGGTACTCCGTATTCCCTAAAGCTTCAGCATTACTGGAGCCTAACCATCAGATTGTTTAGTGTCATATCCAGGACATTTATTGGGGGAGTCTTACCCCTCTGCAGAGATGCAGTCTGTGTATTCTGCAGCTCCAGCCGACTGGGCCAATGTCAATAAGGGAAAATAGGTGGAAGAGAGAGAGAGAGAGTGAGAGAGAGAGAGAGAGAGGGTTGTGAGAGGGATTTATGGGAGAAGCAGGATGGAGCGGAAGAGTGATAATAATCACAATAAGGGGGTGGATCTTCAGAGATGCAATGATAAAGAGGGAGTTGGTGAGAAAAAAATCTCGTGTGGGTGGCATTGAAAATGACTTTGACTGGCATTACGTATGGGTCACAGAGGGTTCAACTTGTATAGCCTAATAGACGTAACAACGCTGGTTTTATATATTTTTCTTTGTTCTCTTTACGTCTCGCGATTCAATACACTTGACATTGTTTCTAAAGTTTCTTTTTTAACCTTTCCAAAAATAAAATGTTGCCATGGAAACCTATATCCAAGTTTTACTTTCTTTTTAATTTCCACCCAAGAAGAGTAACAAGTAGATATTCCATCCACAAATATACTTGTCTACACTGAAAATAATCTTTAGGTCATCAAAAGAAAACAAAGGATTTAGTTTATAGTCTAATTATCGGTGCCTGAAAAAAAAAGCTTATTTACAAAATTAATCAAAATACCTGGAGTATGCACACTGTTTACACTACGAATACTTATATGTATTTTCTAATGACCCAATCTTGGTATTAATGGAAGAAGTTTAGTCTTATTCTTTTAACTGACTTTTTTTTAATCTCGCTTCAGGAATTGTTGATAGATTACGTTGCGTTGATTCTTTCACTAGTGTGCTTTCTTTTATAAGGTCATCGCTAATGCTGTTTGTGTTTTTGTCTATTTATAATACAATTTTGAATTATCATCTGGGATTTTTCAAATTGGTGGTTTTTCACTTGAGTCTGAATGACAAGACTCTTTGTATCCTGGGCGATGTTTTGTAATGGTTTCGATTCTTCCTCTGATCTTCAGTTCATAATTCTCGTTTCCAGACTCTTCGGGATTGTTCTAAGGGCTTCGACTATGATTGGTATTACAATTACTTTCATGTTCAACAGCCTTTTCAGCACTCTGGCAACGTCTAGATATTTTTAGAGCTTTTTTCACCTTCTTTCATTTTCACTTTATGGTCTGTTGTGGCAGCAAAATTCATGAGAAAATAGGTTCTTTTGTTTTTCTTTATAGTTAATTTTGTTTGGGCTTCTTGCATGGATTTTCATGAGTCTCACTGGGTGCCTCATATTTTTGGCCTTGTGCAAAACTAAGGTAAGCCAAGCAAAGGATGATAAAAGAAAATAATAATAATAATAATAATAATAATAATGACAAGAAGAAGAAGAAGAGAGAGAGAGAGAGAGAGAGAGAGAGGGGGGGGGTATAGAGAAATAAAGAAATCAAATAAAAAGGAAGGTAATTAGAAAAAGGGCCAAAAATAGAGAGAGAGAGAGAGAGAGTGGGAGAGAAGTGGATATTAAGAAATTTAATAAAAAGGAAATTAATTAGAAAAAAGAGCCAATAATCGATAGATAAACTGAGAGAGAGAGGGGGAGAGGGAGGGAGAGAAACGATAGAAGAGAAAAACGAGAGAGAGAGAAAGCGAGAGAGAGAGAGAGAGAGAGAGAGAGGATAAATGTCATGATGAAGGCTATATGACATTTTTTCTCCCGTATACTGTAAGTTTGAGTGGAGTTGCCTGCTTTGTTTAATAACATATCAACCTTTATTGATTATTTAATGCTAAAGCTATCATTGTAAAAGAACAGCTGTGGTACTATTAAACCCATGGAGGAGGATAAAAGGATTCATACCTTTCCCAAGGGTATTAGTGTAATATAATTAGGGATTTTGGCTGGTCGTTTTAGAAGTAAGTTGTTTTCTAGTTAGGCTTTGAGGTCAACCAGAGGACAGTGAAAAGGAAGGGACATATATGAGAAAGAGATTCGAGGCAGTAAGAGAGAGAGAGAGAGAGAGAGAGAGAGAAGCACGATGATAAGGGTCACAGAGACAAAAAGAGAGAACAGCTATAAGGGAGAAACGAATAAAAATGTAACAGAAGGTAACCCCAAAATCCCGGCCATGATATCAACAGACACCGAAGTTAAAAATAGAAATATATCGGCAGTAATACAGCCTGACTCAGTTTGGCTGAAACAAAGTCAAAGGAGAAGCCGCTAAAGTGGGCGCGGGATAGAAAATAGGAGAGGAAGGTCAGTTCAACACTGGCCGGCATGATGTGAAGATGTACCGAAAATCGGCAGTCATTTTGGATAAGTGCCGCGAAGGAGTCAACCTACACCAGCGCACAAAGCCAGGCGGTCGTGAAGAAGCCTTAATGCAGAAAGAACGAATGAACCTCAGGCGTTCCCCCTTGACAATGCGAGGAAGGGAAAACAAAGAACATGAGCGCCCCGTAGCAAGAAAGAACATGAGCAACAGAAAATGACCGGGACAGAAGACATAATAACAAGGTTTTCATCTATCTATACCAACAGACTGTGTTATGTGTTCGTCATTTTCCATCACGGTGAATGTTACCAAGGCGTCTGACTGAAACTTAAGGGGTAGTGTTACACCCATAGACTATTTAGAACCGTGGCGTTACGCGCGTCTATTTGGTGCCGTAGCGCTACATTAGCTCGAAAGCTTCCGTGAGCTGATATTTAATAAAATAAGTACGACGAAAAAGGTATTCTGATGTATTAATTCCAACAAATAAAAAATGGGTTATTGTGGAGGAGAGTTCCTTGTCTGGTAATGTAAACCAAACTGATACTAACCAGAAGGGAAGAATCAAACGTGAGAAAGATTTTTTTTTGTGTACAAACTCGAAACTTTTGAAAAGATAGCTTGAACGTCACTTATGTGTTCGTCCTTAGTCCTCTAGAAATGTCCCGCATGTCTTGTTTGTCTTATTTGAATGGTTTCAAAATGGGAGGTAGGAGGCCGTACAGATGCTGTTTTGTGGAATGTTGCTTCCAGGATTTGTTCAATATATCTCTTAGTATTCTTGTGTGATTGCCATCAAGCTTTTTCTCTATACGCTTAGTTAGCGTCTATGTGGTGCATCCATATAGTAGTATGAAAACGACCGTTGCTTGGAAAAAATTGCGTTTTATTTTATCGGATAGGTTTGACTTCCTTATGACCGATAACCTACTGAGAGTTGACCATGCCCTTGCTAGTTGCGTATTGATGTCATTTTCTGTAGATAGGACTCTGCTTCCGAGGAAGGTGAATTTGTCCACTAGTTTCAGGAAACCACCTTTTCTTGTGGAGATGTCTCCTCTTTGATTAAAGCTCATGTTCTCAGTTTTATCATCATTTACATGAAGGCCAGTGCCACATACAGCTTCTCCAGACTAAGCAATAGGGATTCGACCTGGGCTGGTGTATTTTCGAAAAAAAAAAAAAAAAAACAAGAAAAAAGATTACGATGACTCTCACTCAAACCATATGGTATCAAGTATTCCTATATCAATAATTTGCTCACAGTTATATGGTTTTAAGTGTTCCCATCTAATACGAATAATTTATACTCACTCAAATTTTCAAGCAATGATTCCAATTTAATTATGATCGTTTGTTGGCATACAGTTAGATGTACGTATTAGATATGTTCATGTTGTAGTATTGTCACGGACTGTCCTAGCATTGCAACAACTAGCCTACGTACGACTTGCTGTACAGGCTACCAACCAAATCGACACGCCCCCGGTTAACCCAACGAACTGTCAAAACCAGGACATCGATTTACCAACGACTCGACCGACCTCAGCTTCCCGCTACGATCGTCCAGCTGCATTCAACAACTCGACCGAACTCAGGTTACCCGCATCAAACATAACTCCACGACTCGACCTACGCCAGCTACCCTCGTCGAACGTCCAGCCGCGTACAACTACGACTCGACCATACCAGCTATCGACATAACCCATCCTAGCTGAAGACCACGTACAACCTCCGCGGACTTTACATACTCGTTTGTAATTCCGGCAATAAAATCGTCATTTTTGTTGTATCTGTTACTTTGCCATTGTCCCCTTCATTGTCTTTGGCTGTCACTACTCACACGCATTAAACTTAAATTCATTTGCGGGGTCGACACGCTTATCGGCTCCGCAACAGTATCAACCCTTTTAACCCAAGTTAGGGGTATTAGCGACGTTACCAAGAGATACATATACTCTTGTAGCTTAAATTACGATCGAGGAGTTTCCGTTTCTGCATCATTATTGTCTATGAAACTAGGATTTTAAAAAAATATTTCATATGTAATTCCAAATTTAAGAATAAACAAAAGTGTCAATAGGATGTTATCATCAATTATTTAATTGCCCAGTCGGCTGGGGCTGTAAGACCTCCCCAAACGAGTCTCCTGGATATGACACTAAACAATCTGATGGTGAGGTTCCAGTAATGCTGAAGCTTTAGGGAATGCGGAGTATCCCTTTATTGCTATCGCTCCAAGGTCCACTCTGACCCGGCGTGGTAGCACCTGAGAGGGTCCTATCTATGGGTTGAATGGAACTAAACTGCCTCCTTATGCCAAACTGAATTGTTTGAATTAGAACTGTTTAACTAAACTGAATAGCTTGAAATAGAATTTGACAATTAAACCGTACTTGCATTTAAACTGCATGCATATGTTAAACTGAATTATTTGAAATGGAACACTTTTTTTGGACATTGAAACTGTACTTACACTAAATTGATTTGTTTAATATAGAACTGTTTTAACATTTAACTGTGTATAAACAAAATCTGTGCTTATACTAAACTGAATTTGTTGAATTAAAACTGCTTGATTAAACTGAATAGATTGAAATGGAAGTGTTTTTCATAATTAAACTGTACTTACATTTAAGGTGCGTACTTATCCTAAATTGAATAGTTTGAAATAGAACTATTTTCATAAACTGTATTTACATTTAAACTGCGTACTTATGCTCAACTGAATTGTTTGAAATATAACTATTTTTATAAAAATAGATTTGGCGTTAAATAACCTACAAAGGTTGATATACCATAAAACCCAAACAACTAACCAATCAATAATTTAATAGATTTCAACGTTTTAAATTTCCAGCTATATTTCTGTCAGGAGCCTTAGGTCAGTGGCCCAGGGTGAACGGCCCTGGGTGAATGGCTATAAGGGTTAACACAGGATTTTACACAAATTGCGATCTGGTCATTACAAGGTATCACGTTATGGGTACCACGCATATCTTGTCATTTTAAAATTTTTATATCGTGTGTTGAAAAATTTCGCAAAAGTTGATTTTTCTATTTGCGAGGATTGTTGATAGATTCACAATTGTCTGAAATGGAATTACTTGAAGTAAATGAAATAAAAAAACCTTCCCAAAAGAAAACAATAACCAAAAACAAATATATGGTATTTAATTTCATCTTTGATAGACGCCTGTTGAAAATGATTTTACTTATTGAATTCTTTTTATATGGCCTAGAGAATTAGAAAGAAAAGAAAAACAATGATAAAAAAATACGGCTAAGTGAATTTATTTCGTGTTACTTTGTGTTGATTTGTTTTTCCTATCTGTTTGAATGATGGCAGATGCAATTGTGTCTGGAAAGAAAAGTAGATCTTTCATGGTTGTCACCAAATCGACAGTTTGTGGAGAGCATTAAAGATTCGAACAAGTTAATCAAACACATCAAGTCAGTAAAAAAAAAAAATTATAAATAATTAAAAATAAAACAAAACATGACAAATGAATACTTTTCTTCGTTTCCCCTCATTAATTTAATTTCTTCTTCTTCTTCTTCTTCTTCTTCTTCTTCTTCTTCTTCTTCTTCTTCTTCTTCTTCTTCTTCTTCTTCTTCTTCTTCTTCTTCCTTTGGTTTCTTTTACTTCTCACGGAATTTCTTTGTTGCTTTCTTTAATTCAAAATTTTTCTTCTTTATATTCTTTGATACTCTATCATTTTTCTTCCATCAACACTTTCTTTCTTTCTTTCTTTCTTTCTTTCTTTCACATTTTCGTGTGTGCTTTTGTTTTCTTTCTCTCATCAAAGTTTTTCTTTCTTTTTTCTTCGACATTTATCTTCCTTGTATTCTTTCTTTCTTTATTTATTTCTTTCTTCCACATTTTCATGTATGCTTTTGTTTTCTTTCTCTCATCAACGTTTTCCTTTCTTTTTTTTCTTCGACATTTATCTTCCTTGTATTCTTTGTTTGTTTGTTTTTTATATCTTTCTTTCTTTCTTTCAACATTTTTCCTATTTTAACCATTTTCTTTCTTTCTTTCTTTCTTTCTTTCTTTCTTTCACATTTTCTCGAATGCTTTTGTTTTCTTTCTTTCATCAACGTTTTTCTTTCTTTTTTCTTCAACATTTATCTCCCTTGTATTCTTTCTTTCTTTCTTTCTTTCTTTCTTTCTTTCTTTCTTTCTTTCTTTCTTTCTTAACATTTTCATTGTCTTATTCCCACCGTTTAGTTACTGACGGCCGTAAAAATAGGTGGACACGGATAATGGATACGATATGCCGGGTATATTCTTTGTTTTAGTAGGAACTACCTCTTCTCGTATCTTGATTTATTTGATTCACCCTCAGTCTGGTCAGCTGCTCTCAATTTTATCCTCAATCACAAAAGGATAGCGAATTCTAAAAACCCAGTTTCTCTTTGAGAGTTTCACAAAAACCAAACATCCACAGTTGCTTTGAAGGAACAGCATTGCTCGACCAACCCCACTTACATGGCCGATCGAGTCTTGTGATTTCGGTAAATTTTGATTAATTACTGTTTTCAATCCGATGTGTCAGATAAAACATCGTTCGACTCTGTTCAATTTATTCTTTAAAAATAACATATCTATTAGTATCCCTCGATTACAGTGTTAAAATGGTTTGTGTTCGAGCTAAGGTTAAAAATCAAGATTTTGAAAGCTAATTTTTCAAGAGAGGCAACCACTCCTTTCTTATAGCGAAGCACAGTTTTTCTACCTCTTAAGTATTTCGGTCCATTATGTCTAGTACCAAACGAAGCTAATTCTAGTAAATATCCGTAACTTGCATGTCTATTGCCGGAAAACATTTAGTGAAGAATTGATAATTTATTTCAGAAAGGTACATTTAATTTCCTAGAATCAAATCCCGGGCGCATTGGGCCAATTGCTTCGATTTTTCAACCACGTGTTCATTAAATTAACATCATAATAGTTTCTCCCGTAAGCATTATCGCCTTTCAATAGAATTTACATTTGATTTTCGAGTCTCCAGAGAAACTGGCTGAGTCTAAAGAAATTAGTCATTGATTTTCAACATCTTACACGTCTTTTACTGTCACAGCAAGAGAAAATCTCCATAGCATAGCAATTAACATGCTAGACTGGGACAGGATAGTCAGCGGGTTCGACCTCCTGTGACGCTAGTATGTTGACTTTCGGACTAATACCCTTGGAGAAGCTTTGGGTTACATATTCCCCCTATTGTTCTTCTACAAGGATGGATTTGGCATTGAATAACCCACGAAGTTGATATGTTATTAAACAAAGAAACTTGTCATAGCAGTTGTAATTTACTCAAAAACGAGTGTAGCGTCATTGGGCAATTGGATGGATTTTAGTCTTTATATATATATATATATATATATATATATATATATATATATATATATATATATATATATATACTTGTAGAGTCAGAAACAGATAATCGGGGGATTTCTGATTCTGATGATCCGTTTAGGTGAAACCTAGGTAGAATTTTTTTCTGATTCTGTCGGCGTTCATATTTCCCTTTACTTAGCGTATTGAGCACTCTTACGTTGAACTTAAGGAATTCTGTCAGTGCTTTTTTTTTCTTTTGACCAGTCATACGTTATTGGTTGATTATTTTCAAGTAGTACGAATACTTTTAGTCTTTTCTTTTTTTTAAATGGAATTTTTTCCCCAGATATTTGTTTGCGTAATATTTTTTATTCGCAAATTGTACTATGTCGGTTTTTCCACACCATCGGAACTATTTTTTTATATTTTATTTTTATATTTATATTTTATTTTTATATTCTAATATTCTAATATTTATTCTAATATTTATATTATATTTTTATATATTTATTAAATATATAAAAATATATTTATATTTATATTATATTTTTATATTTATTCTAATATTTATATTATATTTTTATTCTAATATTCTAATATTTATATTATATTTTTATATTTATATTTTATTTTTATATTCTGTTTTTATATTTTTTTATATTTTATTTTTTTATATTTTATAAAAATTAATTACTTAACACACACACACACACACACACACACACACACACACACATACACACATATATATATATATATATATATATATATATATATATATATATATATATTAGAGGAGGTTTGTTTTAAAAGAAAAAAAGTTTCTTGTGGTCTCAGGTGAATTTTAGAAACATCCAATTAGAATCCTTTTTTTATTTGAACCCCAACAGAGCAGAGATGGGTTCGGTGTAAATATATCAGGATCAAATCATGTTGGTGCCGGTTTTAACGGTTAAATCAAACGACTCTGTGACCCTAAGAATAATGGTTTGGCATATCAACCTTCTTGGGTTATGTAATGCCAAAGCCATCCTTCTAGAAGTATAGTAGTGGTTCTATTCAACCCATAGCTGGGAGGATAAGAGGGTCCATACCTTTCTCAAGGGTATTTGTCCGAAAGTGAACGTAATAGCATGACTGGAGTTCAAACTCGCTTACTACGATTACGCAGTCCATCGCTTTAACCATTCGCAGTCCATCGCTTTAACCATTACACCATGATGACGCCCATCAAGCATGGGACCACCATTAGAATAGGGGAACAGAAATAACAACCCATTCTTTGTTTCTTGAATGTTAAGCAATGAGACATCAAGTGCCATTTTTTGAGTCTTTGGAAAAACTCGATTTGGAATTGAACCCTGGTCTTGCGGACCATTGGCGAACACGGTAACGATTATGCCATTGAACCGGTTTATGTTACATTGAAATACCTAAATAGAATTAATAATTCTAGCCATATTCGAGACGAATTAACTGGGTGCAAACAAATGATTATATCAAATAGAAGTATTAGCCATATTCACCAACCCCTCTGCTGGGGCAGGATATGACACAAGGTCAATTTTTAAGCGGAGTTTAACAGGTTTGAATTCAGAGTTTTCCTTCTTCTAGACTAGTTGCCTCACCAAGGCTGAAGAACCTAGTCTGCCCTACTATTTATCCATAGCTGGAGCGAGAATAATTGGATTCATACCTTTCCCAAGGGTATTAGTGCTATGTGAAATGCAATCAGTCTCGTCCAGGATTTGAACTCGTGTCGCCATGTTCATTTCCTACGACAATAACCATTACACCACAGGCACCTCCTATTAAATAGAACTATTAGCGCTGGAGACGACAATTTGAAACCATTTAACTGTGTGCAAACAAATGAGCTTTGGCCCATTTAAAAATAATGATGCAAAATATACAATAAATATAATTTGTATTAACAAGATTTGGCATTAAATAATCGTCAATGGTTGATATGCCATTAAATGGAATAACTTAACCTAACTTTTCAAGGACGTTAAAATATAACGGTGGAACTTCATATGGTATCAAAAGAAGAATTTCAGAGGATTTTTGACTTATGGACAACTAGCCAGAAAAAATGTGTTGAATGGCCAAGAAAGAGTATTGTTCTTTTCTCTATCTGTCGATACGGCTTTAGTCTGGATCTTTTTTGAATACATCACGCACTCCGTAACACAAATAAACTGATGCCCGAATAGGAAAAAAAGTAAAGAAAAACATCATCAGTTACAGGAATAAGAAGCGATGAAAATAGTAACATATTTGATTTTTATGGCATATCAGCCTTTGTGGGTTATTCAATGTCAAATTCATCCTTGTAGAAGAAAGTAACGTCTACCCATAAATATAAACACACTTACTATATACATCTATTATTTGAAATCATTAAAGAAACATAGCACTGGAAATCAAAACCGGCTTGACTTTTAAGATGAATCGTAGTACACCATTCCCAACACTAGAAATTGAAAATTACAGATTTATTGTTTAACAATTCACTCCCATTTTTTCATCCCGAATAGCTTTTCTTTTTGTAACATTTTTATTTCTTTTTGACATACGTCAGCCCAAAAGGAGAACATCGTAAATATTTTGTCACGTTAATAGGAGACTGTTTTCAAGTTATGGATTATTTAATGGCAAAATTTGATTCATTTCTAAATTCAAGGATAATCGTAGCTACATTTTCATCGTTACATTGCAATCAATGTTTGATCACACTTTCTTTGATAATAATAATCATCTGCAAGAATAGTTATTTGATATCTAGTATTCCTATCTAAAACAAATCTATACAAAATTATGGTTTAAATAAACTATTCCTATTTGATAATAATAATAATAATAATAATAATAATGATAAGTAAATAAATGACTAAATAAAAATCCACCCCCCCAAAAAAAACAAAAAACGAAACAAAAAAGAAATGGCTTTAGATGTGAACACTCTAGAATGTCATGTGACCTCTATATCTTAGAATATATAAATATTAAAAAAAGATAAAAACTAGAATATATATATATATATATATATATATATATATATATATATATATATATATATATATATATATATATATACTAAGACTAAAATCCATCCAATCGCCCAATGACGCTCCACTCGTTTTTGAGTAAATTTCTACAACTGCTATGACAAGTTTCTTTGTTTAATGACATATCAACCTTCGTTGGTTATTCAATGCCAATCCATCCTTGTAGCAGAACAATAGGGGGAATATGTAACCTAAAGCTTCCCCAAGGGTATTAGTCCGAAAGTCAACATACTAGCGTCACTGAAGGTCTAACCCGCTGACAACCCTGTCCCAGTCGAGCATTTTAATCGCTATGCTATGAAACCAAACCAGAGTAGCCGAACGAATCTTTGCTGTGTGGTCTTCGAAGAAATTTGGGTCAGGACAATCTGTCCTTAATCTAAAAAATATTGATTTTTCGTTAATCAAAAAAATCTTTTGGTGAACAATTGTATTTTAGATGAAGACTTTGTAATTCCCCAAATCATTTTCAGCTAAACTATAGATTTGTTTAAATTTACCGCTCTAAATTCTATATGGCTCATCTTCGACTACTCCCAATCAATGAAAATACGTACCTATTGTAGTATGAAAGCATTAAGTAAGAATAGTTAACGCCCTCAATACAACTGGGAAAACCCCTGGAGCCTAGTATTTATTTAAATATGACCAGCTTTAACGGAAATAAAGATTCAAAATAGGGCAGTAAATATAAATCATAAAGGTAATACAGAGACACCTGAATCTAGTTCAGGTACTCTCAGTTGTGAAACAAGGCATAAAAATAGCAGAATAATTGACTTTAAGTTCTCGGTCACATCTGTGTCTGATAAACAACTCCTGGGTCTGGTATAGCCACAATATAACACCCATGATAAAAAAAAGTTGAAACAAAATATGACACAACGTGGGGTCCAGGCAACAGGCTTGGGGTCATGATTAACTGGTGCTTTCCTGATAGCAAGCATGGAAGACCCGTCGTCATCCCGCGAACGTTGGCTGTTCTTTTTTCAGACGCACGAATGACGATTTAAGAAACCACATCAACCAGAGCTGCAAACACAAAACATGAACTACGGAAGACAACCAACTTGCACTACACTGTTATTTTAGGAGCAACCGTACACAAAGAGGATATACGAAAAGAATGATAGAAATCTGGCAAGAATGTGCTAGTTTTCAGACAAGTCAAAGACTTGCCGATCGAGTCAGGACAATAATAAACGCACAACCAAATAACCCAGAGTAAACATTAACACAAGAACAAAAGGTAAATCTAGAAAATTTAAAGAGAATTATGAACGGGGAAAAGACTACTTTACCATCACTAAGAAACGTAGAATGGAAAACAGTTAAGAAAGAAACGAATAAAATAAATCAAGTAATACCTTACATCTCAACGAATAATATAACCGAATTAAATGAACTGATCTATGCAGGGGTGAAATTAGTTTGGGAAAGAATTGGGATCCTCTCAAAAATTAAGAAGAAAAAATCAAAACCAGCAAGGGAAATTCGACTGGAAACGCAGATAAAATATCTACGAAAACAAGCCAAAATGATAAAACAAAGGAAAAACGCAGGAACATCTAGGAACAAAAAGGAAATGGCAACACAAGAAAAAAATAACAGTACAACTTGAGGAAATAAACCAGAAAATACTGGCGATGGAAGGAACTTGAAAGAGATATCGACGAAGGGTAAAACAATACAGACAAAAGCGGAAATTCCAAGACAACGAAAGAAAATTCTACCCACAAGTGAGAGGAGATGACACAAAACTTATCAACAACCAGATGCAAAAGAAACCGAACGATTTTGGACTAAAATATGGCAACCAAAAAACATAACGAAAAAGCCGAATGGAAAAACAATATGACAAAAAAATTAGGAGGACTCGAAGAAGGCCCTAAAGCGGAAATACACATCGATTTACTCAAAATGACTCAAAAATATCAAACTGGAAAACACCAGGCCATGATGGGATACATGGTTTCTGGTTCAAGAAATTCACCACCATTCACGACAGAATAGTACTCAAAATGATCAAACGTCTACAAGGAGCACACATACCCTAATGGATGACCAAAGGACAGACCACATTTATCCAAAAGGACTCAAACAAAGGAACCGCCCCAAACAACTACAGACCCATAACCTGCCTACTGTTGATGTGGAAAATGTTGACAGCATAAACAAGGGAAGAGATTTACTACTTGCTAATAAGCCATAGATTGTTCTCTGAGGAGCAGAAATGATGCCGCAAAGGATCCAAAAGCACAGCAGAGTTACTTTACATAGATCAACACATCCTAAATGAGAGCAAGACCAGAGGAAGAAAATCTAGCTATGGCCTGGATTGACTACAAAAAGGCATATGATATGGTTCCACAAAGCTGGATAATAAACTGCCTCAAAATGTACAAAATAACAGATGAAGTCATAAACTTTATCGAGAAAACCATGAAAAACCTGGAGAGTGGAATTGACAGCAGGATGAAGAAGCTTCGTCTAAGCAAAGACCCTTAGAGTTATATTTCAAGGAGATGCACTATCATCGTTAAAATTCATAATTGCGATGATGCCACTTAACCACACACTCAGAAAATGCACAGCTGGATACAAACTTAGTAGATCGCAAGAAAAGATCAACCACCTAATGTACATGGATGACATCAAACTATTTGTAAAAAATGAAAAAGACCTGGAAACTCTAATACAAACAGTTAGAATATACAGTCAGGACATAGGGATAGAATTTGGCATAGAAAAATGTGCCATGCTAGTAATGAAAAGTGGCAAACAACATCTGACTGACGGAATAGAACTACCAAATCAAGACATGATTAGAACGCTCGGAGAAAAGGAAATGTACAAATACTTGGGCATCTTTGAGGCTGACACCAACAAACAAGTGGAGATGAACGAAAAAAAATTAAGAAAGAATGTCTTAGATGAACTTGAAAGCTACTCGCGACAAAACTGGCTCGCAGAAACCTTAACAAAGAAATAAATAACTGGGCTGTACCCCTCGTTAGATATTCGGGACCGTTTTTGAAATGAGGAAAAGAAGAACTTAAGCAAATGGACCAAAGAACAAGAAAACTAATGACCATGCATAAGTTATTGTATCACAGAGATGACGTTGACAGACTATATGTATCAAGAATGGAAGGAGGAAGAGGATTTGCCAGCATTGAAGACAGCGTTGACGCGTCGATACAGCGACTCAAAGACAACACAGAAAAGCACAAAGAAGGACTGATTACAGCCATCAGAAACGATACTGACAATACGATGGCCAATAGAATGACAATAAATAGAAAACTAAAATGGGAAGAAAAACCACTCTTTGGGCGTTTTAAGCGACTAATAAACAACACGAGAAAACGTGGACGTGGCAAAACAAAAAAGAAGGAAACTTTAAGAGAGAAACAGAATCTCTCATAATAGCCGCACAAAACAACGCCGTAAGAACCAATCATATCAAAACGAGAATAGATAAGATGCAACAAAATAGTAAATGTAGGTTACGCGGTGATAGAGAAGAAACAATCAATCACATAGTAAGCAGATTCAGCAACTTAGTGCAGAAGGAGTATAAGACTAGACACAACTGGGTGGGCAAGGTAATCCACTGGGAGATATGGAAGAAATTGAAATTTGACCATACGAACAAATGGTACATGCATCTGTCCAAGAGAATGACACATATAAACTCCTATGGGACTTTAACATACAAACAGATCACCTAATCCCGGCCAGAAGACCAGACCTCATAATAATCAACAAAAGAAAGAGAATCTGCAAAATTGTTGACTTTGCTGTCCCGGCGGACCACAGAATAAATCTGAAGGAAAGTGAAAAGAAGGATAAGTACCTCGACCTTGCTAGAGAATTGAAAAAACTGTGGAACATGAAAGTAACGATTGTGCCAATTGTGATTGGTGCGTTAGGCACAGTAACTAAAGGATTATTAAAGGGCCTGGAGGACTTGGAAGTTGGCGGACGGGTAGAGACTATCCAAACGACAGCATTGCTGAGGACGTCCAGAATACTGAGACGAGTCCTGGAGACTTGAGGAGACTTGCTGTCACTCAAACTCCAGTGAAAAACCATCAGCTAATATTGATGTGAAAAACTCTAGAGGAGTAAATAATAATAATAATAATAATTTGTTTGCATGTAGTTATGGTATGATTTGAATAAACAAAAGATAATAATTCTTTGTAAAAAAAAAATAATGGCTTCTAAGCACTATTCTTAAAACAAATAAGTTGGTTGGTTGTGTTTTATGGCATATCAACTCTCACCAGTTTCATTATTCGACCAGGTCAACAACTTAATCCATCGGATTGAACACCTTATTTATCAATCGACCTTTTTAATTCATTTTAATACCAGTTTCATTATTATATCTAGTCAATAACTTGATTCCTAGAGTTGAAGTCCTGAATCATTAATCAATCCTTGAGTATAAAGAATATGAGAGACAAAATATATCTATCTAATTTATGTCGATTATGTAGTGATAAAGTTAATATCGTTAATCATATTATCACGACGGATTGGAATAGGTCCTTCATGACACTTGACTGTACAGTGCTTTGGGATCAGCTGAATACGATTCTGGAAAACTGAAAATGAATCATAGAATGTAAGGAAACTTCGGGTGAGGCAAGAAACAAGTCTGTATGTGTGTGTGTGTGTGTGTGTGTGTGTGATATATATATATATATATATATATATTGATAGATAGATAGATTGATAGAGAGAAAAAGAGAGAGAGAGAGAAAGAGGAGATAGATAGATAGATAGATAGATAGATAGATAGAGAGAGAGAGAGAGAGAGAGAGAGAGAGAGAGCAATAGCTGATAATTGAAAAGGTTCAATGTTAGAAGTGGGAAGTCGTATGTTAGTTAACATTTGAGTGTTTCAGGGGACACTTAGTCGGAACTGAGGTTAGAAATGTTGAGCCGGAAGTCGATTGTAGTTGAGGAAGTCGAACAGCCTTGTTGAAAAGAGGAACTGTTGAATCACTAAAACGAGGAAAATGAAGACTTCTGTATAAATGTTTTGTCTTTTGTTTTTTTTTAGACACACGCGGAGAAAAAGTTAAACAGAACCTAAAAAGAAAAGGAAGTTTTTCTCGAGAAAACACCAATAAGGAAATGAGAATAAATAGTGACAGTCAACCCTCGTATGCTTGAAAAGAAATAAATTTTGACATCATTTTTATTAGTCTCTCTCGTATAAAACTTGCTTTATAGGATTGCGGATCTTATTAATCTATCAACCCTCGTAATTTTGAAGAGAATTACGTTTAATTCATTTTATCTGCTATAAAACTTGATTTTTTTTGTTTTTTTTAAAGGATTTAAGACCTTATTAATCAAACTACTCTCATAAAATGAACCCAAGAATGTGAATAAAAACAGTAAAAAAAGTAATTAAAATAAATAAATGAGGACAATGGGAAAATTAAGAAAAGTAAAAAGAAAAAAAAACAGAATTAAAAAGGATAAAGGCAAAAAACAAAAGTGAAGTGAAGATTAAGATAACAGAAGATGAATGTGAGATGAGATGAGAGAGAGAGAGACAGAGAGAGACAGATACAGACAGACAGACAGACTGAAAGACAGAAGAGAAGAATTGGCACTTCTTTAAAAATGCCCTTATTCTGAATTGATCGATAGTTCAATGAAAATAGACATTATTAGGGAAAAGGCAGATAAAAAGTAGCTGTTGGTATGGTTGGGAAATGATTTGCATATATATATATATATATATATATATATATATATATATATATATATATATATATATATATATATATACAGCAGCCTCAAAGTGAGTGAGTTCGAGCTTCAGTCACGCTACTGGGTTCACTTTTGGATAAATACCCTCAGGAAAAGTTGTGAACCCGATTATTCCTACTGATATGAGTTGAATATTACCCATTACAGTTCTTCGACAAGAATGGCTTTGGTGTTAAATAACCCACAAAGGTTGATAAGCCTCTAATACACAGCAACCAACTACTTCTATAAACTAACAATCATAAATTCTTACCCCTCATATTAATTATCATACTGGATTATAACTCTCCGACTTATATTCAAAAGCTATTAATTTCACCACAAAAATTAATTATGCAACAAAAATGACATTTAAAAGATCCTAATTATTAGAAGCTATTCATAAAAATGAAGCAAAAAAAAAAAATCATCGCCCAAGGATTATTGGTTTGGTTATATCAACCATTGTAGATTATTTAATGCCAAATCCTGATTATACATATATATTGAATATATAGAATTTGGTTTGGTTGGGTTTTATGGCATATCAACCATTGTAGGTTATTTAATGCCAAATCCTGATATGCCATAAAACCAAACCAAACCAAACCAAATCCTATATATTTAATATATATGTATACATATATATTGAATATATAGGATTTGGTTTGGTTGGGTTTTATGGCATATCAACCATTGTAGATTATCTAATGCCAAATCCTGATATGCTATAAAACCAAACCAAACCAAACCAAATCCTATATATTTAACATATATATGTATACATATATATTGAATATATAGGATTTGGTTTGGTTTGGTTTTATGGCATATCAACCATTGTAGATTATTTAATGCAAAATTCTGATTATACGTATATATTAAAGATATAAGATTTAGTTTGGTTGGGTTTTATGGCATATCAACCATATAGAGTATTTAATGCCAAATCCTGATTATACACATTTTGTAGATATATTTTTAAATGAGCCTGAGCGCTTATTCTTGACCACACTTAAGTAGTTTCATGTATTTCTATTTAACACAAATAATTATATTTACTTTTAATCATGAGTAGAGTGTTCGCCAATGGTCCGGTAGACCGGAGTTCAATCCCAGGTCGAATCATACCAAAGACTCAAAAATGGTACTTGATGCCGGATTGTTAAACACTCAGCACTGTAACGATCAAGGGTAAAGTGGAGCAATCCAGGGAATGGAATTGCGCCTCCCCTACACCTCGGTGTCGTAGCTATTGAAAAGGGAGCCTTCGGGTCACCCTCGACTACGGTCGCCAACTTTACTTACTTTTATTAATCATTTCTTTGCACAAACTTTATGGTTTCTAGTATTGCTATGTAAGAGTAACAATTCAGCATCAGTCGGGCCCGGTCGACTTGGGCTGTTATAGACTGAATGCATTTCTGCAAAGGGGAAAGACTCCCCCAATGAGTGTCCTGTATATGACATCAAAGAATCTGATGGAGCTTTGGGGAATGCAGACTACCCCTTTATTGCCATTGCAACCCGGTCCACTTTGTCCCTGAATAGTAGCGCCTGATAGGGTCCAATATATGGGTCAAATCGAACTAATATTTAACAGAAGTGGTTGAAATAAAACTGTTTTTACATTTAAATTGCGTTCTGATGTTAAACTGAATAGTTTGAAATAGAACTGTTTTTACTTCTAAACTGTGCACTTATGATAAACTGAATTCCTTGAAATAGAATTGTTTTTAACTCCGTGTAAACAAAAAAATGTACTCATGCTAAAGTGTTGATTCGGGGTTAAATGACCCGAAAAGGGTTGATACATCGTAAAACAAAACAACCCTCCAACTAACAAACCCGCATCAGTCATTTGTTTGGACATAATTAAATGGATATATTAAATGGATACATGCATAATTTTTAAGTGAATAGTTTGAAGGAAATTTGATTTTTAAATGAGTTAGAACAACTCTATTTGGACATTAGTATTTCTATACAGTTAATCATCATCATCATCATCATCATCATGTCGTGCTGGAAGCACGGATATCCCTGACCCTCTCTCGCCACTTTTCCCAATCGTTCATCGCCTCAGGCAGGTCTTCTGGACAACATCCTGTATCCTCACATAGTTGCTGAATGTATGTTCGTGCTGGTCGTCCTGCTTTTGCACGGCCATGTGTGGAGGTCCATAAGAGTACATCACTTATGAGTTCGTCCCTGCTTCTCCAGCAGTGTCCCGCATGTCTGGTTCGTCTAACTTAAATAGTTTTCGTGATAGGAGGCAAGTGGCCGTATAGTTGGTGTCTTGTGGGGTGTTGCCGCCAGGACTTGTTCAAGATTGCTCGTAGCATCTGGTTTCAATTATTGCTATCTAACACTAATAATTCTATTCAACATTAAGTATTTATTTGAAGACAATAAAGTGGTTATAAGTATTGCTATTTAACACTAATTATACTATTCAACTCTGTTCATTTATTTGTATACGGTTAAATGGCTCCAAATATTGGTATGTATCATTAACAATTCAAGTGATATCAGTTATTTCTTTAAACACAGTTAAATGACCAAAAATTGGTATTTCTAACAATTCAGTATAACTCATTTGTTTGTACACCATTCAAAAGTCAGACGGTTCTATTTTACCCATAGATAGGATCCTATCAGGTGTCACCACTCAGGGTCAGAGTGGACCTGGGTGCAATGGCAGTAAAGGGATACTCTGCATTCCCCGGAGCTCCAGTACTGGAGCTTCACCACCAGGTTGTGTTATACCAGGACACTCGTTGTGAGGGGAGTCTTACTCTTCTGCAGAGATGCAGTCGGTGTATTCAATGGCACCAGCTGACATGGCTGTTGCCAAGGTGAGGGAATTTTAAAATGTATCTAACACACAGCAACCATCTACATCCAACTTAAAGGCGTGCTTAGGTAAACGGTTATCGTTGTAGAAAGTGTAATCATCGATCCGAGTTCAAAACCCTGGGCGAGGCTGTTGGCATTTCTCTTTGTGCTAATGTAGTAGAAAAGGCATAAATCCATCTCTTACCTGGCTATTGGAAAATACTAGGATAGACTGGTTTCTTTTGCTTTGATAAGGGAAGCAGTCGGAAAACTCTAAATTCAAACCAACCACACTTAAAAACTGGCCTTGGGTAACAGAAAGATATTTTCATGTGTTTATATTTTGTTTCCTTAAACTTAGTTTCATTAACATCGATATTCCGTTTTATTTCATTTGTTGGCCTTGTTGAAGTTGGGAAATTCCTCAAGCTAAAATTGAAAAATCTGATTTGTCAAATTATAGATATTTTTGAATATTTCAAATATCTTTGTAATCAATTAAACATTTACATCAAATCGTTACAAACAGTAATCGTTACTTTAGAGAATAAATCTACATAGAAATACAGATTTCCAAATTATATTTCTGGTAATCTGTTATCTCGACAAGCATCCATCGCTGTGTGAACAATTTTCCTGATATCAAAGTCCTGATGAAGGTTATTGAAACCAAAACGTTTAACGTTGACTTTACATCACAATAAATCCACCTATTTGGATTATTCTTTTTTTCTGCTTTCTTCATAATGTCGGATTTAGATCCATATTTACTTTCATACTGTCCTTTTGGAAAAACGAATACCAAATACATTCTTACACGACATCTAACATGGATGACTTCAACATGATCTGTTTATATGAAAACTTACCTATCTTAGCGTATTTCTTTAAAAGACGAGAGGATTTTTCTTGTCTCAAAAAAAAAAAAAAAAAAAAAATTCAATATTTTCAAATATTATTCCACGTGCCAAACATATACTTAATACTTTTAAATTAAAAACGCTATGTGCACATTTGTATCTTTTCATTGTATACATTTTATTTGCTCAAGTTATCTCAACAAGTATCCATCGCTGTGTGAACAATTCTCCTGATATCAAAGTCCTGATGAAGGTTATTGAAACCGAAACGTTTAACGTTGACTTTACGTCAAAATAAATTCACCTATTCGGATTATTCTTTTTTTTTTCTGCTCTCTTCAAACTGTCAGATTTAAATCCATATTTAATTTCTGGTAATATTTTATCTTTGCATCTTATCTGAAGTTGGTTCTTGTGGAAGGTTTGACATATTAAACGATTGCTCAATTCTAGTTTTCACCATTTACAGATAGAGTCATAAGATTGATCCTTTCAGCAAACAAACCTAGGTTTGGTTTAATGGCAGATAGACCCTAGTAGGTTATTTAATGCGAAATCCTATTTTTTACAGATATTTTCTCACTTAGTGTATTCTGACTATTGTCTTCATCTTCACAATGTTTCGGCCGATGCAACCTTCGGCCTTTTTTCAGGTGTTCATGTCGAACTCGAGATCCTTGAAAAAACTTCGAACCACGGAGGTAGAGTGTCCAAATTCCGTGAATTACGACCAAGTACAAATGTTAAGCGATAGTAAGTACTGCTTGTAGTTGGGATTGAACCCGCAATCTCCAGATGATTTCTCTTAAAAGTAGTTTTCAACAAAACGCCTATATTCGTTTCGCCACATGTCCTGTCGAAGAATTCTGAGCAAATTTTTGGAACTTATAAACCTAATGTATCCATCAAACCACAACCTCACAAATACTGACCATCCGTAGAATCCTGGAAGGCGTTCGAGCAAAAAACTTACAGGCGACATTACTATTTGTCGACTTTACCAAGGCCTTCGATTCCATACACAGAGGGAAGATGGAGCAAATCCTACTAGCTTACGGCCTACCAAAAGAAACCGTAGCAGCGATAATGATTCTCTACAGAAACACCAAAGTAAAAGTACGTTCACCAGATGGAGACACGGAATACTTCGACATTGTTGCAGGAGTACTACAAGGAGACACACTAGCCCCGTACCTCTTTATCATCTGTCTAGACTATGTGCTTAGGACTTCGATCGACAAAATCAGAGAAAATGGCTTTGAGCTGACTAAGAGAAGAAGCAAAAGGTACCCCGCAAAAACAATCACGGACGCCGACTACGCTGATGACTTGGCGTTACTAGCGAATACGCCTAATCAAGCAGAGACACTACTACATAGTCTGGAACGAGCTGCAGCTGGCATTGGCCTACATGTCAATGCAAACAAAACCGAATATATGTGTTACAACCAAACAGGCAACATTGCCACACTAGACGGAGCCTCTCTGAAACTAGTCGACAAATTCACCTACCTAGGAAGCAGCGTCTCATCAACCGAGAAGGACATCGACACACGACTGACGAAGGCATGGACAGCTATCGATAGGCTCTCGATCATATGGAAGTCGGACCTAACAGATAAAATGAAACGCAGCTTCTTCCAGGCAGCGGTTGTGTCGATACTGCTATATGGATGCACCACATGGACGCTTACGAAGCGGCTGGAGAGGAGGCTGGACGGAAATTACACAAGAATGTTGAGAGCAGTATTAAACAAGTTCTGGCGACAACACCCCACGAGACTCCAACTATACGGACACTTGCCCCCCATCACAAAAACTATACAAGTTCGACGAACCAGACACGCAGGACACTGCTGGAGAAGCAAGGACGAGCTCATAAGCGATGTACTCCTGTGGACCCCCACTCATGGATGTGCAAGAGTGGGACGACCAGCACGAACTTACATACAGCAGCTATGTGAGGACACGGGTTGTAATCCTGAAGACCTGCCGGAGGCGATGAATGATAGGGAGAAATGGCGAGAGACGGTCAGGGATATCCGAGCAGGCGGCGCGACATGATGATGATGATGATGACGGATATGTACGATTTTTACCTCAGCTCATATTGCAACACACACACACACACACACACACACACACACACACACACACATATATATATATATATATGTGTGTGCGTGTGTGTGTGTGTATCTGTGTGTGTGTGTGTTAAATCTCATTTATTTCTACACAGATGGTTTCAAGTATTGATCACAATAATAATTCAATTTAATTTAATACATACAGTTAGGCGTCATTAGTAGTTAGAAGATTTATTTTTCTCAGAATATGATGCTAATTACTTTATACTCCGTACGGGAATTGTTTATGGCTTATAGCAAGAAGGACTCAACTGTTCCAAGAAAATTTTTTTTGAGTTTTGTAGAGAAATGTTTTAGAATTTAAGTGAGAGGCATTAAGAGATTTATTGCTCTAAACATTTTTGCTTGGATTGTTAATCCTAAGTAATAATACTATGTAATTATTTCTATTGAAGTTTGGGGATTTAAACTAGGAACAATTAATTATATTTTGTTGCTGTAAGGTTTTCTACTTATTCTTGTATATAGTTAGTGATTCACTCTTGATTGAAGCTACGTCTTTTTTCCCACGAAGAACAACATTTTTTAAAGATAAAACCTTCCACTAGATTTAATGAATATGCATACCAACTTCGGTAAATATGGAGAAAAGTTAACGAGTTCGAATTCCAGTCGCGTTATGACGTTCACTTACGGACTAATACCTTTGGGAAAGGGAAGTAAAGTTGGTGACCGTAGTCGAGGGCAACCAGAAGGCTCCCTTTTCATTAGCTACTACACCAAGGTTTCGTAGAGGGTGCTACTCCTTTTCCTGGATTACTCCACTTTATCCTCGATACGTACATTATAATGCTGGGTGTTAATCAAAAAGGTATCAAGTAGGTCTTTGGTAAGACTCTACCTGGGATTGAAACTCAGTCTACCAGGCCAGTGGCAACATTCTACACACTTGGAAAACACCCTTATATCCATCCCCCAGCAAGAGGTTTAATAGTACCGCTTCTGTTTTTCCACAGGCTTTGGCATTAGATAAACCGCGAAGGTTGATATGCCATAAAAAAAAGGAAATCGACCGAAACTTACTTTGATAGCCGAAATTTACCCAGATAGATAATCTATTCCCAGTTGTTGATATAGATTTAACGGGTTGATTTTAAAAAGATGTTGAATTTAAAATGTGTTAATTTATCTTCTATTTGAACACTTCAAAACTTTGATTACAGTAGAATGTTCTCAGTAATTAATTTAAGAGCACAGTATATTTAAAATTCTTATTAATCAATCGAGTGATTTAAGATTAACGATAGGGAACACACACACACACACACACACACACACATATATATATATATATATATATATATAAGATCAACAAAAAGGATAAGATAAATAGGAATATTTCTTTGGAGCGATTTTTTCTTAATCACGAATATATGCAGATAATTTTTGCTTATATTTTCAAGACGTTTCAGGTGGAATGCTGATACGTCAGCATTTAGCAGACCATTATTTGTGAATTCTTTTCTCACTGGGTGTCCAAATAAGGCAAGTTTGGTTAATGACAGATCCCACAGCTTCAACTTTTTCTCTTGAAGCTAAAATTCATACTCCAAAATAAACATTTCGTCTAGTGGAAGTATGAATTGGTTGATTTGGCTTCTCTATCTAATGGCATCTCAACCTTCGTGAGTTACCTTATGTCACAAAACCCCTTGTAGAAGAATAGTAATAAGTATGAGTTGGAGTAGGTGGGTAGTAGAGTCTTATTGAGAACAGGGTATCAGATGGGGTAGTCTGGAAGTTAGCCGTCCTCTAAACCTTTTTAAAATTCTCTTCATTATCTCTTTTGTGTGGATGATTAAATGCCTTTTTCTCCTTTTCTGTTGGACACATGCACGATGGGTACAGGCGTATTAATCAATAAATTATAATTACATAATTTGTTTTGTGTATGCTAAAATAGTACTACAAAATCGATATAATTCTATTTAATGCTAATAATTTTCGCGCAAATCTATTTGATCCACAGATGGGACCATAACAGATATTGTCTAAATCTGGTCATCGTGAACCTGGGAGTTATAGCAACGAATGTATGATTCAATACTCTACAGACCTCTGGAACTGGACCATCACCATTGGATGCATGTAGTATCAAAGCCAGTTTAATTCAGTCACTGTAAACACGATCAGATAAACCGAAACACATGATCGACATCAATGCCTCTACTGCTGTAACTACGTAGGGGTGCATCGGATTTTCAGAACACCAACTTAAAGAAATTTCTCGTTCAATTTACATGCTGATAATGATAGTAACAACACATGCGAAACAAAATATCAGACAAAACGCACTGGCAAAAAGATAGATGGAACTGGACAAGAATGCTACAAGTTATATTGAACAAATCTTGGGAGGAACACCATACGAAACAACAGCAGTACGGCCACTTACCTCCCATCTCAAAAACCATCCAAGTAAGACATGCTGGACACTGCTGGAGAAGCAACGATGAACTCATAAGTGACGTTCTTCTATTGACCCGTATACATGGACATGCTAGTGTTGGCCGACCAGCAAGAACTTATCAATATCAGCTCTGTGCAGACACATGATGCCGTCTGGAAGACATGCCGGGAGCGATGGATTATTGGGACAGATGTGTGTATGTGTGTGTAGAGAGAGAGAGAGAGAGAGAGAGAGAGAGAGAGAGAGAGGGAGAGAGAGTCAGGCTAATCAGTGCTAGCAGCACGACTTGATGCTCAGGATTATATATATATATAGAGAGAGAGAGAGGGAAAATTTTAACTTATATATATATATATATATATATATATACAGTGTATCACAAAAGTGAGCACACCCCTCACACTTCTGCAGATATTTAAGTATATCTCTTCACGGGACAACTCTGACAAAATGACACTTTGACACAATGAAAAGTAGTCTGTGTGCAGCTTATATAACAACTTAATTTATTTCCCCCTCAAAATAACTCAAGATATAGCCATTAAAAGCTAAACCCCTGCCAACAAAACTGAGTACACCCCTTAGGGAAAGTTGTCAATATTAACATACACATGTCAACTGTCAATATTTTGTGTGTCTACCATCATTATCCAGAACTGCCTTTACTCTCCTGAGCATGAAGTTTACCAGAGCTTCACAGGTAGCCACAGGAATGCTCTTCCACTCCTCCATGACGACGTCGCAGAGCTAGTGGATATTTGAGACTTTGCGCACCACCATCTTCCGCTTGAGGATCCTCCAAAGATATTCTATTGGGTTCAAGTCTGGAGAAATGCTTGGCCAGTCCATCACCTTTACCCTCAGCCTCTTTGGTAAAGCAGTGGTCGTATTGGAGGTGTGTTTGGGGTAATTGTCATGCTGGAACACTTCCCTGCGACCCAGTTTCTGGAGGGAGGAGATCATGCCCTATTGCAGTATTTCACAGTACATGCTAGAGTTCATGTTTTCCTCAATGAAATGTAACTCTATAACATCTGCAGCACTCATGCAGCCCCAGACCATAACATTCCCACCACCATGCTTGCCTGTAGGCATGACACATTTATCTTTGTACTCCTCACCTGGTCGCCGACACACATGCTTGAAGCCATCGGAACAAAATAAATTAATCTTCATCTCATCAGACCATAGGACATGGTTCCAGTAATCCATGTGCTTTGTTGACATGTCTTCAGCAAACTGTTTGCGAGCTTTCTTGTGTATCGTCTTCAGAAGAGGCTTCTTCCTGGGGTCACAGCTATGCACACCAATTTGATGTAGAGTGCGGCGTATGGTCTGAGGACTAACAGGCTGACCCCCTACCTCTTCAATCTCTGTAGCAATGCTGACAGCACTCCCACGCCGAGCTTTCAAAGAAAGCATTTGGATGTGACGCTCAGCACGTGCACTCAGATTCTTTGGACGACCTACCCGAGACCTGTTCTGAGTGGACACCGCACTTTTAAAACGCTGGGTGATCTTAGCCCCTGTGCTGCAGCTCTGTTTCTGGGTGTTGGCAATCTTCTTGTAGCCTTGGCCATCTTCATGTAACGCAACAATACGTCTTTTAAGATCCTCAGAGAGTTCTTTGCCATGTGGTGCCATGTTGGAACTTTCAGTGACCAGTATGAGAGAGTGTGAGAGCTGCACTACAAATTTGAACGCACCTGCTCCCTATGCACACATGGGCTTAGTAACACTTGGGCCTAGTAACATTAATGAGTCACATGACATTTTGGAGGAAAAATAACAAGCAGCACTCAATTTGGACATTTAGGGGTGTAGTTTCTTAGGGGTGTACTCACTTTTGTTGGAAGGGGTTTAGCTTTTAATGGCCATATATTGAGTTATTTTGAGGGGAAAATAAATTAACTCTGATATATAAGCTGCACAAAGACTACTTTTCATTGTGTCAAAGTGTCATTTTGTCAGTGTTGTCACATGAAGAGATATACTTAAATATCTGCAGAAATGTGAAGGGTGTACTCACTTTTGTGATACACTATATATATATATATATATATATATATATATATATATATATATATATTATTTCTGAGTTGCAACAATTTGATATTTTGTGTTACTTTGTTTCAATGCTGTTGTGTTTGGTAATAAATAATACCGAACAATATCGTTTTTTATTATATAATGTTCCCATTAAAATAATAAATTCCTGGTATCTTTACTTAAGGATGAAATTGACTTTATATCCAGAAATTATCAGAGGGATACTTATTAATGAGTGATAGTGTCTATCACAGCCAAGAAACAAGGGTATAAATCTGCAAGCTTTAGTATTGAAGCCTCCAGTGAAAATCGGACCCGTTACTTTTGAGAATGGTCTGCAAGGCTGTTGCTAATCAATGATCTACGACTGGTTTTCAAATAGGAAACATTTGGGATTATCAAAATCAGGACAGAATGAATCGGGAATAAATCTACCAGCCATAGAATCAATAATGATTAATTTATCAGAAATGCTTTCCTAACTTCAAGAAGACATCGTAAACCATAACAATTTTGTTTTAAAAAGGAGAATTGTTATAAGCAAAGAAACTAGAAATACCGAGGGAAATTGCTTTATATCTTTTATTTTACCTATTTTTATAATAAAAATTTACAAATAAATTCCCAAAGACACCTAAATCAAACTTTTATGCGAGATCATCATATTTACCCAACCCCTCCGCTTGGGCAGGATATGACACAAGGTCAGTTTTTAAGAGGAGTTTAACAGGTTTGAATTCAGAGTTTTCCTTCTCCTAGACTAGTTGCCTCACCAAGGCTGAATAACTCAATCTGCCCTACTATTTACCCATAGCTGGAGGAAGAATAATTGGATTCATACCTTTCCCAAGGGTATTAGTGCTATGTGAAATGCAAACAGTCCAGGATTTGAACTCGTGTCGCCGTGTCCAATTCCTGCGACGATAACCATTACACCACAGGAACTCCCTTTTATGCGAGATCATAGTATACAAGTTCGAACCCCAGTCGCACTATTACGTTCGCTTTCGGGGGAGGGTATGAACCCCCTTATCCTTCCAGCTATATGTTAAATAGTACCACTTGTGTTCTTAAAACGAGGATGGCTTTGACTTTGGCATTACATAACCCACGAAAGTCGATATTCTAATAAAAGCAAAGATACCAATATAAACTTTATTAATCTTTTAAACGATTGACCCTTCAAATCATATAGACTTGTATCCTAATTTATGTAACCCCGTCGGCTGGGGCTGTGGATAACGCCGACTGCATCTTTGCAAAGGAATAAGATCCCCGGAACGAGTGTCCTGGATGTAAGACTAACTTGCATCTGATGGTGATGCTACAGTCCTGAAGCTTTGGGGAATGTGGAGTACCCCATCACTGGCATTACTCCCAGGTCCACTCTGACCCGGAGTGGTAGTACCTGTTAGGGTCCTACCTATGGGTCAATTAGAAATATGTAATCGATTAATATGCTTGAAACCATTTAACTCTATGCAATCGGATGAAAAATGTTGGAAAGATTTATTAGTGTTGTATAACAATACTTGAAACCATGTAACCGTGCATAAATGGGACTATAATTGAAACCATTTACTTGTGAGCAGATGAATGAACTCTGACTCGTTTAAAAATAATGTTACCAACAAACAATTCTTTTATAAATTATATATATATATATATATATATATATATATATAGGTATTTGATAAATTGTTTGAAGCATTGCACAAATTATTTCATTTTATTGCATTGTATTTGCTTAGAGGGCTATTTCAATGCAGAATAATCATTCGGGTCTTAATTAATTTCGAGTAAAAACTTCATCATTATGGACTTTTTTTTTTAGATATGAAATCGGTGCTGTATGTTCAAATTTTTTTTTGACGTTGTAAACATGGTGTCACGTGGTGTGTTAGAACATTCTAACGTCATGTCACCATATTTACAACGTCCCAAAAAAAATTTTAAACATATAACACCGGGTTCATTTTAAAATAATGTCTCTGATGATGAATTTTTTACTTCAAAATGAATTAAACCCGAAAAATTATTTTACAGTGCAATAGTCATCTAAACAAATACAATACAATAATATATATATATATATATATATATATATATATATATATATATATATATATATATATATATATTATTCATATAAATTAAGACCTAAATTAGATCTATATGGAATAATTCAAATATAAAATATACGAAGATTTTGAATATATTCCTATTGAGTGCTCAATGTATAGATTTAATAAATAAAAATGTACAAAAAACTCACATAATTATATCATCAATATCAAGTAAAACTGAACAGATGTTATGCCGTTATAAATTCTTTTCAACAATTCATTTGTACGAATTGTCTCATCAGATGGCGAAAATTTCGTACTAATGAATTGTTGAAATAAATATATAATGGTATCTGTTGAGTTTGTTATATTTGTTAATATATAATGATATTTCCTCTGTTTAATAAAAAAAATTAGATTCTCTTCTCATTGGAGGCCATGTAAACCAGTCTACATTATATTCAAATATTTAACTGTACTTTATCCATCTGAAGAAGGTCATCTTCTAAACCTGAAATAAATTTATAATGGAACAACAAAACTGATTTTTTCGTTTAATTTTATAAAAGATGTTTTCGATAGGCACGTGAGTTTCGATGTATCTTTAATCTGAAAATAATTATACATTCGATAGCCGTTGACATTGGACACTCCACTGGATATTCTTATTCCCCTTGGATTATTACTTTATCCTTTGACTATTTTCCTCGGATTATATATATATATATATATATATATATATATATATATATATATATATATTTGTATATATGCGTAAATGCAAAGTTCTTCTCATAAATTGAGCACTTCGGTAGCCGATAACGTACATATGAAATATATACCTATATATATTTCTTTTGCATACGCTGAGACGACGATAGCTCAGTGGGTAAGATATACAACTGTAGTAGAATCAGTTGTGTTTCGATCACAGCTTGAAGCATCTCGCATATCAAGCCACGCTGAGATTTGCGATTCAACGAAACAGTCTGCCTGTGGATGACAATATATATATATATATATATATATATATATATATATATATATATAGTTTGGCATTAAATAACCTATAAGAGTGGACATGCCATAAAACACAACTAACTTTAATTTCTTAGTAAATATTTTATGAATTATCATTCTTTATCTACTGTTATATATTACTTGCTTTCGCACATATAAACAAAGAAATAAATAGATAGTAATTTGATCAGTTCGGATTTGATGTACAGTTTATTTTCATCTGTTAACGTATAAGTCCCGAAAATATTATCGAAATTGAATAATTTGTTTATTTTCGGAAGATTTTATTATTATTTCATAAATTATCACGTCGTCTCTGGCGTAAAAATAATTTTCCAAAATAAGTTTTCAAAATAAGCATTCTTCATTTCTTTCTTTCACTCATCTCTCTCTGTCTCCCTCATGTTATCTATTAGCTCTGTCGTCAAGGTTTAGAACATGTTAACAGTATCCTTAGCAAAAGGGTAAAACCTTTCCAAAAATGAGTGTCCTTGGTAAACTGCATTGATCGTGAGGTTTCAGTTCTGGAAATCAGCAAAATATGTAGTACCCCTTAACTGCTATTTCTTCTATGACTCGGTGTGATAGTCCCTATTAGGATCACATCTGTGGGCAAATTATTCAATAGGGTCATGTGAGAAAAAAAAAATAAAGGAGAAAAAACAAAAAAACAAACAAAAACAAAAAAAACAAACAAACGGATAAAGAAAAGAAGTAAGATGTAAAAAATTTTAAAAAAAACGATGTAAGTGTGAACGTACAATGGATGCAATTTCCTAACGTCTCGGTATAAAATAACTCTAGACTAGTTGATATGCCGTTAAAATCAATCAATCAATCAATTAACCTATTTATTTCTTTTGGTTATTTCTCCCACTATTTGTTCTTTTCTTTTTTTCTTAGTTTTTTCTTCCTTCCTTCCATTTCTTTGAAGCAGACGATAAACGTCAGTTGAGAGATTTCTTTCTTTCTTTCTTTCTTTCTTTCTTTCTTTCTTTCTTATTATATTTGTTTTCTTTTATTTTCTGACGTGGAGCTTGTTCTTTTTACTCCCCTTTTCTTTCTTCGTTATCAAAACAGAGTGGTCCATTATTTATCTGTGTAGATGACAGTGCATAACATTAGACCATATGCATTCATGTCTTATTCCATTAATATTAGCGATGACAAAGAAATAATCGTAAACTTCAATACCAACATTGATAATAAGTATAACAGAAATTATTGTAATGCTAATATAACAACGTTTAAGAAATTAATCATATGTAATAAAAATAACGAGGTTAGTATATTCGTATCTAGTATACAACTATCAAATATATTTACGAGTAACGATTTTCCACCAGTATGCTCCTCCGTCATCCTAATTCTTGTTGTTTCTTATCGCAACTTACACGGGTTTTAACTTATACAACAGTGAAGTATCGGCTATGGTCGTAGAAAATGGATGCCACGAACTGAGTTCAAATCATCATCATCATGTCGTGCCGCTTGCACGGATATCCCTGAGCCTCTCTCGCCACTTCTCCCTATCGTTCATCGTCTCCGGTAGGTCTTCAGGGCTACATTCCGTATCCTCACATAGCTGCCGTATGTATGTTCGAGCTGGTCGTCCTGCTTTTGCTCGGCCATATGTGGGGGCCCATAGGAGTACATCACTTAAGGCATGGACAGCTATCGATAAGCTATCGATCATATGGAAATCAAACCTGAGCGATAAAATGAAACGCAGTTTCTTCCAGGCAGCGGCCGTGTCGATACTGCTGTATGGATGCACCACTTGGACGCTAACAAAAAGGCTGGAGAAGAAGCTTGACGGCAATTATACAAGAATGTTGCGAGTAATATTCAACAAGTCCTGGTGGCAACACCCCACAAAGCACCAACTATACGGCCACCTGCCTCCTATCACGAAAACTATCCAAGTTAGACGAACCAGACACGCAGGACACTGCTGGAGAAGCAGAGACGAGCTCATAAGTGAGTTAAAATACTGGACGAAATTGTTTGCATTTCACTTCATGCTAATGCACTTGAAAAAGCATAAATCCTTATCCTCCACCAAGCCAGGAAATACTTGTAAAGCCGAGTGCGCTCTTTTGCCTCGTAAAGTAACCAGTCAGGGAGAATGAAAGACTGAATTAAAAACCAGGTGTTGAAGGCATGGACGCGTGATTCTAGATTTAATTAAGAAAATAAATGGAGTTAAAAAAAGCAGATTCCCGACTTTATCTTCCCATGACATCTTAATAGTAGAAGTGTTTAAACAAGTAAAATCTTATATTGGTTGATAGCTGTGTCCAAGAGACAGCAGAATTCTTCTTAGTATTTTTGCTGGTTTTTGTATTATTATTCTTATTGAATCAATCTTTGCAAGTTTTTCACACCAGATTTAACTGTAGTTTTTTTTACTTTTATTTTTTACATTACTATTATTATTAGGTTCGTTTTGGTTAGGTTTTATGGCATATCAACCGTTGTAGGTAATTTGATGCGAAATCCATTTTAATGCATATAAGCAGTTCCGTTTAAAACCATTAAGTTTACTATAAGTACAGTTTTTTTGTTCACTCACAGTTATATATCAAAACAGTTCTATTTCAAGCAACTCAGTTTAGCATAAGTACACAGTTTAGTTCTATTTGATCCATAGATGGGAGCCTATCAGGTGCTACCACTCCGTGTCAGAGTGGACTGGGAGCGATGACAATGAATGGGTACTGTACGTTCCCTAAAGTTAAAGCATTACCAGAGCCTCTCCATCAGGGTTGTTTAATGTCCTATCTCGGACACTCGTCGGGGGAATTTCTCCCCTATGCAGAGATGCAGTCTCTATATTCTACAGCCCTAGCCGATTGGGCCAAATTATGATTATTATAATCATTATTATCATTATTCCTACTCTCCTCCTCCTCCTCCTCCTCCTCCTCCTCCATGTAAATTTTTAACAGCAGATTTTGCTTATGTTCTTTCGCTGGAGCCTGAGTAACAGCAAGTCTCCTCAGGTCTCTAAGATTCTTCTCAATAACCTGGCCAATCCCAACAATATTGTAGTTTGGATTGCCCCAATTCGTTCCCTTATTTCGAACTCTTCCATTCCTCTTTCCAAGCCTTTGGTGGGGGCGTTCTAGCTTGTCATACTATTGATATCATAGTCACTCTCATCTTCCTAGCTTTCATACTTATCTAGCAAGGCCGAAGTACTTGTCTCTCTTTTAGCTTTATTTGATTTTCACTCTGTGGTCCTATTAAACGGAAAAGTCCACTATTCGGAAAGTTCCGTTTTTTTTTTTTGTTCATTATAACAACGAGTGGTATTCTGGCCGGGATTAGGTGATCTTTTTAGATTTTGAAAGCCCATATTTTATGTGTTTGTGCATGTGCCATTTGATAGTATGATCAACTTTTAATTTCTTGCATAATTCCCTGTCGATCACCTTTCCCACCCAGTTGTGTCTAGTCTTATACTCTTTTTGTGCTGTTCGTTACTTTCGCTTATTTTATCATTAATGATTTCGTCTCTATCAACACATAATCTACACTTGCTATTCTATTGCGTATTATATATTTTGATTTTAATATAATTGGTCCTTATGTCGTTTATTACTATTATTATTATGATTACTATTATTATTATTATTATTATTATTATTATTATTATTATAATATGATTGCTGTTGTTTTTGTTGTTGTTGTTGTTGTTGCTGGTGCTGCTCCATTTTTTCCCCTATTTCCTGTCTTTTTTGAAGAACTAATGAGAACTATTGTTCTATTTCCAGTTGGACAAGAAAAATGTTTGTAATTTTATAATTGGAAATGGTAGATGCTATCCTTTTCATTTTTTAAAAAATGAAAAAAGAAAGCAAAACATTTTCCGTGAATATAATGTGTTAATGTATGTTGAATCCCCTTATATTCCGGCAGCTCTGGGTTTAATAGTACAACCACTGTTCTTCTACTGGGAGGGACCTGGCATTAAATAACCCACAAAGGTTTATATGTCATTAAACAAAAGAAGACAAGTGAGTACTTTAAACTTTGTTTTCCTTTAACTATATTTCTGGAGTTTTTTTTTTATCTGTATGGTGACCGTCTTTATCTTGTTGAAATATCCAATCGAACTAAGCAGAGATGTCTTCGTGGCGTAGTAGCAACAGCACTGGACTGCGATATCGTTGTAAGTAACATCGACTTCCAGTCGCGCTATTACGTTCAATTTCCGACTATAATCTTTCAGAAAGGTTTGAACCTTTTATCTCTGCAGCTATGGGTAAAATAGTATCACAACTTTTCTTCTTCAAGGATAGTTTTGGCATTGAAACCTAAGAAGGTTGATATACCATTAAACAAAGAAAAGGAAACCGAACCGAATTTGCATTTATGAACGCATGTACTAAGTGAATTATAGAAATAATACAACGAAAATATCCTTAATTATTGTACAAAAACTAAACTACTACATCTACAAACGTGATGTATAGCATTCTGGTACGTCTTGTGAAATCAATTTTGTCGTAATTTTCGAGGCACCTAAGTGTGTTGAAAAACTTTGGAGTCTCTGGTCGAAAAGGTGCTACCCTTGGGAAAGGTATGAACCCCCTTATCTTCCCAGCTATGGGTTAAATAGTACCACTACTGTTCTTCTAGGAGAATGGCTTTGGCATAACCTGTAAAGGTTGATATGCCATTAAACAAAGAAATCAAACCAAACCAAAGCGAAGCGAAAAGGAGCAAGGATATGTTTTCTACACGAGATACGTTATGTCGGTTGAAGATATTCAGTGAATATCTTCAATGTTCGTTAATAAGAACGAAAAGAAAAGCTTATGAAAACTTTGTAAATTTTAGTTTTAATTTTTCTTAACTCCTACAGGAACGAGAATGCAAATACGATTTACAAAAGTATTAAAACAATCATTTTCTTGGAAGCAATTTGGGAATTCTTCCTCGAAAGAAGTAACAAGTATATGGCTAAGAAAACAACCAAGAAGCTTCTCCGAGGCGTTAGGTTTTGTCTGGCTTGATTTTATGGCACATCAACCATTGTAGGCTATTTAATGGCGACTCCATTTTTATACATATAAACAGTTCTATTCCAAACAATTCAGTTTAATATAGGTACACAATTTCAACGTCGAAAACAGTTCTATTTCAAACAATTCAATTTAGCATAATTACACAGTTTAGTTCTATTTAACTTATAGATAGGATCCTCTTCGGGCCAGAATGGACCTTGGAGCGATGGTAATAAAGAGGTACTCCGCATTCCCAAAAGCTCCTGCATTACTGGAGCCTCACCATCTGATAGTTTAATGTCATACCAGGACACTTTAGTGTCATATTCAAGACACTCGTAGGGGAAGTCTTAC